>CM062289.1:33309416-33909416 GCA_031216915.1 Pictodentalium vernedei
TAATCGATTAATCGCCAGAGATAATCGATTATAATCGACCTTTCGTACCCAGGTGACCCCTCAAGAAGATAAAGAAAACAAACATACCAAGAAGGAAAACCAACATCACGAATGGTCCACCTTGTGCCGTTCGCACCATATTTCTGACAGTTTATCTGTTACTTACAGGCACGTATGCACCCGGGGTACACGGGGTGCGTACCCCCCAACTTTTTCTAGAAATGTAGACGTACGTTCAATTTATAAGCATTTAAAGGGAGTAACATTGTTCCGATTATTCGACAAATGTAAATACTAGTCGATTATGCCGTGAACGATCGATCAAGTTGAATAACCGAATATCCGTGACAGCTCTTCTGCAAATACCCTTCCCTTGCGTATCTTCAAACTTTATTTGGTCTAACAGGTAAGTGTTTAAGTTTGTTTGTATATTTATTTTTCACTCTTTCACATCAAATCACAGCTTTTGACCCCTCGAGGTTAGCTATATTTCTGAGACATAGAGAAAATGTTCAAAAATTCAAGAAATGATTTGGCAGCTGTCTTCTTCTAGATATGTTCAATAATGGGTTTAGTTCAGAACGGTCACGAAGAGGCCATGAGGGTAACAAGTTCTCTTCATTTGGGGTTCGAGATTATAAAACAGACATTCGAGCTGCAAATCATCATCGACACGTGCCATATGACACGCAACAAAGTTTTTCATCTGTAGTTTCTGTTGGACATTTTCTGGTCACAATTTCAAAAGGAATAAGATCTCTATATCTGTTTGTTTGTTGGAGTTTGAGGAGCCTGTCAACGTCTAGGGTTACGCCGTCTGGGCAGATTTCGGGTGCAGATTGCTGGAGAAAACGGAGAGAACCACACTCAGAGGCTAGCAACTGTTAGACTCCAATATACCAATTGGACCTCAAACCGAGAACATGAAAAGCAGACGACACTTGCAAAAAAAATTCTTGAATAACTATTTTTTTCATTTTTTGTCTTAAAAACATAGGTTATGACCCCTCATTGGAACGAGCTCGACGAGCTCGTTCCAATGAGGGGTCATAACCTATGTCTTTGAGACAAAAAATGAAAAAATAATTAAAATTAATAGGCGATTTTTGAGAATAGCGCTGGCCGGTTTTGGCCGTTACGTTGGGTAAAGGATTAAAGGGAGTAGAATTTTTCCGATTGTTCGACCAGTGTAAATACTGATCGATTTTGCCGTGAACGATCGATCTAGTCGAATATCCGTGACAGATCTTCTGCAAATACAATTCCCTTGCATATCTTCAAACTTTATTTGGTCTAACACGTAAATGTATAAGTTTGTTTGTATGTTTATTTTTCACTCTTTCACATCAAATCACAGCTTTTGACCCTTGAGGGGCACGAAGGACATGAGCTATATTTCTGAGACAAAAGAGAAAATGTTCAGAAATCAAGAAATATTTGGGCAGTTATCGTCTTCTGGCTGTGTTCAATAATGGGTTTAGTTCAGAGGTCACGAAGAGACCACGAGGCTAACAATTCATCTCCATGAGGGGCTCGAGATTACAAAACAGACATTCGAGATGCAAAGTAGCGACATCTGCCATATAAGACACACAGTAATGTTTTTCATCTATAGTTTCTGTTGGACAATTTATGGTCTCGACTCTAAAAAGAAAAAGCTCTCTATGACTTTTTTGTCTATTTTTTGGCCTAACGAGTTCTTCAACTTCCATGTTACATCGTCTCGGACAGACTTACGGGTGCAGAAAGCAGGATTACACGCAGAGAACCACCCCTCAGAGGCTAGCAACTGTTAGACTCTCCAACATACCAACCCGACACAAGTAAGTTGCTGTTGAAGGCAAGTGCACCATCGCTGTGTAATACCTAACTGGAATTGAGTGTCTTGCACAAGGACTCGGCGCATTTATCGCTGGTCAGGATGGAACCGTCGGCCTTCCAGTTGAAAATCCGTCCTTGTATACCGGGCCGTATTTAGTATAGGATGTGTACACTCAGATATTGCGTACCGTCACACATCCATATGAAGCCAACCAGTTGGCTTCATATGGAAGTGTGGCGATGTGCAATAGCCTAGTACACATATCGTTTTCTACATAGAGTCCGATATTATTAGTTGCAGAGGCAGCAAGAGACCGGGTACGAGATGGTACCTGGTCTGTAGGTTTTATACCAGCTGAGGCGACAAGGTACCATCCCGTATCCGGTCTCTTGCTGACTGTGTTACGAAATTTACCCCACCGATGACCTTCGGGAATAAGGTTAAGGGGTCGCACACCTAACTTTGGTCAAATTTTAGGTAAGTTAGTCCAAAAAGGCCCAAGATTAATAACCCAAATAGATTATATACCAAAATGCTTGGAATGAAACATAGACCATGCAGAAACTGAAATTTGTCATGGAACTGCTGCCATGTGGTAGATATCACTGCCTGAAAGTCTGCTTTGCCATAAGTAAAAGAACAAAATGTTTATAATACAATACCTTTAAATAAAATAACAGCTGAATTCTAAAAACATTCAGGTACGTACTCGAAGAAATCTGTTCCTAATTCTTGAAAGGGATAAAGATTGAGACCAAAATGCTATCAGTGGTGTGTTCACTGATTGAAGGCTGCCATTTACTTCTGTTTATGTTTTGATTTGGGGGTTGTTCAACAAACGTCAACTAAAAGGAGTCCACTAGAAGAAATATGGAAGTCACAAAAGAGTATCTCCCCATGTAAAGATGTATGTGTCAGTGTGGTGGTTTGCAAAGAAACTATGATCTTCTCTTATGTAGAATGCACTGCAAAGTCATAGTTGAACTGAAAATGAAATATATTAACAGACTCCTTGCACATTAGCCCTTTGAGACTTTAATTATCTTGACGTTCAAACGTCACTGAGAATTCAGTTTCTTCAACGTTTTTCAAAATACGACGTCAAACGTCGGAAAGTACAAATAACATTTTTCACTATTATCTGGTTGAGGGATGAATTATTTTCGGTGGTCTGAATTTGTAATTCAAAACTTGTTTGATTACAAATTATTGGAGAGTGCCCACAGGCACTATCCAGTAATTGTAATAAAACAAATTTATATGAACAAAATATTATTTGTGTTTGAATGAATATGAAATATAAGCAAGAAAAGTGTTGGCTTTTGCTCTGGTATCCTCATTTTTCGAAAGACCTGATAGTGGCTTCTAGCACTCAACCAGTTAAGAAGTCTTGGCAGAAGGATTATATTAGTATTTTAAGCTGCGAGAACATTTGGCTCAACGGTTGTCATTGAGCACTAATCGGGAGAAAATAGGAATTGAGGTTAAAACTTTAAAAAATCGAAAAATAATAATACAAATGACAAAGTCTCAACGCGCTGTTTAATTTCGTACGTCATAAGACGTACAAAAGTATCAAGGGGCTAAACCCTTTTATCCCATGCATCAAGTTGATAGTGATTAATTTGTTAAATCTGTCTGATTTGTCTATAAGTAACATAAGTTGTTTTCTCTTACTCTTGGACACCAGTGTACAGTAAGTGGAGAGTGGATTGTAATTAAATCACCCGTGGAGTGGGGTTATCACCCAAAGTATCACTTTCAAATATTGTAGATATGGAAAAAACAACACTAGCAATGTTACAGCCAATGGACCTCCGGGTTTGACCCGGAGGTCCATTGGCTGGAACTTTGCTTGTGCTTGTTATGCTTCGCAACAAATTTGCAATTAATGCTTGGGTGAAATCTCCACTCTATTGTTGATTTAGTGGTAATACACTGTCCACGTCCACGTCCACGTCCACGTACTGTATTCATGCTACTGTTGGAGAAGAACTAAGAGCAAATGTAATTCCTCACTAGAATAAACCATCAAAAGTACATAAACGTACTTTGTTATTCATTACACATCAAATTAACCCTACATAACCATTATCGCGTCTATTTTTCCAAAAGAGGCTTATTGGCATATTGCGATCGAGAGGGCACATCCAGTAGGTCTCCCATTCATCGGAGTTGTTGGGATGGGGGAGACAACCCCTTTTACGTTTCTTTCAAGAACGGAGCATGCAAAGAAATCCCCAAAAGGCCACCTGAGAGCCCCACTTGATAGTAAATTTAAAACGTTTCTCGGAAGGGAGGGGCATCCCCCTTCCCAAGTATGCTTGTGCATTCGGCAATCGTGGCATATGCCTTTTTCATCAACGTTGAACCCCTACTGAAAAATCCTGGTGACGCCCATACTCCCATTTACAGGTAAAATTCTGCAAACCCACCAACTAAAATCCAACAGGTAACACTCCAAACAAATGTATTTGCAAAAATCATATTACATTGCAAAACATTATTTTTAGACATTAAGCACTAACTAAATCTTTCATGCCTTTTACTTCTATATATAACACTTATTTTGCCGATTAATGGTGTGAATATAAAAACCCTGCCATTATCAACTTGTTAAGCCCCAGAAGCCTCCATAATAGCTCCACTGAAAAGTGCCAAAGGCCACACTGGTGGCTTTACACAACATTCATTAGCTTGTTGTTTGATAAATAGTAGGAAAATATATTAAATAAAATCATTTTGTTGCAGTTCATTGGAGGGTGCCAGCAGGCACTTTCCAACTAATTGTAACAAATCAACTAGTTATGAACAAACTCTGCCTGAACTATGACTCCCATTGCGGACAGAATGGTATCTTTAAAAAAATACTCGTTACAAATCCCATTTGAAATATAATTTAGAACTCTATCACTTAACCCCTTACCCCTAACCCTGCACACAATATCAACAATTCGTCGCATTAGTGCGAGAATGTTCTATGTCCCTTATGGGACATAGAACATTCTGGCTCTCATGCGACGATTTATTTTTTCAAATTTCTCAAAAATATTCCAACAAAACCATATCATGTGAAACAGTAAGTTCGGCCAGTTAATGGGAAATCCAGTGTTAAAAAATTTACGCTAGCTTGCATCCAGAGTCGTCTATGGAAATTTCAGTGTAAAACATTTTACGCCAGAGTGCATCCCTTACTACTATCAAAAAACTTTGTTGGGTACTATAATATCTATGAATGGCTAAAAACATGGCATTAGATTCGGTCCAGTGTGAACACTGGTTCCAACAGTCATAAGTGGCACTTCGGATACTCAACAAATCTGTAATGAAAAGTAATGCCTTTAAAAACCATCTTACTGTTATTTTGTCATAGTGCAACTAACATTTCAGAAACTGGCGTAACTTAAAATTCCCATTATAATCGAGAATGGCGTGTCCAAATCAACCCATAATTTTAAATCATGACAATGTGCATCAAGAAATATTCATTTCAAGCCCCCCCCCCCCCCCCCCCCCACACCCCCTCCCCTCAAAAAAAAAAAACAAAACAAAAAACCCACCAAAATTAAGTCATTTTTCGCACATTCTCCTCTAAGGAGACTTCAAGGAAAACTTCGCCCCTGGACTCGAACACAAAGCATAAAAACGCACTTAAACATCAACCTTCCGGGAAGTACGTGTCGAAACAGTCCACAAATGTCATAACAGTGTTAACCCTTTACCCAACGTAACGGCCAAAACCGGCCAGCGCTATTCTCAAAAATCGCCAATTAATTTTCAAAATATTTTCATTTTTTGTCTCAAAAACATAGGTTATGACCCCTCGTTGGAACGAGCTCGTCGAGCTCGTTCCAACGAGGGGTCATAACCTATGTTTTTGAGACAAAAAATGAAAAAAATTAGTTATTCAAGAATTTTTTTTACAAGTGTCGTCTGCTTTTCACGTTAGGTAAAGGGTTAAATATTTTCACCCATTATAACGTTCATGTGAAAAAAATATGATCGCATCATTTTAATTTGGACATTCAAATATCTTTGTTAAGTATACCTTTTTTCTCACCTCAAAACTATGGATCATGTAACAAATGAGAGAGAAAAATTGCCAGGAAAGAATCTTACGGTCAGGTCATGGGCAGATTTTTTTCGGGGAATTCCAATGGAAACACACCAATAGTCAACTGTATTTTTAGGCCCCAAAAGTCATCAAATCACCAATCTGTTTTTCTCTGCAATATTCAGCAATGTTACAATGCTTCAAAGGGTTTTTAAAACACTTTTTTCTTCAAGAGTACTTAGTTTCAGAGATTGCAGCATTTCCGAGTGCAGCACTTCAAGGCGGATAACTCTAATACAAAATTCAAATATTTATCATCATCATACCCATAACGAACCCCAGTCCTACCAAAAATACATTTTACCTATTTCATTATATAAAAGAATAACTTTCTAGTCAAAAACGTAGGAAATATGTTCGTCAAAAGAAAAGTGTTCAAACTGGAAAATGTGAACAAAACGAGTGCAAAATTGCTGTTTAAAATACAATGACAACGCCCTCTATAGTTACAAAAGAAATATGATGTCAGGGGATGCTACTGTTGGCGAAAAACATTTTACTCAAAACTCAGCCTACTTTCGGTTTACTGATAGTTTCAGTACACGGTCTATTTCTCCCAGATGCACACCCTGCCCTCGGGGAGATTGGATTTGTGTTGCCTGTGGAGATATCGAATCAACTGATAAAATGCAAAGCACGAGGTAAGTAACTGAATTTACCCGAACTCACCAGTTCACGCTGAAATTTACCCTCTCTCTTGAAAATACGCGTTTCAAATCATCAGAATCAGCGTGCCACAAGTAGCATTGAATAGTCGATTATTATGCTCGCCCAACCCCCTCTGGCATTCAACATTTTTAGACCGCGTCTCCTCATTTTGAGGACCAATTTCGGATTGTCAGATGTCGCAGATTGTTCAGTCCACATACAAGGGTTTATCTGTGTGAAAATGCTAGCCTATACACCCTTTCTCAGCCAAGTGTTGCAGCAGTCTGTAACTCTGACATGCCTAACTGACATACCTCCGGTGTTTTGTGACTAAAAGGACGTTTTGAAGACATAAGAGAAACTGAGTAATATTGAAAATCTGGATGATAAAGTTATAGAGACTTCAACGCTAAACAGAAAACGAGCCTAAATGAGGTTGACATCCACAGAAAGGGGATGGCACACATTTACAGCCCGCGATTGACCGAATAGGATGCGTGCAAACATGCGACAACAAATAAAAATGCCATGGAAGAGATTACTTGAACTAGTTATGGGGAGTGATTAGAATCACACATTTACACTCTATGTACAAATATAGCTATGAGTAGAGGTGATTCTTAACAAACTGCTAGTAGTTTTTTTGTAATTACACACTAAAAACTAAAGTGTTAAAACTACCACTTTCAAGATGTTAAACCCATTCTGACTCTTGGGGTTTGATTTTAACACTCAAATTGCAATGCTTTAAGCACTTAGACATTACAATCGCCAGACATCTGAAACTTGAATGGATGGCACTTCCCATGTGTCTAGCATTGGTGGTTCTTACAGAATCGTCCATAATTTGATTTGCGCTTGGTGGATACATAATTAAAAAGACACAACGCAGATGACTCGGATCAGGCTCTAGAGTTCGAGCCTGGTCCGCGTCATCTGCGTTGTTTCCTTTTCAGTATCTCGACATTACACTTGTCAAGTGGTATTATTGTAACACCCCTGTCAAGTTCTGGGATATCTACACTTGAACAAAGTGCTAGTTCAGCACTTAGTAAGTGTTAAATACAGCACTTCAAGTGTAGTTTTTAACACTTTAGTTTTTAGCGTGTACACGTAAGTCATCCAACGAAGTTGGAATAACTTATTAAGACATACAACTAAGTTGGACTAACTTATTAAGACATCCAACTAAGTTGGACTAACTTATTAAGACATCCAACGAATTTGGACTAACTTATGAAGACATCAAACGGAATTGCGAGTAGTGTATATGTAATTAAGTCATCCAACGAAGTTGGAATAACTAATTAAGAAATCCGAAAAAAACTGGAATGACTTATTGCCATCGCTGGCGTTTTTTCTTTCTTTTTCGTGGGACTAAAATTTTGCGTATTTCCCCCGTCTTTCAAACTTTGAATATCCTATCTCCAATAAGAAAAAATACCTAAAAATCTGTTCATTCCTGGAAAATTCTGCATCCATCACGTGACGACATATAGGGTCATAAGTTGAAAAAAATCAACTTTGTTCGTTTTTCGTGAAATTTTAATATATTATAGAGAAGCAAAAAATAGGAGACACGTGTTTTTTTGTTTTTAGATTGCGCTATTTTTGACGTCTTTACGTCAGATGAAATTTTAGCATTTTTTAAAATTAAAACCGCTGATTGTTTCCAAAGCATACCTCCATACTTCTAAAAGATACAATTTTCAGACATTGCTCATCCATTCCTGGTTATCTGAAGCTGACCCAGTCGGTTTTACTTTTCAGATTGCCAATATTTCATCGGAAGGAGCCGGATTTTAAGTGTTCTTTTAAGATTTTGAATTCCAGCCCGTTCTTAAATCTATCTCTGAGAAATTTGGAAATATAATCTCCGCCAGAAACCATATCTAAAAAAATGTTTCCGTCCTAGGAAATTCTCAACCCTTATACCCGAACGCTGGGGTAACATCAGAGTCTTTCATGTGGTCAAAAATTAAAATATGTCGGATGTTTCTGAAATTTTAGTATGTCCTAGGGCTGTACAAATTAGGAGATCGCTCAGTTTTTTGTTTTTGATTTAACGCCATTCCAACCCCATAGCCCTCCATAGTTACAAGAGTAATATTGAAGTTTAACCTATTTTCTTTATGCTTAATTAAAAGCCCTACGTTCTTGAGTCCTATTGCGCCCTATTAATACAGGATATACTTACGAAACTTACCACACCTAATTAGGATCATATATTCTTGTTAACCATAATTTTTTATTTCAGTTTGACATACCCGATGTCAGCGATGCCAATTTTACGGTTTTTTATTTAACCCTTTACATAACATGAAAAGCAGACGACACTTGCAAACAAAATTCTTGAATAACTATTTTTTTCAGTTTTTGTCTCAAAAACATAGGTTATGACCCGCTTTGGAACGAGCTCGTCGAGCTCGTTCCAAAGAGAGGTTATAACCTATGTTTTTGAGACAAAAAATGAAAAAATAATGAAAATTAATTGGCGATTATCGTGAAAAGCGCAGGCCGGTTTTGGCGTTACGTTGCGTAATGGGTTAAATTTTACTGTGTTGCAGAGCCAAAACAAATTAGGAGGTAGCTGCATTTTGTTTTAAATTTGGTGTCATTGTGACGTTTTTACATCTCTCTGAATTTTAGCCAATTTTCTCTATTCTTAATTAAAAGCCCTACGTTCTTGCGTCCTATTGCGCCCTATTAATACAGGATACACTTGGGAAACGTATCTCACCTATTTATGATCATATTTACTTGTTACCCATAATTGTTTTGTTATATCAATTAATTTGACAAACCCGATGCCAGTGATGCCAACTGTACGTTTATTTCTATACCTTTTATTTTCAAACTCATTTCCGCCAAAAATCATTTCTAAAAACGTTGTGCCGTCCTGTAGAAATTCTCAACCGTTATACCCGAACTGCGAGATCACATGACAGATGGGGCATATGGTAGAAAATTAAAATACGTCGGATTTTTCTGCAATTTTGGTATGTTGTAGGGCTAAAAATATTCAAGAGATAGCTGTTTTTTTTCCTACTTTTTCGATTTGCTGTCTTTTTGACGGGTTACGTCACTTTAATGTTTAGCCTATTTTTTTTTTACATATTTCATTAATAATGAGTGAATGGCTCCGCTTTATTGAGCGGCTTAGTAAGTAAAATGGCACCAGACACAACAATCGTCTAGTTTTCAATAGCATCAGTAAGATCTATATGGAATTCATGAGTCATCACCACCGAACTTTTTGGGAAAGAGTCGACGATACCGAAGTATAAATGTATCACTACGCGAGACAGAGACGGACTGGCCGAAATGGATCTAATTACATAGACTGCTGGTATACCGAAATGTTCATTGGAAGTCCACATAGAGGACAATTCGATATACCAGCAGCAAATTAATGATAAACAACCTGTTTTGAAATCACTTTATCAAATATTTGTATACTTGTTTGTTTTCTTTCCTTTGGAAGCACGTAGTAGTGCAAATGCCCTTGCATATTGGTCTCTCTCACAACAACTTCACTCTCAGCATAGGAGAACGGAAAGGAGTTGTTTTTTTCCGACTTACAATACAACAATGTTTGACCGAAATGTCATGGAGTAACTATGTTAACGGTGCGGCCGTGAGAAATATAAAGAGTGGTATGGGCCACGTGACGGTCAAAGAACCTGATATATATGTGGAAAAAGCATACAAGAATGATGAAATATGATACCGATTGATCGTTTGCAGGAAAATCACTTTCAATAATAATAATAATAATAATAATAATAATAATAATAATAATAATAATAATAATAATAATAATAAATGTATAGCGCAAAAGATTATAGTTCAGTGGATAAAGAACCATATTCTAATGCGTTACTCATACAAATATACAAACAATATACAGTACGTGGAGAGTGTATTATAAATAAATCACCCACAGAGTGGAGATTCCACCCAAGCAATAATTGCAAATTTGTTGCAAAGCATAACAAGCACAAGCAAAGTGTCAGCCAATGGACCTCCGGGTTAAACCCGGAGGTCCATTAGCTGAAACATTGCTTGTGTTTTTCATCGATATAAACAAAATACGAAAGTTATAGTTTGTGTGATAACTCCACTCAGTGGGTGATTTAGTTACAATCCACTCTCCACGTACTGTATACATTATTTTACAGTCCAAAACATCACTTATAGGCTTTTTGAAATAGAGATGGTTTCAGATCTTTCTTGAAAGTGTTGACATTTGACAGTCTTTTTAGATGATCAGGTAAATTATTCTACAAGTGAGGACTAGCAATCTATCTCTAAATGTCTTACACATATCATTTTGGAACATGCAGTAGCATTTTACCATCACACCCCAGGCTGTATTGACACACATTCTTGATATTGACGAGTTCCTCTAAGTAGGTTGGTGACATATTTTGTGCCTTAAAATCTAATAATAAAGTTTTGACAATTATTCTGTACTTTACTGGCAGCGGGTGCAGATCCACCACAACAGGAGTAATGTGTTAAGATCGTCATATTCTACATACCATTCGGGCTGATCGTTTAATACTTTCTACAGGCGAGACACCTGATATTGTAGAAGATTGAACAGTAAGGCATTACCATAATCCAAATGTGAAGTTACAAAGCCATGAACTAGAGATTTTGTGGAGTCTTTTGTAAGGAACTGTCTTCTCTGTTTAATTTTGCATAGACCGCTGAAAGTCTTGTTGCACGTATTTGTGACATGTTTGTCCATAGACATGTTCGAGTCGAAGAAGGCACCAAGATTACGTACACTGTCGCGTTTCCTGATGGTGGAATTCCCTACCTTCATTGAGTTGATGTTAATTTTAGTGAGTTGTTGACGTGAGCCAATTATTAGGAATTTAGTCTTATCATCATTTATCATTAATTTGTTTGAAATAACCCAAATGCGATTGTCCGAAATACAGCTTTACTCTGATCCTTAGTCGAAAAGAGAAGGAGTCCTGTGTGTCATCAACATAACCATGAACGTCAGGCAGGTGCGATTCAATGATGACGAATATTTTTGAAATATAGAATAGAAACAAAACAGGACCAAGACAATTGCCCTGCGAGACCCCACATTACAGATGGAAATCTATTGACATGTTTCCGTTTATACATACACTCTGCTGTCTGTTCTTCATACTAGCAGCTACAGTACGTGGAGAGTGGATTGTAACTAAATCACCCGCGAAGTGGAGATATCACCCAAGCTATAACTTTAAAATTTTGTACACATCGATAAAAAACACCAGCAATGTTTCAGCCAATGGACCTCCGGGTTAAACCCGGAGGTCCATTGGCTGAAACTTTTCTTGTGCGGGTTATGCTTTGCAACAAATTTGCAACTATTGCTTGGGTGAAATCTCCACTCTGCGGGTGATTTAGTGATAATACACTCTGCACGTACTGTACACCACCAAGTCCAAAATCGGAGTTTATTGTCCTTTGCAGAGCTTTATTACAAACGGTGCCAAGGGCAGCACTGAACTCTAAAAGAACAAGCAATGTTACCCTCCCAGAATCCATATTAAGCAGGATGTCATTCTGAACCTTGAGTAATGCTGTTTCAGTTGAGTGAAATTTACTGAATCCAGACATGCTGTCCGGTAATGGAGCATGCATATCACTATGTAACATTAGCTGGCCAATGGCAGCTTTTTCACACAGCATAGAAACGAATGGCAAGTTACTGACTGGCCGAAAGTTTTTTAACACAAGTTCTGCACCTTGTTTCTTTAGAAGAGGGTTCACAATCGTGGGTTTCCAAACCCAGTTACATCTCTGAACATTCTTATTCTTACACTTTTCAACAAAAAAAGTTAAAATTAAAAAAGAAAATAGGCCTCCTCTTTTGTAGTTTGAAATATTTTTCGCTGACCAAGTGAGGTATTTTTGTTTTTCAATATTTAAAAAAAAAACGTCTGGTTGCAGATGATTAGCCCTTTACCTAACACGAAAGGAAGACATCACTTGTAAACAACTTTCTTGACTAACTCATTTTAATGCGTTTTATTTTTAAGAGGATTGCTCTGAAAGATGCGATGAGTATAACATGGACTAATGGAATTTAATTTGCGTTGTAAATTTCACTGATAGAGTGCCAGGTTCCAAAATTGGGAGAAGTGATGGGGGTAAATTGCAAAATGTTTTTTCCAGATCGTATTTAAACGGCACTGGAGTATCCAAAATCGCCCGATAACTTATTTGGGGAGTACGAAGCGAAGTTAAGAGTTGTAAATGGCAGCTTAATTAGGAGGGGTCTGGGTCAAACGAAAATTTGGGGGATCCGTGACCGCTACCCCGGCTCGCCACTACATTAACAGATAGATAGATATTTATTTCACAGTATACATCCAGTATAATACAATGCAAACAGAATTATATGTACAATTGTTTATCCCTTCTTTAATTTACAAAGGTACGGTATTGCAATGTGGTTAGTACAGGGATTTAATATGTAGAGTACACTGTTGGGAGACGACATAGCCAGATTAGCTGTCTACCTGTCGTCCCCGGAGAGTTTTTTATTTTGGAGAAACACAATGACATTCCATGTTCTTTTCCTGAGCAAAAAGAACATATCATGATGTGATGCTCATTTTTGGTGGGCAACAATCCTCATATATATTCTCACTTACCTTGTCAAGGAACATCTTTTAACATTTCTATCGAATTCCCACGAAGTCTGAAATTCGTTCTTGATGACAATTAAGAATGGCAGATAATCTCTCATGCGTAAGAAAAAACTAATCTTAACCCTCCGCCCTCTGATGTCAAAATACTAAAATTTCAGACATCAATTTTTGCACATAATGCAACTAGTTATGTAACCAATTCAGTCTTGTCTGACAGAGCTCTGTCAGACAAGACTGAATAATTGGTTATATTCCTAGTTGCATTATGGGACAAAATTGCAGGTAGGAATTTTGATATTTCGACATCAGTGTGCAGAGGGTTAAATGATTCAACGGATATATCAGTCTTTGTGCCAAGGCAAGGAGATAAGATAGACGGACGCCCCCCCCCCCCCCGCCCCCAGGTACTATACGATCTTCTGTAACTGCGTACAATCAGGGCAATACGGATTCATACTTGGTACAGTTATTGCTCATGCCTCAAAGGTGTGTGGCGACTTGATCCAAAGTCATGTCATCAACGTCAAGGCCTCAGGCAGCAGAACATTGATTTTGTTATGCAACCCTTGTCTGGTCGATATAATGTTTTATCATATGATTCGTCCGTTTTGTTCACTTTAAAACATTTGATATTTTGTTTTCATATTAATCAGTGATAAATAAGGCCTTCCGTCAATTTCATTGGTCAATTTCAAATCTAGCCAATTTGATTGGCTGAACAAAATACACTGGGCCACATTTTCATAATTTGCATAATTAGAGTTGGGAGCCTTTATTGGTCAATTTCAAAACTGGACAATTTGATTGGCTAAGCAAAATACAACTGGGTCACATTTGCATAATTTCAGTAGGGAGAATTTACGGTATCTGTCCTGTTTAGGATGGGTTATATTGTATTAATCTTTTACCTACAAGAAAAACGCCATTCATTTTTTTTTATGTTTTCACTTGTTGCTTCCAAAACATAGGTTATGACACCTCATTGGAACGAGCTCGACGAGCTCGTTCCAATGAGGGGTCATAACCTATGTTTTGGAAGCAAAAAATGAAAATTTTTAGTTATATGAGGATGTTTTTTCCAAGTCTGCAACTCAAGTTAGGTGATGGGTTAAAAAGTCATACTAAGTGGCTAATTTGTGCATGTGTGTGTCATATGATAAATAGAATATGAAATGAGTGTTTTTCTCATATAATATTTTTGAAATTCGTCCGCATTTTCCGTTTGGGCACGCCAGAGGCTCGCCAAAACGGAAAATTCTTAGACTCGTTTCATAAATATTATATGAGAAAAACACTCATTCCATATCCTCTATTTATGATTGACAGATCTTATTCATACTATGTACAATTATTGCACATGATTCAAAGGCGTATCGCCTCTTTGACCCTAGGTCATGTAATGGAGATCAAGGTCACTGACTGCAAAACCTTGATATTATTATACAGCCCTTATTCATCAATACTTGGTAAAATTATTGCTCATGACTCCAAGGTGTGTTGCATCTTTGATCCAAGGCCATATCATTGAGGTCAAGATCACAGGCAGCAAAACTTTGATATTGTTATACAGCCCTTGCCTGGTCTGTATAATTGAATCTATGCGACAGATCGTGTTCATCCTTCGCACAATTGTTACACATAACCTAACGTGAATCATGACCTCCTTGACCTCCTTGACCCATTGTCCTATCCCATATCAAAAATGCATTTTAATGATTTTTGTCTCCACACCTATGTCCCTTGAAGATTTGTTCACAAACATGATACCAACATCAGTAGCTGATATGCTTTAGTTTGTTTTATCCCCTCCCAACACCCACTGGCGAAGTTGGTAGGGTAAATTGAAATGATGGCCGTCCGTCAATCCGTCCGTACGTCTCAAATGTTTGTCAGCTTTAGTCCTCCTACATTTTCTGTTGTATTTTTACGAAATTTGGTATGAAGTGTCAGTATATATGTAGATTTTGTAGGTGGAAAGAAAATGTCGCTTCAGCGACTGTTTCTGGAGTTATGGCACCTTTTATTGTTTAATGTCACATATGTTTCCTCCTACATTTCCTGTTGGAGCTTCTCGAAAGTTCATATAATGTACGAGTGCATAGCGTAGGTGTGCATATTTCTACAATTGTGTTAAGAGCTGTGGCACTTTTTGTTGTTGAATGTCCACCACAAATGTTTTTCTGTTTAACTCTTTACCCAACACAGACGATATCAAAATTTATTATTTTAAATAACATTTTTTTAATTTCCAACGAGGGGTCACATTATATGGTGATATGGTGAAACCATTTAAATGCTGTAAAAGTTAAAAAGCAAATTAGTGTTGGTACCCTGCCAACTAACATTAATGTCTTGTTGACAATGAAGGAAACACAGCAATTATCCTAAATCATCCAGTTAAAAAGTGCTTTTAGTTCAATTTTCGGGTAAACTGGTTGTTACATAAATACAGAACCGCACATACTTTTGAATGGGTTAAGAATTATCACACAAGATTGCTTTGACCCAGGATATCACGAGAGCTGAAGGCAATGGGCCAAAGCAATCGAGTGCGATAATTCTTAACCCTTTACCCAACGCAGACGATATCAAAATTTATTATTTTAAATATCATTTTATCAAATTTTTCCAAAAATTTCAAGAAAACCATATCATGTGACCCCTCGTTGGAACGAGCTCGACGAGCTCGTTCCAACGAGGGGTCACATGATATGATTTTGTTGAATTTTTTTGAAAAATACTATTTTTTCAACTGCTGAATTTGCATATTACGCGGGCGGATACGGCCGATTCGTAGGGTAAAGGGTTAACTTTTTAAAATTTCGGCGCGAAGAATAAGTCTAAAGTACAGATCTCCACGTGGAAAGGAATTTTCGATATCGCATTTTTTCCTCAGAGTTATGTCCCTTTCCTCTGTTAAATGTCCGTCCCAAATGTTTCTTTGTTGAACTGCTCCTACATGTCTTGCCGGAATTTTACGGTATTTGGTGTAAGGTATGAACATGAAGTGTAGATGTGTATGTGGAAAGAAGGTTTTGATTTCGCAGAGTTTTCCAGACTTATGTTCCTTTTTATTGTTAAAAATCCATTGCAAAGGTTTGTCCATTCAACTCCTCCTATATTTCTCTTCAGAATTTTACGAAACTTGGTGTGAGGTATGAACATGAAGTATGGATGTGTATGTGGAAAGAGGGTTTTCATTTCGCAGAGTTTTCCAGAGTTATGTTCCTCTTAAACGTTAAAAATTCATTGCAAAGGGTTGTCCATTCAACTCCACCTACATTTCTTGTTAGAATGTTACGAAATTTGGTGTGATGTATGATTATGTATTGTAGATGTGCATATGGAAAGGAACTTTCGTTCCCACAATGTTTGCCAGAGTTATGGTGAGTTTGTTGAATGTCCCCCTCAAATGCCTGTTCATTTAACTTCTCCTACATTTCTTGTTGGATTTTTTTACGAAATTTGGTGTGAAGAATAAGTATGAAGTATACAGTACGTGGTTACAGTTTTCATAGTTCAATTTTTAATCAATGCTGATCGTTAAATCGTGATGTCTTAAGTCACTCTCATCTCCAATGGGAGATGCATCTTATGACTTCTAGGTTGATCAAAAGGTGTTCATTAGTGGTATATTCAAGTATTACAGTACGTGGAGAGTGTATTATCACTAAATCACCCGCAGTGTGGAGATTCCACCCAAGCAATAACTGCAAATTTGTTGCAAAGCATAACCAGCACAAGCACTTTGCTTGTGTTTTTTGTCGATGCGTACAAAATTTGAAAGTTATAGCTTGGGTGATAACTCCACTCCGCGGGTGATTTAGTTACAATCCACTCTCCACGTACTGTATATTGTGGAAAGGAATTTTCGATCACGTATGTTTTCCAGAGTTTTGTTCCTTTTTATCATTAAATATACAGTACGTGGAGAGTGTATTATCATTAAATCAACCGCAGAGTGGAGATTCCACCCGAGCAATAATTGCAAATTTGTTGAAAAGCATAACCATCACAAGCCAAGTTCCAGCCAATGGACCTCCGGGTTAAACCCGGAGGTCCATTGGCTGAAACTTTGCTTGTGTTTTTTGTCTATATGTACAAAATTTGAAAGTGATACTTTGGGTGATACTCCACTCCGCGGGTGTTTTAGTTACAATCCACTCCCCACGTACTGTACGTGACAAATGTTTGTCCTTTGAACACCCCCTACATCTCTTGTCGGATTTTTACGAAATTATTTGTGAAATATGAGTACAGTGGAACAGCCGTGAACTGGTCACTTTCCACGGGTGGGCAATATTTCAATGGATGCAATAATATTAGGTTCCGAACACCCGTTATAGGAATAATCATCATAAATTTAATTAATGAAGCACTGGGTACATTAACTAAAAATTTGTTGATAATGATTTTTATTACCAGGTAAACAAATAACAAACAAACCGGCAGTGCCTTCAAATCACCAAACTCCACCCAAAACTACCGAAACGGACTTGGTGAAGCCCTATTTGGGGCTTATAAGAGTAGCGCTATAAGACGCGTGCCTTTGTGTAAGATTATTTTTACTAATTTTCCCCAAATCCTCGGATACTTCGTAAAATTACCAAAAACAACCCAACAATTTCCCAAACTTCGAAAATCCTCGTTTTTCTACCTATTTCCTCCATTTCGGGGCATGTTTCATCTATTATATTGTTGTTTTTGTCGGCTATACCCTATTCGATTGTTGTGGAGTATAGTCTAGTACTCCAGTAGAGTTTCTCCGTTTGAACAGTTTTGCTTATTGTTATTATACGTAGATTTTCTGTCCTGTTCTGGCTAGTTATGGACCTATTACAGGGATTCATGTTCTTGATCTGAACACCTTAAGATATGTTTCGTCTAGCCGGATCGTCCAAACAGATCACTTTACTTTACCACCACGTACCACGACACCCCAATTCCAGCACCCATAAATAACGAACGACTGACCTTCGGCAACCCTTTTCTATCGTATGAAGCCACGATGGCCATGAGAAAATCCCTGAATGAGGTATATTCTACCATCCTTTTATCCTTATCTAGGTATCAAACCGCTACGTCCCGTGGCATCCCACTTTCAGCACCCCTAAATAACAAACGACTGGCCCTCGGCACCCCCCCCCCCCTTTTTTATCATGTGAGGCCATGAGGGCCATGAGAAAATCCCTCAATGAGGTATAATCTACCATCCCTCTTATCCTCATCTCGGAAAAAGGGATGCTCTGACCACAGACGTTTTCCATAAAAAAAGAGGATTCCGTAAATGAGATTGCTAGCCGACTCCGTAAAATGTGATTCACAAGATGGTCACTCACGCGCTACCATTACAAACCAGTATGGCGCCACTAGGTCACGTGAAATGACGTCACTTCCGAGGTCCCCAGTGGAGGTGTCCGGGTACATACTGCTTCTGTTTTACTAGAAAAATAGAACGAACTCAATAACTAATCGTCCCTTGAGTTCCCGTTTGAAACACAATACAAACATAGTGGAAATAAATTTGTGGACGCACATCTCATGCTCCGCAATCACTTGGACCAAATTCGTGATAAAAATTTTGTTTTTATAATCGCAAAAGACAACAGATAGAGTTACATCCCTTGGGTCGTTAAGGAACGAGTGAATAGTATTTTGTTGACATATCGTCCCCGGAGTTCCAATGTGTTCTATGTGCCTGTAGGCACATAGAACACATTGGAACTCAGGGGGGGGGGGGGGGGGGGGCGCGTTATGCCTGGGACGGAAATCCTCTAAACTTGGCAACGTGGGAGTAAACTATTGGTTGAACTTGACTTTATATCCAGGATGCGGACATGATTAGCCATTGTGCAGAAATATGTGACTTTAAAAACCAATAAATAAATAAATACTTTACTATTACTAAAAGGAAGGGTTTAAAAATACAGATATGGCAACTTAGAGTTATGGAGTTTACATGTACGAGTTATCGGAATTGTGTTCTGTTGAAAAGGGTTCATTTTTATTATCGTTAAGTGGCAAGTAGAACAAAAGTCAACAAGGCTTGTTTATCAAAACGGCAGCATGTTGTATCTTGTGAATATTGTGATGCAAACAAACAAATCAGGTCTTACGGAGGATTATTATTTCTACACAACATAAACATGATAACTTCATATCAGCCAGTTGACCCAAGACCTGCTTCTTATAGGTGATGAATTACCCGTCTATAAGGTCTGTTCTTGAAATACAGTGCTTCAAAGCATGTTCATTTTATTTTATACAATCAGGGGCGTAGCTAAGGGGCGGGCGGGGGATGGGAATAGTAAGCCTCAAACAACTAACAAGTGAAGATTTCATGACGTATGATTGAATATCTCGTGATATTTTATTCGTGGCTGTAACCGTATCTAATAGACATTTAGTGATTCTGGGTCGAGTTACGCAATTCTAACTATGTTTTGATGAAGAATGGTAGGCGTCTATCTATCATCACTTCCGCCCGTCCGTCTTACAATGTGGGGTTATTTGTGCGAACAGTCCAGCACTGTGTTGTTCGTTCTTCACTGTGGGGTTAACCCCACAATACACACGATTTCTATCAGGTTTATTCACCTCTAGGGGATTAGATTCTATATTCGGATTAAACTCCACAGAGTTATTTCAAAAATATCCAAAAATAGCATTTGTAATTGGACAGTAAAACTCCACAATGTAGGTTTGTATAAAACCACCACCTCACAAGGTCTCTGTACCGTCGAAACTATAACCCCACATTGATGTGGATAAAAAACTTGCACGATGTAGCTCTCAGCCTGTCCAACCTCCCCTCTCTCCATCCGTCTGTTCGTGTCTGAGTGTCACCAAGACAGCCTGAACAAACATACGATTTTTACCAAATTTGATCTTGATAGTTTTACTGGCGAATATTTTTGATGAGTTCGAAATCCAGTCCTTTCAGAGTGTTTTTTAGGAGTTTTGCCTCTAAGATTGTCTTCTTGTTTGAATTTCCAACTTGCGGGCACGATGACTTTATCAAACGTTTACCAAATTTGGTCTATGAGTTCTACTCGAGAATGTCTGAGATCATTTCGAAAACCAGTCCTGCCCGAATTTTTTTCAGGAGTTATGCCACTTAGATTTTTTTCTTGTTTGAATTTCTGACTTGCAGGCGATGTCAGCACAATAACTTGAACAACTGTTATTTTATCCAAGTTTGTTCTATAAGTTGTACTCGAACATGTCATGGATAAGTTCGAAAACCAGTTCTGCCAGAAATATTTTCAGGAGTTTTGTCTCCCTTGTGTATATCAAAAGCATTCCCAAAGCCAATAAGCAATCGAGCAGTTACTGATAAACCATTGTTCGAATGACTCGAATCCCATCGAGCAAATGAGCTTTAGAGTAATTGCTCGATCGAGTGACTCGGCATATTGCTCGAACGACTCGAAGTACGTCGAGCAAATGAGCTATAGAGTAATTGCTCGTTCGAGTGACTCCTCGATCGACTCTTCGACTCATTTCAGTATTTGAGGATATCTATGGCCCGGCATTGTATTATTTGAGGATACCTATCGAGGATACCTTTTATAGGATACCTATCTGAGGATACTATTACCTATATCACAGGGCATACCTATCCCAAATATCCCTCATAAGCAAAAGAGCCAAAAGGGGGATTGCTCTATGAGCAATTGCTCGAACGACTCGAAGCTGATCAAGCAAATGAGCCTTAGAGCAATTGCTCGATCGAGTGACTCGGCATATTGCTGGAACGACTCGAAGCTCATCGAGCAAATGAGCTATCGAGTAATTGCTTGTTCGAGTGACTTCTCGAACGACTCTTAGCCTCATTTCAGAAAACGGGTGCCGAAGGCCATATGTTTTCCAAAAAAGGGTGCCGAAATTGGGGTGCCTTCTGGAGAATCCCTTTTTTGTCAAATGAGCTATCGAGTAATTGCTCGATCGAGTGACTCGACATATTGCTCGAACGACACAGGCGTTTTCGAAAAAGGGATTCTTAAAAAGGGATTCTGTAAGATGGGATTCCTATCCGATTCCTAAAATTTGGATTCCGTGTTTTAACATCAACACTCGAGGGTATTCCCCTTCCTTATTAGAAGAATTCAGTTTAATGGGTTGTAGTTCATTCAGTTAAAATTCAGATCACTTTTGTTATATTTTCATTAGGGCTGTAAACGTTAATATTTTCATTTAGGTTAAGGTTCAAAAATTCATTCAGTTCAAAGGGTATTAATTATATATACCTTCATTAGAGTTATAGTTCAGAAATAAAGTTCATTCAAATAATTCAAAGGGGTTAACATTGGGTTATATTTAGGGGTTAGAGTTCATTCAGTTGAAAACTTTGTTATGGTCAGTTCACTTCGATACCTTCATTGGGTCAGTTCGATTTTCTTCAATTTGTTCTGTTCACTTCGATCTTGGATGTGTTGGATCTTTGTTCACCTTGTTCTGTTCCCATCTTGATTGTATTTGATCAGACCTGTTCAGTCTGTCCAAATAGTTCGATCAATCCGACTAGTTTGACATTCTTTCACTTTGTTATGTTTACTTCGATCTTGGTTCTGTTGGGTCTGTACTTTTGTTGTGTTGTACCTTTGCTGTTTTGTAGTGGCTGGTTGTATCTGTTCAGGTTCTTGCAATAATAATTGGGTGTTATCAATCCCTTTCCATACCCTCATCCTCTGTTAGGGCCAGATGCACATCTGCTTGTTTATTGGTCATATATCTACATTGAACAGATTGGGTTTAATGTTACATCCAGTTGTGATGTTTTGATGTTATTTAATTTCGAAGTTTTCATAGTTCAATTTTTAATCAATGCTGATCGTCAAATTATGATGTCTTAAATCACTCTCATCTCCAATGGGAGATGCCTATTATGACTTCTAGGTTGTGCAAAAAGGTGTTCAATAATGGTATATTCAAGTATTACTTTTGTCCATGTATACCAGAAGAACATGCTGTTATGGTCATTAAGGCATCGGAACCTCTTTTAAGCGTAAATGAATCCTTCTGCAGAACAAGGTTCTGTACTTTAGATTTATTTATATACTGGGATTCAATGGCACTTGCAACAGCTAGGGTCACATGGTGTTGGTGGGGTAGCGTTTCGGGTGGAGAAATCCGGAGTACTCGGAGAGAACCACCATGCAACAGCGAGCAACTGTCAAAGTCTACAACTTTCTAACTCGCTATAAGCAGCGTTAATAGTGGTTGAAGGCAAGTACATCACTCACGTGAAATACACGTTGGTACACAGCGCCCCCTTGTGGACAGTCAGGATTAAGTGTCTCTCCCAAGGTACACAATGCACTTACCGATGGTTAAGATCGATCCGTCACGTTCCAGTTTCGGTTTGACATCCAACGCTCTAAGGCCAAACGAAATTAAATAATTGATTCTCAGGCAATTTTTTTTAAAACGAACGAGGAAGGGCGTTTTTTATTTTTTATTCCCGATGAAATGGTGGCCGATAACTAAAATTCAGTTGTGAGAGCTTAAAATTAAACACCAGAGCTTCCATGTTGATTTCACTGATAGTTTTTTGTAACAGTGATCATACAACACAACAGCAATGTAGAACAACTAACATGGAGATTAAAAATAAGGAGATTTTTAACTGTTTGAATGCTAGAAGCCACAATCAGGCCTATCAAAGAAACTAGGATACCAATGCAAAAGCCTACATTTTCCTTGCCCACGTGTCGTATTCAGTCAAACGTAAACAATAGTTTGTTTTTACAAATCTGTTCTATTACAAATTATTGGAGAGTGCCTGTTGGCACTCTCCAATAATTTATAATAATACAATTTTTTGACAATTTTTGATGAACAAATTCAGACACCCAAAACTAATCTAGCTCCCAACCAGTTAAATAAATATTTATTTTGCACATACATACATGTATGAGAATTGTGTCGCATTTCACGAAGCGAATAACAATACTGTATCAATAAATACGACATATTGCATTGCAAATCGGGATGAGATACCACTAAAATCACAGTTTTATAGATTTTGAATTTTGCTTCCGAAATAAATATGACGAACGCGTTCCGAAAAAACGAATGCGCCGCTGCCTGAAAATCAAAAGATTAATTTTGTTTTGCCTAACTTCTGAGCCACCGCACCAACATCACACTAAGTTTTGCAAAATATTTCACCAAGGACTAAACATTTTCATTTTTACCTCAAAAATATGCATTTTGCCCCACGAGTTCGTTCCAGAGAGGTGTCACATGGTATGTTGTCGAGAACAAAAATGGAAAATATAATTAAAATTTGACTGTGAATGAAATTAATAACGTGCTCTGTGGAGCAGGTTTTTGTAATGAACAAGCAGCAATGCGTAATCAAACTTGATCATCATTATAACAATAACATGTGTTTGGAGGGTGTTACGGTTTATTAACGACCCGATAAGAATAAATAACAGCCCGAGGGTTTATTACCGGCCCGAGACTTGCTATTCAGTACCCACGCGCTGTTAATAAACCGGGACGCCCGACAGAATCATGTTATTACTATTATTACCATAACCGAAAGCGGGCGACGGGCTTTTTTGTATTCATTAACGCCCGCCGCGCGCCTCCGGTTGAATGGCGCCAGGAATTACTGAGTTTTTTCCGCTCCTCTAAACTTCGTTAATATGCTAGAGAACGCCCGGTTGTAATAGTATCTATTCACTTGGATGGAATTAGACTCTCTGATTTCAATATCCTCTGCGCTTCGGAATTAAATTCGAGGAATCTACATATTCTTGTCCACTCCTCTCAAATAATTCTACTCCACAAATGCTAATATGCATCTTTCACTTACTCCTTGTCATTGTCATAAGAAAACTATCCTTTGTTCTTTATTTTACTTACAGTGCTTGACGCAGCCTCGACTAGCCTTCTCAAAGGAGATGTTTTGTGCTCGGGGAAAAATGACCAGTGCGGGGCAATACGCTTTGCTTTCACAAATGAAACGTCTGTGATGAAGGAAGTGTTTGGCAACCAAACTGTCGTGATGCGTGGACAATACTCGAATGTGTTTATAGAATCACCGGTGAGTTTAATTCTTAGTCTGACTGGCGGTGAAATGGTACATAGTTATCGCACGCACGCACGCACGCACGCACGCACGCACGCACGCACGCACGCACGCACGCACGCATTCTGCAGCAGACGGTGTTCCGGATGAAGTGTTGTTTCAATTACAAACCGATTTACGATTTGAACTAAGATGGAATGAGTTTATCTGCTTTATTGATTATTTATCCAATGTCGTCGTACACTGCAAAACAAAAAGGTTCTCTTTAGAACCAAAACTGATTCTAATCTTGTCCCTGAGATGGAACCAGTTCTGTTTAAACAGTATTTATTTCAAATTAAATAAATTTATAAAGATTAACATTAAATATTAACAGAATTAAACATCAATTGAGGGGGTTTCAGCCGTAAGTTTAGAGCCTATACGAGGTTGTCTCAAATCATTATTAAGCAAAGGAGATGTGAACAGTTGACATATCGAATCAGTTTTGGTTCTATACAGAACCAAAACTGGTTCGATATGCCAACTGTTCATATCTCCTTTGTTTCAAAATGTTTGACGACTGCATTGAATAAGCTCCAAGTTTACTGCTGAATCAACTTCAGTTCATGTAATATTCTGTTAAAATTGAATGCTAATCTTGGTAAATTTATGTGATTTGAAATAAATACTGTTTAAACAGAACTGGTTCCACCTCAGGAACAAGATTTTGGTTCTAAAGAGAACCTATATTTTTGCAGCGTAGGTACACGAGCGGTTTATTTACTAAACCTGTGATCGTTAACAGTTGCCTTGAACAAGCCTCTCGTTTTTCACGATGTAGGTTTTGGGCTATGGATAGTGTTTTATTGGAACATATACGTCATTGTGATGAGTTAACGGTAACATGGTCTGAGGTTTGCGACTCGAAACGTATGCCACAATCCTCTGACCATGTTACCGTCAATTCATCACAATAATTTATAATATACTAACTCGTCCCATGGGCGCATCTATGTGTGGAGTTGGTGCAACTTCGGCCCGCACGTCATCGTATATCCTATAACTGAAATTTGTTTACAAGTACCACGACCAGAGGACAAGGTATTATCACATATAACACATGGACATCTACAACCTTAAAAAAGTGAATTCATGTTTATATGTTATGGCGGAAAATACCACGCCCGGTGCATTAGTCATAGCCCTGTGCAGATCTCCTATTGAATAAGCTGCTGTAAATTGGCTTGGACGACGAGAAAGGGTATGCCCCCAAACCATAGCTACCCTGACTGAGTGTTGGCTCTCCACCAACCTAGAATTCCGGACGGAGCGCAGTGTCTCAGTGGTTAGGGAATTGTACTTCAAACCGAAGTGTCCACGGTTCGATCTCCGCCAGAGTTAACGGTGTTGTGTCCTTGGGAAAGGCACTTAATTCTGATTGCCCACGTGGGGCACGGTGGCGCTGTGTACTAAGGCTGTGTATGCATGTCGATAGCACACTTGTCATCAAGTTAGTACGTTGGGGAGCCCGACAGTTGCCCGCCGTTGCTCAGTGGTTCTCTCCGGGTACTCCGGCTTCCTTCACCCGTAAAACTGTCCTGACTGTCGAAAGCGTCGTTAAACCCCCAAAATAAATAAATAAATAAATAAATAAATAAATAAATAAATAAATAAATAAATAAATAAATAAATGTGAATCTCGGATCCGCCACTACGTCCACAGTCCATGGTGGTATTTACGAAACTTTTCCAGTAAATTAATTCTGGACCGAGCCTTTGGCTGGGTTCAGAGCTAATTTACAGGATAACATTCGTTAAGTTCACTTTCAGCAGTTAATGGGAACGAGTTGAAGATTGTCTTTATCACGAGATCCAAAACTCAGCAGAACATGCCACTACGGGCCAAGTGACAAACCACGTTTTGTGTAGGACTTAGAAATACATTGTTAAAAACAAAACACTGCTTATAAAAACGTCCCTCCAGACAGTACACGGCAAAAAATACAGGTTCCCTTTAGAACCAAAACTTCTAATCTTGTCCGTGAGATGGAACCAGTTCTGTTTAAACAGTATTTATTTCAAATCAAATAAATTTACCAAGATTAGCACTCAGGCGACGCTATGCCTACCATGCAGGGACATAGTTAGAAGGTCTTTAATGGGGGTGGGATCAGTTAGTTTTCTAACTGGAGTTGGGGTTCCTGTACGACATGCCATAGACATATCCTGACGGCGCGCAGACCGGTGTGGGAGAATTCGAGTGGGAGCATCTTCCTCTCGAGTGTTAGGGTTCCGGCCTCCGCTGGGGAAAATTTGTAATTTTTGAACCCCTGTGATGGATTCTGAGGCCTCCCTCTGGCTTTTATCTTGTCATTTTAGCCATAAGAAAAAATGCATTTCCCAGTTTTTTCCTGACATTTACAATGACCATGCAACACAAGGACTACAGATTGACAGTTATCCACCCAGTACTTACTCCTTCCAGCTGACTGCCAGTCAGTTGGAAGAAGTCGGTATTGGCTGAATACCTGTCAGTCTATAGTCCCTATGTAGCTGGTCATTGTAATGAAAACGGAACGATGAATTCGAAAAACCGGACCGGTCACAGATTCGAGTCGAAATTTTGGAAAGTTTTGTCAGCTGATTTGAAAAGTCGGAGAATTTGATCGAAAATGGGAAAATCGCTTCGGCTCTTCCGGTAACCGCAACCGATCGTCAACCGCAGTCGGAAAAACTGTGATCACGGATTAAAAATTCAAATCGATTGGACGGCTAAGTTTGAAAAGTTGAAAACATGAAGGGAATTGATTTCTTTGAATTTCCAACTATTGGAATTTATACCTTCGAATTACCAATCACTGAAAATTAGGATAGTTGGGAGAGGGGGGGGGGGGGGGGGGGGGGGGCATACTCAACCATGTCGCTACCGTATTTCTTTGATGATCAGAGAATGTAACTCTGTATTTAGAATGACCACAAATCTGTTATTTAGAAGATTTTCCTTTCCTATCTGTTCACAATACTAAGGTAAACAACTGTGTACAATTAGATGCTGAAGTTTCATGTTCTTCAGATGCTTCGGGCCCCCACCTATACCCGAATATGATAATAAATGGGCTGTAGATGATCTGTTTAGGCAGCGAATGGAGTATAATGTTAATAAAGGGAAGAAATGAGTAAGTATGAGAGGAGAAAAAAAATTGCAAAACTCATTTGTCCATCCGCGCAGTGCCCACCCACCTCCTTCCCGTCTCCGCAAACTACATTCAGACGGCTTCTCGCCTGACCACGCCATTATCACGACAATATTTCATGTTTTTAAGGCAATATCAACTTGCGTTATTGTCGAACAGAAAAAGAGTTCATAATTATCAGTTTCGTATGATTCATACCTTTTCGGAACATATTCCAAGGATGAAAAACCGGTCAGGATTGAGAAAAAAACTGATACAGATTTTAAATGAAATCTCTCACAAATATTTTTTTTATAACTGAACAGTTACTAGCAGGGATATAAAGGGACGTTGCTATGGGGTCCCGGAAGATGTGTGAGTGTGGGGTAGGGGGTGGGATGGGGATGCCCATTTCTAGATTTCTACCTGCACCCACCCAGGAAGGCAACAAGTGGGAAATCCCCCCCCCCCCCCACGGTGAGGGTTTAAAGCCTGTAGTTGTAATATTTTGACTCGGAGTGGAGGTCCCACCCCGAGTCAAAATTTTACAACGACAGACTTTCAACTTGTACTCAACTCGCGCAATAGCAAACTTTTTTATTTTAAATTGTAAATTCCGTTGGCGGATGTGGCAAACATCAATATATATGGGTTATAATGCATATTTATTTATACAAATAAATTTTCATTGGAAACTGAGGAAACTTGTTATGGGCCTCATCTCATTGTGCGTGTGTTTGTGTGTGGGAGGAGGGTTCATTCCATTGCGACCTGGATGATGTCGACTATGTTTAACCCTTTACTCAACGAGTCGCCCGCATCCGTCCGCGTAATATGCAGATTCAGCAGCTGAAAAAATATTATTTTTCTAAAAATTTCAAGAAAACCATATCATGTGACCCCTCTTTGGAACGAGCTCATCGAGCTCGTTCCAAAGAGGGGTCACATGATATGGTTTTCTTGAACTTTTTTGAAAGAATTTAAAAAAGGATATTTAAAATAATAAATTTTGAAATCGTCTGCGTTGGGAAAAGGTTTAATAGTAATCATCTCTCTCTATTCTGTGCCCTTTTTGTCTGCCTCAGGCCCTGCAGTACAGTCGCCGTGGACAGGTCGTAATCCATGCTTGGGCAGTGATGTCCACGCATGCGTTTACCGGGTAATACAAATCATCATCAGCAAACTTTTCATTAATCATTAATTAAATTTTTGATGATTATTCCTGTAATTAATGTTTGGAATTTAATATTATTGCGTCTGTGGAAATATTGCCCACCCGTGGAAAGTGACCAGTCCACGGCGACCGTACTTGTAGCTATGTGGTTTGATTAATGTATGCTTTCCCCCTTTACAGATACCGCAAGGATCCGAAATACAGATTGACGTCTGTCTCCCTGACTACTGTAATAGCGACGAATTACGCATCATAGCGCAAGATATAGGTATGTTTATTTCACAGTATATTTCAAGTAATGATTGTATACTATCGTTTTAAAGCTGGGTGAACAAATGACATTTCACTACTCTCGCGTTCCTTTGCAATTCAACAGCGGTAAATCGCACCCAAGTTTAGCCCTCAGAGCACCCGAAACAACCACATTGCCTCACGACTGCACCAACAACGCCACCATTTACTGATGGCAGGACAACGGCACGAACGAACAAATCGAGAGAGAAGTGCGCAAGACGAGGCTCGAACTGTCGATCTCTTGCACACCAAGCGACCGATTTACCACGAGACTAAGAGACACGGACCAACGGGGCTTGTTGGTAAATGACCCTTACCTTGCCTCGACCGTAAAAATTAAATGCGTGTGTCGATTGGCGACAGGGCGCGCCTTTGTCGCAATCATCTGGTCAATGTCACCATAATCATAAAATTGTATCAGCATTACGGCACTGAGTGTTCACTTAGGCATAAATTCACAAAGAATAAAAAACTGGGTATTGTTAAACAGCAAAGTTAATAACAATGCAATCAGTACAGATTCTGCAGTAGTTACTGACACTCTTTGCATTAACAGCCAAGGACATGATCAGCAAGTCACCAAGGACGTCGTAAAAATTTCCTATAGTTGGAAATTCGGAGGGCAAGTCATGAGTAGTTGGAAATTCCATCTATCTGGATTTTATAGCTTCTTTAGTGATGCTTGATGTCTCCTTTACTTCCCAAAAATTCCAACTCGGTTTGAAAACGGCACAAATTTGAATTGTTACTATACTACTCAAAGTTTGCTAAGCACCAAGTACATCCAACTACCTGTTTTACGTTTTAGTTGAAATATTGTAATGAAAAGTGTATATATTTTTTATTTAATTATATCTTTAATGATTAAAGTACAGAAATTAAGATTTTATTTGTGTTTGACATTATTTTTTAGCTTTTGAATACGATAACCATGGAAAATGGATATTATTGGTAAAAGAGGAAATTTTTCAATTTGCCAAAAAGTTGACGGAGCGAACTGGTATGGACTCAATATCGAGTATGAGACCCATTACTGTTAATTACAGCTTGACAACGCCTTCTCATGATCCCAATCAGGTTCCTGGTGGTCCTTTGTGGGATGTTGTACCATTCTTGGACCAGCATGGCACCAATCTCATGGACACTTCTTGGCTGGACTGAGCGGGCTGGAATTGCAAGCTGCAACTCATTCCAGACATGTTCGATTGGATTGAGGTCAGGGGATCTTGCTGGCCTGTCCATACGCTCAATCTCCTCCCTCTGTCCGTACTCACGACAGCATGGGCAACATGAGGACGGGCATTATCGTCCATCAGAATGAATCTATCACCCACTGCACATGCATACAATCTGACGTGGGCATCCAGGATCTCATCAATATACCGCTGTGCAGTCAATGTACCACGTTCAAGGACACAGAGCTCTGTACGTCCATCCCTGCTGATGCCGCCCCAGACCATGATTGACCCCTCCACCATAGCGGTCATGCTCAGCAATGGTGGCTGCATGGAATCACCCCCTGGTCTTCTCCATACCTTAGACCGTCTATTCGTGTGGTCCAGGCAGTACCTTGACTCATCTGTAAAAAGGACAGATCGCCAATCTTCTTTGGTCCACCCAACGTGGTCCATGGCCCATTCATATCGTGCCTGGCGGTGGCTCTGGGACAGCGGAATGCGAATACATGGTCTTCGCGATCGGAGACCACCTTCGTGATACCTTGCCCGGATAGTCTTCGTTGAAACATTTACCCCGGATGCATTCTGAAGGTCAGTGTGAAGCTGGGTTGCTGTGGCAAAGCTGTTAGTAGTATAGGATGCATAGATATGGCCTCTTCACCAGGACCTCGAGGATCAGACCTCGACCTCGAGGTCAGACCTCGAACACGAGGTCATTGCCCTCGGTGCCCAAATCCGTTAGGCCTCTCCCCCTCTCTCCTCCCCTCTCCACACTAGGCCTAGGTTATTTTTAGGCGCCCCTCACCCTACCCACCCTGTATGTACCCTATTTTTTAGGCTATCCATCCCCAAAGCCCACTAGGGGGCCAGGCTTCCCTCACCTACCCGCCCTGTATGTACCCTTTTTTTTAGGCTATCCCTCCCCAAAGCCCATTAGGGGTCCAGGCTCCGCTCCCCTCCCCGCCCCGTATGTACCCTATTTTTTAGGCTATCCATCCCCAAAGCCCACTAGGGGGCCAGGCTTCCCTCACCTACCCGCCCTGTATGTACCCTTTTTTTAGGCTATCCCTCCCCAAAGCCCATTAGGGGTCCAGGCTCCGCTCCCCTCCCCGTATGTACCCTATTTTTTAGGTTATCCCTCCCCAAAGCCCATTAGGGGCCCAGGCTATGTATAGCCCATTTAGGCTTTCCCCCACATTATTTAGGCTTTCCTTGTATGTGGGCTCCACTTCCTGATCGCTGTGACGAATAAATAATATTTTGCGAATATTTTTACTTCACTTAATTCTGGTGGTCGCGTTATGAAAGTGTTGGAAACAAGGACGAAGGACGTCATAAGCTCGAGCAAATTACGGGAAAGTTTTCATTTCACAGTGTTTTGTGACCATACTACGAAGCCAATTCCAACACTGTCTTGGATTATCATAGAACTTGCATTAACCCTTTACCTAACCTGAAAAGATGACGACACTCGCAAAAATAATTCTTGAATAACTATTTTTTTTCATTTTTTGTCTCAAAAACATAGGTTATGACCCCTCGTTGGAACGAGCTCGTCGAGCTCGTTCCAACGAGGGGTCATAACCTATATTTTTGAGACAAAAAATGAAAAAAATAATGAAAATTAATTGGCGATTTTTGAGAATAGCGCTGGCCTTTTTTGGCCGTTACGTTAGGTAAAGGGTTAACAAATATATATTACTCACATTTTGCTTAGGATCATCCCTGTTCGTCTACATATTTGATACATAAAAGATCAAATGTGTATAGTTTTGTGTTTATTTATTTGTTTATTATGGTGTAGCGACACTTTCAACAACTTGTATCATATCATGTCGGACAATTGTACTGGTGGAGGGAGTCGGAGTACCAGGGGAAACCACCGAGCAATGGTGAGTAACTCCCGGGTTCTCTAATTTATCATTCTGTCACAAACAGTTACCACTGCTAGAAGGTAAGTGTTACGTTGACATGGTGTACATCTATGGTCGACGCGTTGTATCCCCACGGTTCACTTGGCTTCAACTAATGCTAACCGTGTATGTACGAGGCTGATAAATTAGATAGTGCAACAATTACTTGGCATTGTTGAGTGCTTCCCTATGGGAACTCTAGCGTCCTCTACCCGTACATTTGTACAATCTGATATAACCCAGACTGTTAAAAGTGTCATTGCTCTACAATAAAAATAAATAAACAATCAAACAAAATACACATTTTTCTTTCATTTACAAATTATCTCGACGAACTAGATTTGATCCTTAGCAAAATGTGAGCAGTATATATACCCGAGAGAGGTTAAAACGGCAAGAAAGCGCTGGACGAGTCCCACAGAACCAAACTGTCATGATCCAAGCCACCCAAAATGTCTGGATGCACTGACGTCGGATTGTTCAACATCAGGACGAATTGTCTATTTTGCAGCGAGGAGAGCATATCAGGTAAAGGCTATCCTAAACCCCGAAAATGGTGACAAGCGTATATATTGAGACAACACACAAACAGTACGTTCAACTTCATAGCACAGTAGATCTGCGAAAGATGATATCCTACATGTGTGTAATGAAAGGCGTGAGTTGTCCGAACAAGTGTACGTTCATATCAGTGAAAGACATTTGTCGTCACAGGAGCCGAAATTTAGTACCCCGTCACTAGCGGTTATAATAACCCTACTAAACAAGAAAGTGGAGGCTGCTTCACCAGAAACCCCTGGAATCAAGGAAATCGACACTACCAGATGGAAATCACAAGGTTTAACAGATCCGAGGGTCTAGAACTGAAAGCCCCTCCAATGAGTCGTCCGTTTCTTAATCTTCTCATTTGTATAACAATATTTTTCTTTGCTTTCTAGTTGGATCATTAAATGGGAAAATCAACAGCGTACACACCTTGAAGCCACATGTTCCGATTTCAGAAGACGCCGACACAATAATTGCTATGTGAGTTTTTTTCCAATCCTTATCTGTGTATCTATCCATTTGTTTTGTTAATGTTAACCTGAAGCCAATATTATAAAACTTTTACAATCGTATTTTCTAGAATTGTATTTTCTACCCATTAATATAACTGACTAAAATGAATCATTAGCATTTTAAAAGATATGTCAATTTGCCAACTAGCAAATTGCCGGTTCTTTGAAAATGATAACGGTTCATTTTAAACCATTTAAAGTCATAACTAGAAAATACAATTCTAGAAAATACAATTATAAAAGTTTTATAGTATTGATCCCTGATCGGCCTTTCACTTTATAGCTCTTACGTATTTAGGTTGCACCCAGATAACCAGGGACGTTGCTAAGGGGCCTCGGAGGAGAGGGGGGCGTCCACCTCTAGCTTTCCAGCTGCAACTCCGCCAAAATTCCGACTTTCACTACATAATTTCCAACATGTAGGAAATTCCATTAGCCCCCCCACCTCCACCCCACCCCCCCCCCCCGAGTCAAAATTTTCCAGCTACACATTTTTAAATCTTTACCCAACACACGATATCAAATTTTGTTATTCTAATTATTTTTAAAAAAGAATTCAATATATGTAAAAAAAATCTATCATGTGAATTATATTGAGAATACATATCCCCAACAGAAAATGCCAACTTTGTACCAATCCTCACACTCAATGGTGAAATATTCACGAAAATGTACAAAATTACGAAAAAAAATTTATTGTTTTCATACACACAACGGTACACAACGTCCATTAAATCAAATCTACGACTACTTTGGGAGTTAAATTATATATCAAAAATTGCAGAAAAGCAGTGGCTTTATAATGATATATAACAATAGTCATTTATTCCATAACGAACTGGTGAAACGTGTGAAATATTAACCATACCCCCTAAACTCAAATTCAAACGGCATCGACTTTTCTCATTCAAATACCGTATTATAGCATCATTGTTTCAATTTCCATGTTCGATTAAATCACATAATGTGCTCCAGAATGCGTCCGTAGGACGCACAGGAAAGCTTTGGGTACAATACTACGAGCAAATAGGTCTTCTCCAGTTGTTCTTGAGAGCAGAGCGCACAGGCGAATGGGAACTCCACACATATTGTGTTCGCAATATGATTCCAGTATTTCACGCAGGTGGTCATTTTGCATACGCAAAAAGTTCTCATCTCTATTTGCAGCAGATGAATGAGCTAACAGAAATAATGCAACAGGATGATTTGAAGTTGTTCACTGAGAAAGGTTACTTTACCATAAGGCGCTCAGATAAATTCTGGGACGGGATATATTCTGATCAGACCATAGAGCAGTGTTTAATGAGAATGTTCAAGCTCCCTGGTGGTCTCACACATGGCAGGGGAATAACCGATAGCACTGTTGCGAAATGGGTACATGGACTACCTCTTTGCCTTCCGATATGTAATGCTCTCGAAAATGTTGTTCATGTTCACACTGGTCATGGCGAACAACATCGGGATCTCCGTCAAAGTTCACAATTGACTGATGCCAATGATATCACCAAATTATTGAACTGGCTCAGAGTGCATTCCCCCTTTCAGAATAGAGATCCACTACAATTAGTCTCTATAGCGACCGGGCTTGTGGCCGACGAAACTGGGAACTGTGACCAAGTTCGCAAAATTGGTGAATGTTGCGTATCGAATGTTGTAAGCAAAACGTTCAACAGCATCAAACTATGACGTGTTGGCACTGTGAAGTCTTTCGCATCGATGGCAAATAGCATCAAAGTCCGTGGAAGTAAGGTAGTGATTGACCCCACAATTCTGTTCAACCGCATCACATGTGTTATTCAGTCACAAGCAGAGATGGAAGAGTATCTCAAATATGAACTCGCCCCGAAACCACCAGCATTGTTTGATTCTGCTGGAATGAGGAAGACACAGCAAAGCACGCTCGGTAAGATCCTCAAACCATACGGTTCCGAGCAAACTAAAATCCCAGAACATTCTCTGTTTGTTGTAGATGGTGGATTTTTATTAGGGGCAGTTGTATGGCCTAAACAGTCGTCATACAAGGACATATGTACATCATATTCCAATTATCTAGTGAGACATTTTGGGGCGAACGTCGTGGTTGTTTCTGATGGTTATGCTTGTACAATGTCGACAAAGGGCATGGAACAAACCCGTAGATCTAAAGACAGGTATTCCATTGATATCAATATCTCACCCGAGTTACCAGCCACCACACTCCAATCCGATTTCCTTGCAAATGCCAAGAACAAAACCCAACTGATCGATCTTCTAATGCAGGAGCTATCTGCTATCAATATTCAGTCCAAGCAGGCCGAGGCTGATGCTGATGTACTGATAGCCGAAACTGCACTTGACATCGCTCAAGATGACAACAATGTTGTCGTTGTGGGAACAGACACAGACTTGTTAGTCATTCTTACCTCTCGAGTTCAACCGGGATGTAATATTCACATGATGTATTCCATTACCCCAAACTTACTAGTTTCAGTTAGTGAAATAGCAACCAAAATGGGTGACCATAGAAGCAACCTCCTTGTAGCACATTCTATAAGTGGTTGTGACACTACTTCTGCACTCTTTCGAGTTGGTAAGAAGAAAGTATTCACTACAATTGTCTCCGATGTTACTAGCGACTCACAACAGTACGTCAACACAATTTTGGCGGATGACAGTACACCAAGTGCAGTAGCCGCTGCCGGGGAACAACTTCTCCTGATCTTATACGGGAGTAAAACTGTTTCCTCTCTCGACCAATATAGATATGTCACTTACAAGCGTTATGTAGCAAAATCTAAACTGAATAAACCCATCGACCTAGCCTCACTCCCACCAAGCAGCGATGCTGCACAACAACATGTCTACAGATGTTATCTCCAGGTCCAACAATGGCTGGGCACTTCGCTTCCTCCGACGGATTGGGGGTGGTCGCTAGACAATGGACTTCTTGTACCGACTGCAGCCACAAAGCCATGTGCCCCCGATAACCTACTGAATCTGATCAGTTGTGGTTGCAAGAGTGCTTGTACAAAAAGGTGTGGGTGTAAGAAGGCAGGACTCTCTTGCTCAGGTTTGTGTAATTGCAGTTCGGATTCTTGTAACAACCACAGAAACACTGTCCTGTCGGAAATTTCTGAGTTCGATGAATAATATGTATATAGGTCATGTCCTTTCTGTATATAGCGTTGATAATAGTCAATGTAACTTAATCCATGTTGATTGATTTGTACATTCTGTAAATATTATTTATTGATTTTTGTACATTCTGTAAATATTATTTATTGATCTAATGATGCCAGACACAGACGTGTCCGTTCGGTCCCAAGCCCGAAAATAGTTGAGTTCTCATGCTGACGAATTTTATGCCAAAAGGGGAACTCGGCCAGAAGCAGAGGGGGTCTTCCATAATGTCTATTTTGTAAGCAATGATAAAAGTCTTCAAATGGTGGTGGATTTTTTATCGTCTGTCCAACTAACATCCCGTTCTGTACTACGACCCTTTGGGCAAATCCGTTAGGAAAATCGTCATTTTTTGCGTAAATCCGATACTTTTTTGTGAATTTTCAATAATTTTTCGCAGAAATTGTCACAGAATGCACATTTTCCTCTAAGTAAATGTATATTAGACATTATGTAGCTCGAAATACGCGTAAACAAAAAATACAGTTGGATCAATTCGAGGTTACAAAGTTCGTGCGATTTTTTTTGATTTTTTTCAAACGCGTTTTCGAAAAAAGGCTGTAGAAAAAAAAGCTCAACTGGGATTTTAGGGGACTTTTGTCTAATTGTTCAGTGACATGTACTCGACATTCCCTGAAAAAATCAGCTTTCTCCGATTTTTTTCCCTAGTGAAACCTAATGTTCTTGGGCTATTAGAGTATGGGTAATTTGATGGACTTTCCGAGTCTTAGTCCATGCATTCAGCTTTACCTTTATTTCCAAATGAAACAAAATACTGCGATTTGATTGGCAGAGAGGTTTGGTGTAACTTGCAATCCACAGTAGTTTTTTTTTACACCGTGGTTAACCATGGTGTAAAAACAAAAAGACACAATAGCAGGCTATATGGCTAAAAAAAAATACCCATTTTTAATTATTAATTCATACCTTCTGCTCAGTTATGTTAGAACAAAAATAAAAATACAGGAAATTTAATATGTATGAGCAATAAAATATTACATATATGGATGTCATTAGAACTGGCTCATATTTGTTTGGTTTCACTTAAAAACATACAAAGTACAAATTTTCTGTCAGTTTTTGCCCACAGTGTAGGTTAAAGTATCAAGTACACCAAACTGTTTGGAAATAAATCCATTATCCTTGTGTTTTCCAGGGTGTATGGGAGTTTACACCGGTCTGGGAACTCATACACTCTTCGGCTTCGCCTCAGGGTGTATGAGTTCCCAAACCGGTGTAAATTCCCATACACTCTGGAAAACACAAGGATAGCTGATAGTATCTGCCCACACGGTCCCTTAAAATAACTGAATGGTTGTATTTTGCAAGCCTTCTGGTACAAACTCGGATAAAATCTTTGTCATTCTTGAGAAGAATGAGGAGTAAGACTAATTCCAACCCATAGTACCTACAATTCCCAAATGATACCATTTTGTTTTGCTTTTGTTCTGATGAAGAAGATTCAGCAGGGATCAACTCCATACAGTTAAGAACAACAGGTATGGAGGAACAAGTGATTTCATGAATGAAAAATGAAGACTGCGCAATGTGAACATTTTATAGTAATTATACCGCATAATTCTGTGGAAGATGGTTTAATATTCTTGGCAAATTCACAAAAAATGATTTCATTGATAAACTAGTGGAAAATCGCCCCTAATTTATTTATTTGGCATCATGTGGTGTTTATTTATTATAACTGCCATTTAAATGCAAAAATAAAATGAACTAGGACAACAAAGATTGGAACAACCGTCAATATTTAACAGTCTCACCTAGTCCCACGTTAAAAAAGATAGTATCCACCAACTGGTTTGGGTTAGAGTGTGTGATTGTTCATTATATGCTTTACTTTGTCTGATGTGTTTTGAAACTATGGACTTCCTGTAATAGGTTTCGGGGAAGGTGGACTGTTATCAAAACCGGCCGATTTTACAACAATAATAGGTTATTTGTTGACTGAATACAATTTGGTGGGCAGTCAATGAAAGGCGTGAACAAAACCACGATTATTTCGATTAATGATTTCATTTATCTGTAATTTCATAAGCGTTCGGGTCTCATTTCGGTCATCTAACGGTTCTAATCACGAGGGAATGTTGATGTTGAGGATACAATGTTGAAGTGCGATTTCGATGGCAATTTCGGTGGCACGGATTTCATATTACAAGGCTTAAGCTAAAAGGCTCCGTTCTTGACATGGGAGTAGTATGTCGCGTACATTTGGGGCATGATTTGGATGACCCCGGTGGATGACCCCGGAAGTGACGTCATGTCACGTGACCCAGTGGTGCCATGTGGTGTTGTCATGGTAACCCGCCAGAGCGGCCATGTTGTGACGTCATCTCCATAGTGATACGTGGTGTTGGTGCGCGTGCTCAGTGCGTGTTGTTAGGGTGATACGTGTTTCCGTCGTCCATTTTGTATACTGGAGGCCGCCATCTTGGTTTCTATGGTAGCACGTGGTTGCTATGTTACACAATTTTTCTGCAATGGGACGGGGTATGTTCGGAGGGTGTGTTCGATCGAATTGGAGTAAATCTAATTACCACAAACAACCCGACAAGTTGTATTATTTCGAATTCTTTCAGAATTCTCTGCTTCTATCTATATATGCAATAGTTTTCGTCTACCTGACCACGTTCTTTTGTCCTGGAGTATACTCCAGTAGCGTAGTCAGTTGGAACAGTTTACCTTATTATTACTATATTTAGCTTTTCAGGTCTATTCTTGTTAGTTCTGACCCTATTCCGAGTACTCTTGTTGTTTCATACATCTAGATCATTTATATAGATTATAACTAACCAATCAGATTGCTTGAATTCCCATAATCTCTATGCCGAGTTATCTCCCCTTATTACAGTGAAGTTCTATCCGATTCTCATCACCTCTATATCCAATGACCATATCCCATGGAATCCCTTATTGTGAAACGTCTCTGGTTATGGAATCCCATTTTTGTCGTATGAGGCCATGAGGGCTATGTAAAAGCCCTCAATGAGTCCTCGTATATTATGCCTCATAGCCTCATTGAATTTGGAGGTTATGAGGACCATTAAAAATCCCTCAATGAGGTATAATTTATTACGACTCTTAGCCTCATTTCAATATTTGAGGATACTTATGGCCTGGTATTGTATTATTCGAGGATACCTATCGAGGATACCTTTTGGAGAATCCCTTTTTGTCGTATGAGGCCACGAGGGCTATATAAAAGCCCCCAGTGAGTCCTCATTTATTATGCCTCATAGCATCATTGAATTTTGAGGTTATGGAACCATTAAAAATCCCTCAATGAGGTATAATTTACAACGTCTCTTAGCCTCATTTCAGTATTTGATGATACATATGGCCTGGTATTGTATTATTCGAGGATACCTATCGAGGATACCTTTTGGAGAATCCCTTTTTTGTCGTATGAGGCCATGAGGGCTAGGTAAAAACCCTCAATGAGTCCTCATTTATTATCCCTCATCGCCTCATTGAATTTTGAGGTTATGAGGACCATTAAAAATCTCTCAATGAGGTATAGTTTACTACGACTCTTAGCCTCATTTCAGTATTTAACAGCCATATCCCCAGGCACCCCAATTTCGGCACCCAGTTTTGGAAAACATGGCCTTCGGCACCCCTTTTTGTCGTATGAGGCCATGAGGACCATGAGTAATCCCTCAATGAGGTCTAATGTAGTCTTACCAACCGCTTCCATCTTGTCGACAAAGCTCCAAGACCACTACTGGTCTATGGTCTACCTGTCCTATCATTAGCTTCTACAACAGTCTTGTTCCATTGCGGTCTTGTACCAGTACTATTGGCTTCTCTTATTCTGCCCCATATCTCATCCATTACTTCCTAGCTATACCTATCTCAGTCTCGACTATAACATTGGTCAATGTTGAATCAGATTTTCCCTGTATACATATAAGGCATTCCGTAATTGAGGTTCCTAGCCGAGTCCGTAACATTTCCGCTAATTAACTCCCCATTTGCTAATACATACCAGCAGTAAGGGGAGCCACTGATTTAACACTGAAAATTCCCATAGACATTTTTCTCGCCAGAGAAAGTCATCGGTGGATGGCACTCTGGCGAAAAAAATCTGTATGGGAATTTTCAGTGTTAAATCAGTTCGCCAGAGTACACACGAAAAGATCGCACTCTGGCGAAAACATTCTATGGAAAATTTCAGTGTAAAATCACTTCGCCCAATGTAACACAGACCTGGATTTTCTCTGGCGAACAAATGTCTATTGGAAATTTCAGTGTTAACCCTTTACCTACCATGACGACACTTGCAAAAAAAATTCTTGAATAACTAATTTTTTTCATTTTTTGTCTCAACAACATAGGTTATGACCCCTTGTTGGAACGAGCTCGACGAGCTCGTTCCAACGAGGGGTCATAACCTATGTTTTTGAGACAAAAAATGAAAATATTTTGAAAATTAATTGGCGATTTTTGAGAATAGCGCTGGCCGGTTTTGGCCGTTACGTTGGGTAAAGGGTTAAATTAGTTCGCTCAAGTGGCTCCCCTTACTTCTGGTATGTATTGGCAAATGGGGAGTTAATTAGCGGAGGATGTGATAACTGGATACGCAAATAATTCAGAATTATTTATTGATGGACAGAGAGACTCGCTTTATGTCAATATAATAACAATCGTAAAATAAACATTGACCCCCGTCCTCAATGGGACCCCTTATGGACGGAGAATCCTGGCTTTCGGCAGCCACGTCCCTTAGTTTGAGTCGCCACTGGATCGCATTGTGATCATGCCTATGGAGGATCATATGCTATGTCTGTGAGGCACAAAATGAAAAATTATATTTATTCGAGAAATTTATTTGTAATACCTCTGGTACTCGTGTAAAGGTAAAGGTTTAAAGTCACATGTGTTTAAAACTGAACAAATATGTTCTAAAGAAAGCTTTCTGTGACAATACCAACTTTTTCAGTGCCGTGTTCTTATGATGCGCAGCGTACCGGACCAAAGATAGGAGTCCGGTATGATCCGGTACCTTGTTTGCAGTCCAGTTTTTGCAGACAGGACCGATCCAATCCGATCCACTAGAGTGTTTCCTCTCCTTAACCAATATGGGGACAAGGCGACAACAGGTCTTTCGTGATATCAGACATGTTTAATAAACAGCCAGAAAAAATGAATTTGTCTGTTGGGGTTTAACTACCCTTTCGACAGCTGGGGTCACCTCGTGTCGGACAGTTTTGCGGGTGGAGGTAGCCGGAGTACCCGGAGAGAACCACCGAGCAACGGCGATTAATTGTCAGTTTCCCCAACGTACTAACTCCGCACAAACAGGGCAAGTATTGGCACTATAAATGTGCAGTACGCCTTAGTAGACGTGCAGTACGCCTTAGTACACAGCGCCTTGCCTAAGGACACAGCGCAAGTACCACTGGCTGGGACCGAACCGTGGACCTTTCGGTTTGAAGTCCAATGCCGTAACCACTGATCCACCGTGCTCCCTTTCCTAGAACTAATCTCCTACTTATTTTTATTACACTGCCCCCCCCCCCCAACCCCGGCCGCATTGGGCCTATCAGAAGCGGTCCCGCGTGTTTGTGCACCGATACAGCAGAGGGGTCTGGTCCGGACCGCAGTCCAATGTTGGACAGCGGTCCGACCTGCAACACTACTGTTTTTCAGAAAGACAACTTCCTTTATAATATTGTTGACTGTTTTGGCAATAGACATTTTTATTTGTATTTGTAAGAGATATTGGTATTAAATTAATCTTAAAGCCACTTATGACTGTGCGGTCAAATATTAATGATATTCTTCTTTCTGTGTTTTTTGTAATTATGTCCGTATTTGAATCTTAGCGCAAGCAGTCGGGCCGCCATTCAGTTTCTGTAACGAATTCTACGCTGTTGTGGGCTATTTTATGGCCCCACTTTTCATTGAGTTTTCTACTATACCTTTGATGTAATGTGACGTCCCTTTTCTCGCAAAGATATGCAGGTATTCGTTCGTGCCCAAGTGATAGATATTCCAATCAATACGTACATCTCTGATGGTATTGGTAAAGTCAATAAGGGGAATGTAAACAGAAAACAATTTGGCGAAATTCGTTGTGAAAAAATGTTTTTATTCGTATTTTATGAAACACCCTTGGTGTACTTACCTTCTATATCATAAATACGATATGAAGTTTCCAAAAATGTATTTTAAAATCTAAATATTCAATGAACCCACCTTTTAGGACTATTTTTCCGGCACTCAAGCTTTTTACTGCCACTCCCACTTTAGCCACATATAATAATAATAATAATAATAATAATAATAATCATAATAATAATAATAATAATAATAATAATAATAATAATAATAATAATAATAATAATTTATTTTCTAGAGCGTAAAACCACAAATAGTGCTCTAAAACGCTTGACAGAATATAAATACACTTTTCTGAAATAAAGAGTCACATCTGTTTTGGTTGCCTCTCAGAGAGGTTTAGGAGAATGCTTCAGTAAATAGGAAAGTTTTAAGATTTCTTTTGAAGACATCGAGAGTTTCTGAAATTCTGACACTAATTGGCAAGGAATTCCACAATCTGGGACCCACGATGGAGAACACACGATCATGAGCCTCATTATATCTGCTAAACGATACAACTAGTTAAATTTGGTTTTTAGATTTGAGACTGCGTGATGGTTTATATACAGTGAGGAGCTCTTGCAGGTAAACTGGAGCCAGTTTGTGGATACATTTGAATACTAAGATCAAATTTTTAAATCAATTCTCTGTTTAACTGGAAGCCAATATAGTTGTCTTAAAACAGGTGTGATGTGTTCAGAGCGTTTGGTATCAGTAATTATCCTAGCAGCAGTATTCTGAACTTTTTGAAGCTTCTGAATCAGGCACTGGGACAGCCCCACTAACACTGAATTACAATAGTCTAGTTGTGAGGTGATGAAGGAGTGCACAAGTTTTTCATGTGCTGACTGGTTAAGATAAAGCCGCAGTCTTCCAACATTACGAAGCTGCCAGTAGCATTTTTGACATATTTTATTGACATGGATGTCTAGTTTTAAATTTGAGTCTATAATCAGTCCAATATTCCTGACCGATTCACTTTTCATAGTGATGTTGTTTCCAACCAGAATTGACGTAACATGAGCAGAAGACAAATTTTGAATCGGTCGGCAAGGGTAAACAAAACATTTTCCCCAAACGGAACTGTGTATTCTAGAATCGCGCAACTCGCGAACGAAAGCTAAAATTTTCGAAATTTTACAACGCAGTTTGATAATTTCCACACATTTGTCACACATATACATTAACGAATGGGTCAGTACGGGATACAAAACTCCGAAGATTCAAATGAATTCCATTATTTATTCGTTTACTGTCCAAAACATACAATTAAATAGCGAAATAATATGAGCAGCGAAACAAACGATTTTTCATATCCGGACGCGTTCTCATGAAAGTTGTACCCAGGTATGGATCATTCTCTTCGAAACGAGATATGGATCATCTTCTCAAGGAATAAAATGAACGCCTCGGAAAATGTGACTTCCAGAATGGAAAAGCGATACATTTTTCCACAATGATTTCTTTCCGGGTCGTTTTGTGGATGTTGTGCCTCTGTGAATCGATATTTAAATTTAGCCTGATTAGTTTTATTCGCCCAGTTTGAAAAGAAAACTGATATAGTAGTGTGCTAAAAATAGAAAACGTGTTGTGCCTGGGTGTAGTGCCTGATCAGTTCTGTGGATGCAAACTACACGAAATAGGGGTGCAGCATTCGTCCAATCAGGAGCCTAGAAGGTCACGTGAGATATAATATTTGTTAATAGTGTTGTCAAATAAATTGCTGCGTTTCCTTCTAATAATTGTTTTGATAGACGTGAAGGCGTGTAATAAACACAGAACGACATGCGTGTGTGAATGGGTTAATCGATATGGCACGTGTGCCATCGCGGAAGCGTAAAACTGCGGCCTCTCGTTCTATCCTTCCGCGCTGGCACTCGCCATATCGATTATTGGAAAAATTCAGCGATTATTTCATAACGAAAATTAAAGTAATTCTGGATAGTATACCATCATGTGAACCACCAGAGTTTGATCATCTTGACATAAAAAGTGATTTTTCTAATTTTCACTCTGTCCCAAAAGATGACATTCGAAAAATGATTTTATCATCATCCAATAAATCCAATGATATAGATCAAATTCAAACATTCCTTTTAAAAGAGACAATTGATTATCTTCTGCCAGCCATAACATCTATTATATATCCAAACCCATTGAAAAACACACTTGTTACACCACTCATCAAGAAACCATCTCTTGATCCTGACAACCTGAAGAATTATCGACCAGTATCGAACCTCTCTTTCCTGTCTAAATTGTTGGAAAGGGTTGTTGCTTTACAACTCAAAAATCATCTGCATGAAAATGATCTTTTAGAGCCCTTCCAATCTGCATATAAAACCAACCACAGTACAGAAACAGCCTTACTGCGAGTCAACAGTTCTTTGAAATCTCCATCTACAGCAAAACTAAACGATGCGGAATATGAAAATCCGTTGTCGGACTAATTTTATAAAGAAGCGAAATTGTACTGGAGTTTTCAACAAATCGTGCACCGCAATAACAATCTGAATCGCTAGCGATAGCTGAAAATCGTCCCCTGATTTCCGAGTTGTTCTATGTGCCAGTAGGCACATAGAACACATTGGAACTCAGTGGACGGAATAGTAACACGGGTTCCACTCGCAAATTTGGTTGGCGATAAAATGTGTTCTTTTTAAGGAATAGTGCATGGCTTGGAGTTGACTACACCCATGTAGTGCCCAGTGACGTGGTGTAGGTCCCGGTGCGAAGCGGATGATATGATATGCCATGCTTTTTAAGAAGGCGGCCCAGAGAAGAAGTGTACAGAATAAACAAGAGTGGGCCAAGAACTGAGCCCTGAGGAACACCACACTTTAACGTCCTGCTTTCTGAACCGATCTTAAGTTTGTTTACACCAGCTTCATTAACATATTTTAAATAGTTTCAAATATTATTTCTTTGTGTAGCAGGGTTTGTTGATGGAAAGACACACGGCTCTGATTACATTTATATGTAGATTTATTATATCATTATCGTCATCATAATATCACCATAATTCATTCAATCATCAAAATATACCCATATTTGTGGAATAGAGGTCTGGACATATGCAAGTCACATGGGTAACAAATGATGCCACTAGGAATGAAGACCGTGAAGACGTCTATGTTCGGATAACCAGCATGCTCTCAAAATAACTTCTAGATTTCTGAACAACAGATTTCGATATTTCAGTCCTTCCTTCAGCTCAACAAGGAGGACAACAAACAAAGGGAATTTTGCGCGGATTATCCTAATCGCTAACCAGCTACCGAACTTTAATTAATTATGGGTGGCGTCCCAAGTAAATTAATTAATCTTCAACGTTGACCATACGTTTGCATAGAAAACTACATGAATTCGGAAGTCACGCTTTCTAGCAAGATATTGCGGAGCATTTAGTGCATTTGTGTGCGCTTGGCGTATGCAAGTGTAACAAAATAAAGCATGGTGTTACTTACAATATAATATATTCTATATGCATGGCATGGTTTTAGTCGAAATGACATTTTCGCGGTCTAACACATTTGTGCCACAATATATTAGCTTTTCAGGCCTCGGATCATATACCACAAACAGACAGAACTATGGTGGTTTTGTGGAGGTTGAACTTGACAATGATGACAAAAAATCTTTAAAAAGGAATTTAGTGCATTTCAGTTAATAAAATAAGTATTCATTTATCTAAAAACAAAATGGCATGGACATTTCTTCATTTTGTCATATCAAATTAGTTAATATCAGTAAATTATTAGAAATTATGATTCAATGTGTGTGGAAACAAATTCTTATTCCACATGTGCCGAAAAGTTCATAAATTTATATGATTTAAATGGTTAGTGACATTCGGGAGAAAAGGTCAGTTGATATAATTGTGTATTACAAAAACGAACACGCAAATAGTTATGGTTATTTGAACGTAGATCGTAAGGACGGTCAGACAACGTATGATTATCAACATAACCGGGTGTCATGCGATGATACATTTTGTAGGAGAGGATGCGTTTGTGTTTACGACGCCGTTGCTGTGAAGTTTCCGAGCTGGTCTCAGAGTACAGTAGAGCTTTGCTGGCGCTTAATGTTACTCCCGTAACAATCCTGACAGCTGGAATTTGTATTTTTTCTAGGGTAAGAGAATTAGATTCGGAACAGTTGTCCCAGAAGGTATTAGCATATTCAGGAAGCGGGTCTGAAAATATAAAGGAAAATATTTTGTCCAGGACCCTGCGATCTGATAAGAATTTGACCTTCCTCATAAGGTAACCTATCTTTATTTATATTGCTGTGTGCGGTATTCCATCTGTTATACTGGTGTGTATGGTATTCTGTCTTTTATACTGCTGCATGCGATATTTACTGCTGTGTGCGGTAAGACTGTTCAGATTTTCATGTCTTTCTGTAATGTTAACTCACTTAAATTTCATCCAATTTCCTTAAATCATAATTTACCTTGAAAATACAACTATGGCGTCGCCGATAAAAAACTACACTGAAAGCTTTCCATCAACCAGACGACAAACAGCTTGATACAGCCGACATATATTCAGAACTGAAAAAATATCTCAGAACCAAAATCGCTCAACTCTTTGCATGGTGCTGGCGGCTATTCCTACCCAGGTCAGGATTTCTCTCGATACTAAAATATGTATAATTTAGGCACATTTAATCCAATTTCCACCCTGTAAATGAATGGATTTTTTTCACCAATGATTTCTGGAGTTAAATTTAGAAGACGTTTTCAAAAATCTAGTCATGGCTGCTTCACAGCAGCGATGAATGGAACTGATGAAAAATATCTTAAAAATTCACAACGGGTAAAGAATTAATAATTATTCTGGAGACTTTGTTAACGGGACAAGAGATAGAAGAGGTGGGGGATGGGACTGGTGAAACCCAAATGTGGAGAAGTTGATGGGTATAATGACCAATCTTACAAATGCAAAAACTGACATGGAGCTGAGAATGATACAAACCAAACTTATAGAAATTAACGAGAAAATTTGAACCATCTCACGACGTCACAATAGTATGATTGTTTTGTTAGGCAGGATCCCCAGCTGTCTGGCGATGAATTGTCTCTTGCAGGAGCCTCTTCCATCAGGTAACAACCACGCCCAACCATTACTAGAAAAATCAGTTTGTACAAGGAGCCCAGTGGAACGAACTGGTATTCGGGCGTTCCAGTACTAACAAACAGCTGTTTCTTCATCATTTGAATCTTTCCAATATTCACGTACTATTGACTGTCTCTCTGGGACATCTCCTCATCTTTGATCTTTTCGGACAAGTCAACAATTACAACCTACTTCACCTTCAACAAGCATGTGGTCACCAGCTGCATCCGTTTTGGGGTAGAATGGAATCATATGTGCACCTGAATAGTAAGCATACTCCAACCTGATCAACGATCGATCCGGTTATGATGATAGTGCCCATGATAACGAAAATTAGTTCGACGAGAAGGCACCTGATTTCCAATCAAAGCTTTTACACTAGACGAATCCCACAGAGGAGGGATGGGAGCCGATGAAGGTGTTGGGATGGCCTCTCTGTGATTGTTATAGCTATAGAAACAAACACCCTGATGCATCATATGGGCCATTGGGTCCCAATTCACACTCAAACTAAACTGTGCGACATCTCTTTGGATAAAGCAGAACCGCCCGATATGCCTGCAGCTGTTTCTCCTGGAGACTCTGTCAAGATGTTTGATGAGAATATGCAGTTTTCAAAAGAATGTACATCTTTTACAGATAATGTAGTAAAAACTACTTTTGCACAGCTGCCAACTGGAAAGAAGATTATAATATCAAACTCCAGGGCACGATCATAGGAACATGAAATAATTTTTTGGGTAGCTCTCATCCAACTGAACACATATGTGGACATGGCATCAGTTCAGAACACCTGGATGACAGGATACTTTCAAGATGAAATCGGCTAAATGTGAATATTAACTGTAATGACGTCATTGCGGATGGAAATGTATTAGCCAGTTTTAGGGATGGAAGAAAGCAAAATGGTATATATGATTATAAAAGGATATTTGTGACCAGTAGAAGCCTCATTTACCATTTTACTATAACAGGTCACAATAAACTCACATCAAATCTCATGTATGACGTGCAATGTAACTTCGAGCATTTATAACAAAACTCTCACTTTATCACATTTATTTATTTATTGGTGTTTAAGGTCACATATTCCTGCACAATGGCTAATCATGACCGCGACAGTTTTACGAGTAGAGGGAGCCGGAGTACCCGGAGAGAACCACCGAGCAACTGGCAGCTCCCCGACATACTAACTCCACACAAGCAGGGTTAGCATTGGTTGAAGACAGGCGCACCATCGACGTGCAGTACGCCTTAGTACAAAGCGTCACCGTGCCCCCACGTGGGCAATGGGGGTGAAGTGTCTTGCCCAAGGACACAACGCGATTGCCGCAGGTGGGATTCGAACCGAGAACCTCTCGGCTTGCAGTCTGCACCTCTACCTACTGAGCCACCGCGCCCCTCACTTTATCACAACATAGTAAAGGCATTGAATTAATATTGTTTCTGCTCAGGTTTTGTCTGAATCTGTTATGTTCCTGAATTGTGCAGTAATTTGGAACATTTATTGCCTGATTGGTCAGTGAGCATGCAGTTTTGTACATATATCAGTTTAACCCGTTGATACTTCTGTACGTCTTATGACGTACAAAAACAAACAGCATGTTGATACTTTGTGGTCATTTGTTTTGTTATTATTTTTCGATTTTTTAAAGTTTTAACCTCAAATTCCTATTTTCTCCCGAATAGTGCTCAGTGACAACCGTTGAGCCAAATGTTAGCGAAGCTTAAAATGCTAATATAATCCTGCTGTCAAGACTTCTTAACTGGTTGAGTGCCATAAGCCACTATCAGGGCTTTCAAAAAATGAGGATACCAGAGCAAAAGCCCACACTTTCCTTGCTTATATTTCATATTCAGTCAAACGCAAATAATATTTTGTTTATATAAATTTGTTTTATTACAAATTATTGGAGAGTGCCTGTGGGCACTCTCCAATAACTTGTAATAAAACAAGTTTTGAATAACAAATTCAGACCACCAAAAATAATCTAACCCTCAACCAGATAAACACTAATGTGTTAAATATCTTGTTATTTGTACTTTCCGATGTTTGATGTCGCATTTTAAAAAACGTTGAAGAAACTGAATTCCCAGTGACGTTTGAACGTCAGGATATTTAAAGTCTCAAAGGGTTAAATGCCCATGGAGATCAGATGTGTGATGCTGTTATTTGTTTCATCGAATACTTTCATTTGTAAATAGATATTTTTACCGTCAGATGGTTTGCACGACCTCATGTCCATTTTATTCAAGCTCGTGGTCAAAACCACTATTCACCTATAGGCCTTTATTCAGTCAGGATTCAAACCTTAAATATTCATGGCGGATGTTGTATAATTAGGGTAAATTGATCTATTGAAAATCAGTTGCCAAGATCCAGACTGTGAACGGTGTTCATAGTAATGCTCGGTTGATTTCTGTGTGAATGAGATGTTGGCTTGGGAGCAATTTGAGTGTGACTGTGAATACCAAACCATTTGGACGTGTATTCCGACTGTGCGTCAACCTATCTTTATTTATACTGCTGTGTGCGGTATTCTATATTTTATACTGTTGTGTGTGGTATTCTATATTTTATACTGCTGTGTGCGGTATTCTATATTTTATACTGTTGTGTGTGGTATTCTATATTTTATACTGTTGTGTGCGGTATTCTATATTTTATATGTTGTGTGTGGTATTCTATATTTTATACTTCTGTGTGCGGTATTCTATATTTTATACTGTTGTGTGCGGTATTCTATATTTTATACTGTTGTGTGCGGTATTCTATATTTTATACTGCTGTGTGCGGTATTCTATATTTTATACTGCTGTGTGCGGTATTCTATATTTTATACTGCTGTGTGCGGTATTCTATATTTTATACTGTTGTGTGTGGTATTCTATATTTTATACTGCTGTGTGCGGTATTCTATATTTTATACTGTTGTGTGCGGTATTCTATATTTTATACTGTTGTGTGTGGTATTCTATATTTTATACTGTTGTGTGCGGTATTCTATATTTTATACTGTTGTGTGTGGTATTCTATATTTTATACTTCTGTGTGCGGTATTCTATATTTTATACTGTTGTGTGCGGTATTCTATATTTTATACTGTTGTGTGTGGTATTCTATATTTTATACTGCTGTGTGTGGTATTCTATATTTTATACTGTTGTGTGCGGTATTCTATATTTTATACTTCTGTGTGCGGTATTCTATATTTTATACTGTTGTGTGCGGTATTCTATATTTTATACTGCTGTGTGCAGTATTCTATATTTTATACTGCTGTGTGCTGCATTCTATATTTTATACTGTTGTGTGTGGTATTCTATATTTTATACTATTATGTGTGGTATTCTATATTTTATACTGTTGTGTGTGGTATTCTATATTTTATACTGCTGTGTGCAGTATTCTATATTTTATACTGCTGTGTGCTGTATTCTATATTTTATACTGTTGTGTGTGGTATTCTATATTTTATACTGTTGTGTGTGGTATTCTATATTTTATACTGTTGTGTGCGGTTTTCTATCTGTTATACTGCTGTGTGTCGAATTCTATATTTTATACTGCTGTTTGCGATACTCTATCTGTTATACTGTTGTGTGCGGTATTCTATATTTTATACTGCTGTGTGCGGTATTCTATCTTTTATACTGTTGTGTGTGGTATTCTGTCTTTTATACTGTTGTGTGCAGTATTCTATATTTTATACTGTTGTGTGCAGTATTCTATATTTTATACGGTTGTGTACGGTATTCTATATTTCATTCTGTTGTGTGTGGTATTCTATATTTTATACTGCTGTGTGCGGTATTCTATCTTTTATACTGTTGTGTGCGGTATTCTATATTTTATACTGTTGTGTGCGGTATTCTATATTTTATACTGTTGTGTGTGGTATTCTATATTTTATACTGCTGTGTGCAGTATTCTATCTTTTATACTGTTGTGTGCAGTATTCTATATTTTATACTGTTGTGTGCGGTATTCTATATTTTATACTGTTGTGTGCGGTATTCTATATTTTACACTATTGTGCACGGAATCTATATTTTATAATGTTGTGTGCGGTATTCTATATTTTATACTGTTGTGTGCGGTATTCTATATTTTATACTGTTGTGTGTGGTATTCTATATTTTATACTGCTGTGTGCGGTATTCTATATTTTATACTGCTGTGTGCGCTATTCTATATTTTATACTGTTGTGTGCAGTATTCTATATTTTATACTGTTGTGTGCAGTATTCTATATTTTATACTGTTGTGTGTGGTATTCTATATTTTATACTGCTGTGTGCGGTATTCTATATTTTATACTGTTGTGTGTAGTATTCTGCATTTTATTCTGCTGTGTGCGGTATACTATATTTTATACCCTTGTGTGCGGTATTCTATATTTTATACTATTGTGTGCAGTATTCTATATTTTATACTGCTGTGTGCAGTATTCTATATTTTATACTGTTGTGTGTGGTATTCTATATTTTATACTGCTGTGTGCGGTATTCTATATTTTATACTGTTGTGTGCAGTATTCTATATTTTATTCTGCTGTGTGCGGTATTCTATATTTTATACTGCTGTGTGCGGTATTCTATATTTTATTCTGCTGTGTGCGGTATTCTATATTTTATTCTGTTGTGTGTGGTATTGTATATTTTATACTGTTGTGTGCGGTATTCTATATTTTATACTGTTGTGTGCAGTATTCTATATTTTATTCTGCTGTGTGTGGTATTCTATATTTTATACTGCTGTGTGCGGTATTCTATATTTTATACTGTTGTGTGCGGTATTCTATATTTTATACTGCTGTGTGCGGTATTCTATATTTTATACTGTTGTGTGCGATATTCTATATTTTATACTGCTGTGTGCGGTATTCTATATTTTATACTGTTGTGTGTGGTATTCTATATCTTATACTACTGTGTGCGGTATTCTATATTTTACACTATATTTTATACTGTTGTGTGCGGTATTCTATATTTTGTACTGCTGTGTGCGGTATTCTATATTTTATACTGTTGTGTGTGGTATTCTATATTTTATATTGTTGTGTGCGGTATTCTATATTTTATACTGCTGTGTGCGGTATTCGATATTTTATACTGGTGTGCGGTATTCTATATTTTATACTGTTGTGTGCGGTATTCTATATTTTATACTGTTGTGTGCGGTATTCTGTATTTTATACTGTTGTGTGCGGTATTCTATATTTTATACTGTTATGTGTGGTATTCTATATTTTATACTGCTGTGTGTGGTATTGTATATTTTATACTGTTGTGTGCGGTATTCTGTATTTATTCTGCTGTGTGCGGTATTCTATATTTTATACTGCTGTGTGTGGTATTCTATATTTTGTACTGCTGTGTGCGGTGTTCTATATTTTATACTGCTGTGTGCGGTATTCTATCTGTTATACTGTTGTGTGCGGTATTCTATATTTTATACTGTTGTGTGCTGTATTCTATATTTTATACTGTTTTGTGTGGTATTCTATCTTTTATATTGTTGTGTGCGGTATTCTATATTTTATACTGTTGTGTGCGGTGTTCTATATTTTATACTGTTGTGTGCAATATTCTATATTTTATACTGTTGTGTGCAGTATTCTGCATTTTATTCTGCTATGTGCGGTATACTATATTTTATACTGTTGTGTGCAGTATTCTATATTTTATACTGTTGTGTGTGGTATTCTATATTTTATACTGCTGTGTGCGGTATTCTATATTTTATACTATTGTGTGCAGTATTCTATATTTCATACTGCTGTGTGCGGTATTCTATATTTTATACTGTTGTGTGTGGTATTCTATATTTTATACTGCTGTGTGCGGTATTCTATATTTTATACTGTTGTGTGCAGTATTCTATATTTTATTCTGCTGTGTGCGGTATTCTATATTTTATACTGCTGTGTGCGGTATTCTATATTTTATTCTGCTGTGTGCGGTATTCTATATTTTATTCTGTTGTGTGTGGTATTCTATATTTGATACTGCTGTGCGCGGTATTCTATATTTTATACTGTTGTGTGCAGTATTCTATATTTTATACTGTTGTGTGCGGTATTCTATATTTTATACTGCTGTGTGCGGTATTCTATATTTTATACTGTTGTGTGTGGTATTCTATATCTTATACTACTGTGTGCGGTATTCTATATTTTACGTTGTTATGTGCGGTATTCTGTATTTTATACTGTTGTGTGCGGTATTCTATATTTTTCACTGTTATGTGCGGTATTCTGTATTTTGTTATGTTGTGTGCAGTATTCTATATTTTATACTGTTGTGTGCGGTATTCTATATTTTATACTGCTGTGTGCGGTATTCTATATTTTATTCTGTTGTGTGTGATATTCTATTTTTTATACTGCTGTGTGCGGTATTCTATATTTTATACTGTTGTGTGCAGTATTCTATATTTTATACTGTTGTGTGCGGTATTCTATATTTTGTACTGCTGTGTGCGGTATTCTATATTTTATACTGTTGTGTGTGGTATTCTATATTTTATACAGCTGTGTGCGGTATTCTACATTTTATACTGTTGTGTGCAGTATTCTATATTTTATTCTGCTGTGTGCGGTATTCTATATTTTATACTGTTGTGTGCGGTATTCTATATTTTATACTGTTGTGTGCGGTATTCTATATTTTATACTGCTGTGTGCGGTATTCTATATTTTATACTGTTGTGTGCGGTATTCTATATTTTATACTGTTGTGTGCGGTATTCTATATTTTATACTGTTGTGTGCGGTATTCTGTATTTTATACTGTTGTGTGCGGTATTCTATATTTTATACTGTTATTTGGGGTATTCTATATTTTATACTGCTGTGTGCGGTATTCTATATTTTATACTGTTGTGTGCGGTATTCTATATTTTATACTGTTGTGTGTTGTATTCTATATTTTATACTGCTGTGTGCGGTATTCTATATTTTATACTGTTGTGTGTGGTATTCTATATTTTATACTGCTGTGTGCGGTATTCTATATTTTATACTGTTGTGTGCGGTATTCTGTATTTTATTATGCGGTGTGCAGTATTCTATATTTTATACCGTTGTGTGCAGTATTCTATATTTTATACTGTTGTGTGTGGTAATCTCTATTTTATACTGTTGTGTGCGGTATTCTATATTTTATACTGCTGTGTGCGGTATTCTATATTTTATACTGCTGTGTGCGGTATTCTATATTTTATACTGCTGTGTGCGGTATTCTATATTTTATACTGCTGTGTGCGGTATTCTATATTTTATTTTACTGGTGTGTGTAGTATTGTTTCTTTTATACTGTTGCGTGCGGTACTCTATCTGTTATATTGCTGTGTGTGATATTCTATATTTTATACTGCTGTGTGCGGTATTCTATATTTTATACTGTTGTGTGCGGTATTCTGTATTTTATTCTGCGGTGTGCAGTATTCTATATTTTATACCGTTGTGTGTAGTATTCTATATTTTATACTGTTGTGTGTGGTAATCTCTATTTTATACTGTTGTGTGCGGTATTCTATATTTTATACTGCTGTGTGCGGTATTCTATATTTTATACTGCTGTGTGCGGTATTCTATATTTTATACTGCTGTGTGCGGTATTCTATATTTTATACTGCTGTGTGCGGTATTCTATATTTTATACTGCTGTGTGCGGTATTCTATATTTTATTTTACTGGTGTGTGTAGTATTGTTTCTTTTATACTGTTGCGTGCGGTACTCTATCTGTTATATTGCTGTGTGTGATATTCTATATTTTGTACTGCTGTGTGCGGTATTCTATCTATTATACTGTTGTGTACGATGTTTACTGCCGTGTGCGGTAAGACTTCGGATTTTCATGTGTTTTTCATCATCATCATTCTTGGATGTTAAGCTATTTGCTTTTTCCGGTTAAAGTTTGTGGTGTATTCAAGTCGGTGGATTTGCTGTAATACTTAATGTTTATTCAATGTTTCCGGATGTGTACGTTCTATCCTCGAAGTGTGCGTCTAGTAATGATTTGAAAACATTTAAGATGTCTGCTTGTGTGATATGGTTAGGAAGGCTGTTCCACGATTTACATATCCTTTGAGTATAAAAGTTCTTCCTTAGGCCTCTGTTGCTTTGTTGTATATACAGTTTAGATGCGTTCCCCCCGTAGAATGTTATTTTGCTTTAGTAAATAGGATACGTGGATCCATGTTGTAGAAACCGTTCATTATTTTGTATGTCTCAATTAAGTCTCCTCTAAATCGTCTGTACTGTAAAGACATCAGCTGAAGGTTCTGTAGTCTCTGATGGTAAGGTAGGTCTCTGATCTCGTAGACAAGTTTTGTTGCCCGTCTTTGTACCTTTTCCAGCGATATAGATTGTCTCATTAGGTGTGGGTTCCAAACCGTGTTGTTGTATTCCAAAATTGGTCTTATAAGTGTTGTGAATAGCTTTATAAATATAAATCTATCCATATTAATGAAGGTGCGTTTTATGACGGAAAGTATTTGATTTGCTTTTGTAGTTATGCTAGCTATATGTTTGTCAAATTTCAGCTTGTTATCTACATTTACTCCGAGATCCTTCTCACAATCAGTGCGTAAAATTTCTGGGCATTCTTGAGTATCTGTCATATAGTATGTCTTTTTAGGGTTATTTTGGCCAAAATGAAGAATGTGAATTTTGCTGGAGTTGAAGTGTAACTGCCATTTGTTTTACCACTCACAAGCAGCATTGACCGCTTGTTGTATGTTCTCGGTCTTTGGATCTCCCATTTTTTTTGGTGTCGTCGGCAAAGATCTTACATAGTGAGTTTATGTTATCCGGTAGATCATTTATGAAGATAAGGAATAGAGTAGGCCCGAGAACGCTGCCTTGTGGAACACCACTAGTAACTTCTTTCCAATTTGATGGTTTATTGTTTACCATAACCCTTTGAACTCTGTTAGATAGAAAATTTTCAATCCACTGTAATATGTTGCCTGATATACCGTAGCATTTTAGTTTGTATAGTAGTCTGGTGTGTGGCACGGTGTCAAATGCCTTTCTAAAGTCAAGGTAGATTGCATCAACAGGTCGGTTTTTGTCTAGCATCGAGGTGACATACTCTAGGTATTCTAAAAGTTGGGATTTACATGATTTCCGTGATCTAAACCCGTGCTGACAGTCTGTGAACAGGTTGTTGTCTTCCATATAGTCCATAATTGCATCCCTTATAAAAGATTCTAGGGTTTTACAGAGTATGCAGGTTAAGCTTACAGGACGGTAATTCCCTGGTTCGTGGCGGGATCCTTTTTTGAATATGCATGTAACATTAGCTGATTTCCATATGGAGGGTAAGTTGCATTCCTGCAGTGATTTGTTGAAGAGTTTGCAAAGAGGTTTGCTGATTTCATGTGAGGTCTCTTTAAGTAGTCTAGATGGCATCTTGTCAGGACCTTGGCTTTTGTTTGGATTTAATCCCCGAAGTTTTTCCTCTACTGCGGATGGAGTAAGTATGATTTCTGTTAGAAATTTTCCATTATTCTTGTTCTCAAGAGTCGGTATATCCTGTAGGTTTTCTTTTGTAAAAACATTTGAAAAGAACTGGTTTAATACTTCTGCCTTTTCTTCATCAGTAGATGCCATTTTATTGTGGGTATTGTCTCTCAGTTCGGCAACATCTTGCCTTAGGTTGCATCTGCTTTTGGCATACTTCCAAAATGCTTTGGGGTTTGTTGAACACTCCTCTGCTAATTTCCTTTCGAATGACTTTTTACTGTCTCTAATTGCTTTATTGGCTAGCTTTCTGGCATTTGTATAATGTTTATATTCATGTGTTGAGTGAGTCCTTTTGTACAGTTTAAATGCTTTGCGTTTCTCTTTGATTAAGTGAACTATACTCTTGCCGGCCCATGGTACTGGTTTTGTAGTCTTGATCTTTGAAGTTGGTATATACTTTTTTGTTATTGCCTCTACAAATTCATAGAACTTGTCCCATGACTCTTGATTGTCGCATTCATCTATAAAGCTCCAATCCGTTTCTCTTATTTCTTTATTTATTGCAGAGTAGTCCCCTTTGTTCATTTGTAATTTTTCCATAGTTGGTTGATTAGTTTTGTAAAATAGTTCTTCATGTAGAGTTATATGGAAAACATCATGGTCGCTTTTTCCGATTGGTATATCGTGGCTTACTTCTTCAATGATATTTGCGTCATCTGTGAGGACTAAGTCTAGAATGTTCGGTTTCTGATTCTCTCGATGTCTTGTTGGTTTAGTAATGTGTTGGTATAGGAGGTTATCATCAATAGTATCAAGGAATGAACTTTCGGTTACATCGTTGCTGGTGCTAGTTTCCCAGTTTATGTGTCTATAGTTGAAGTCTCCGGGTATTACCAGATACTCGGCCTTTATTTTAGTGGTTGCGTCAATTAGTTTGTTTAGTTGTATGTTATTTTCATCAGTGGAATTTGGGCTCCGGTATACAGATCCTATTAGTACCTTTTTACCACTTGCGGTTGTCCAGTGGCACCAAGCAGATTCATTGAAAGAGAAATTGTTCATTTGTTCACAAGGTTGAGCTTTCAGTGATTTATGTGTGTAAATGAAGACTCCTTTAGAAGGATTTGAGTTCATAACTAGGTCATAGTTTTCTAGTTGAAATTCGCTTGTTGTGGTATGTATTGAGTGGCTTTTGGGTAAAGTTTCGGTTAAACATATCACAGCCGGCTTGTGTTTATCTGTCAGTAATTGTAGTTCATCCCTTTTGTTTAATAAACTATCTACATTGGAATATATACAGTGTGGTTTGAATAAATTAGAGCAAGTTGAATTTTTTACAGTATTTACAGTAAGTCTGGCCTTCTTCGTCTGTCATTGCTTCCTATTTCGTATTTGATCTGGTTTGAGTTTGATGACTTCGTCGTTTTTAATCATAAATCTTTCAGAAGGGTTGTCTGACCGTTTCTGGAGCAGTTCTGTTCTAAGATCCTTCTGTCTTTTACTTTCCGATGGCGTATAATCTGGATTAAAATAGACTTTGTGTTCTTTCTCTTTATTATCTTTATTGTATTTAATCGCATTTTGAACAATTCTATTTCTTATATCCTCAGACTTCGTGATTACTTTTATGGGCCTAGGTTTGTCCGATTTTCTACCAACTCTGAAAAAGCTAACAATTTCTGAAGGATCTGAATTTCCTACTTCTTTTATAATTTTATTCAGCTTTTCCATCTCTTGTAATTTCAACTTATCCTTATCATCTGTAGTGCTCTCAGTTATGTTTGTTATCATAAAATTCTTTTTACGCTTTTGTTTTTCCTCTAGTTCTGGTTCTGTAAAGCTTTCTTTAATTTTGGAGTCGATTCTCTCATCAACTGCGGCGAGAATAGATTCTTTTTCTACAGACTGTTTCTCGAATAGTAACAGTAGTTTGTCCATCTTTGCTTCTTAGGAGTTTAGCCGTTCGTTGGTATCTCTGGAATTTTTTGTGACTCTTCATGATTTACATAGCCACATGAGTCCTTGGATTTTCTTTTGTAGCTGTTTATATTCACTACTTGTTATATCTTGGCACTTTGTGTGAACCATTGTTCACAGCTGTCACACAGCATACCCGCCTCACCGTTCTTAACGTTTTGATGACATGTACCACACACATCGCTAGAAGTTATGTCATTATGGCGGTCTGGCGATGGAACTGAAGTTGAGGATTTCCTACCAGCCATATTTAGATCGTATTTTATTGTTGTGTTGTGTTTGTGTTTCCTAAGTAAGGTATTCACTTTTACACTTTAGGCAGGGACACAAGGCAATCCTTATGTCTCCTACACATCAAAGAAAGTTGATAATTCCAATGTAAACAATGGTTTCCATGGTAATTTCCGCCGGAAGTTTAAACTGTTCAGCTATTGAGAATTGTTTTTCATCAAAGTTCTCGAAACACACTTCGAAGATAGCATATACACAATCTTGTGCATAAACTGTGCACTTATGAATAGATTTAAATCAAAATATAAGCCTATCGAACTATAGATTCAAGAGGTTAATTGGGATTTAAGGAAATTGGATGAAATTTATGGAAGTTGACATAATGTCAACTTCCATAAATTTCATCCAATTTCCTTAAATCCCAATTAACCTTGAAAGTACAACAAATGTTCGACTGACGGAAATATCCGTAAGAAGTTGTGTTCCAATAAGACCAAAATCCACGTTCTCTGATTGGACAAGAGCTCGCGTAGATTTTCTGTGTTGACGGATCCTGTTACAAATGTTTCTATATGACGTCACCGGTGTATCTGTCAAAGAATTATTCTCGGATTTTAGTCTCACATTTTTTGTTTTGGTTATTTGTCCAGAGACGTCATGAGGAACACGAGGAGTCTGTTTACTAAACTTGTTATCGTCAAAGGTTGCCTTGTTCATTTCATGATGTGGGTATTGGGTTATAGATAAGCCTTATTTGAACATGTGCGGTATTGTGATGAATTAACGATAATATGGTCTGAGGTTTACGGCTCGAAAAGTATGTCTACGTTTAGGCAATTATTGTCTGTGTTCTTCAGTAAATAGAAATGTAGAGACAGCACATCGTTCAGAAATACAGTTAAAATTAGAAGCCCTGTCATGAAATGCTCACAAATAGCACGATGATCTGCGCGTTAATCTACGCGTTATGACCACAGTAATGCTATCAAATTCTGTACACAAGCAATGTTTCAGCTAATGGACCTCCGGGTAACCCGGAGGTCCATTGGCAGAAACATTGCTTGTGTTTGCTAGAGTAACCAGGAGAACCTGTCGTGCTTTGGATGCAATTCGATTTGGCAATTGCGCACAATTCCTACGGGCAATTATGCCCAGATAAGCGCACAGTTCGTGGCAGGACTTCTAGTTTTGACTGTAGCAAAGGTAGAAGAGTCGTTATCCATTATTTTATCTCTCCACAGTTTGCTATTATTTAGATACTCTCTGATGAGTTGTGATTTTATATGAAATTTCTGTACCGAGTTCAGTGAAAACGATGTGAGCCGTGGCTGAGATCAATTTTAGTAAAGAAGGTTAAGAAATGAACTGTGAAGTGATAACACGATCTTAAAAATCTCCAGCAATTATTATAGCTGAATGTGTAACCTCCATCTGAGTTCAAACATTAAGTTTAAAATGATGAGGCGGGGTGGGACGGGGTTGGCTGGGGTAAAATGGACGAATGGTGAAAAAACTTCAATTTATTATCCTCGGGGCCAATGGAGAAAATCAAGGGGCCTGAGTATCTGAACATGTTGGGCTAAACTTTAAAACCTACCATGTTCAAATACACAGACCAATAACCCTGGCACACCGATTGAGGGTTTCCTAAATTGAAAGTAAAACCTCGGAAAAGGGGGTGGGGTGATGGAAGAGGGTATTATGTTTCTCTGAGAATTTCCTTTTACTACATTGAGTCTTTTTTTAGACGTTAACCAACGAAATGAAATCTTGATTGAATTCGAATGTAAACCAGTGTATTTTCTTTGATACCAGGAATCTGGTTATAAAGAATAACATTGAATTGAATTGAACTGTGTCAAATAGTAACGAATTTGAGATTCTTTTCATCACATAATGTGTAATTTAATCTTTTAGCTGACGTAACGACTAAAGTTGGCCAACGCTGTTCATAAACATCGTCAGCCAAATTTTTTTTCAATTTTTGCCTAAAAGTCATAGCTTATAACCCCTCATTGGAACGAGCTCATGTAGCTCGTTCAAAAGAGGGTAATAAGCTATATTTTCGAGACAAAAATGAATATTATTAGTTATCCGTGTGTTTTCCAGGGTGTATGGGAATTTACACCGGTTTGGGAACTCATACATCCTAAGGCGAAGCCGAATGGTGTTTGAGTTCCCAGACCGGTGTAAATTCCCATACACCCTGGAAAACACAAGGATAACGGATTTATTTCCTAGAATTTTGGTGTACTTAATACTTTAACCTACATTGTGGGCAAAAACTGACAGAAAATTTGTACTTTGCAAGTTTTTTAAATAAAACCAGACAGATATGGATGTCATTGGAACTGGCTCAATGAGCCAGTTCCGATGACATCCATATCTGTAATATTTTATTGTACAAAAATATTAAATTTCCTGTATTTTTATTTTTGTTCTAACATAATTGAGGTGAAGGTATGGATTAATAATTAAAAATGGGTACTTGTTTAGCAATATAGCTTGCTCTTGTATATTCTTGTTTTTACGCCGTGGTAAAACACGATGTAAAAAAGCCACTGTGGATTGCAAGTTACACCGTACCTCTCAGCCAATCTGAATGCAGTATTTTGTTTCATTTGGAAATAAATTTAGTTATTTAGGAAATGTTTTCCGCTAATCTGCTATTTGAATTAAAAAGACAGTTAATGAAAAGTGAGAGATTAATTCAGATCTACTTCCGAAACTAAATCACTCACAACGTCACAACGTTGAAGTTCACTTCTAATATAATCCCGTATTAGATGGGTTCTGAACTATATGTTCCGTATTGTAATTCATCAGTTAAATTCGACCTCGTTATTCTTTCTGAACCCGTAATTTGATTGGCCGAGAGTCGATCGGCTTCGTGCACTAATCTCGGGTAAATTCACTCTTACCGTGCTCTAATTGCCAGAAGCGGGTCAATTAGAACATGACTGTATCCACGCTACGAGCGAGCTACGGCGCTGAACAGCTCCTATCACAGATCGAACACACCCCGGAGTTGTTTTCTATGGCAACGATTGTTAGCGTTCGTACATTGACGTTCACGTTGTAGATTCGATCATGGAAAATAGACCGAGATCGAAAATTACATTTTTTGATTTTTTACTTCAAATAAAACGAGTTTGGGGAATTTCTTTCACTTCTAACAATGACAGGAATTAAGATGGAGATAAATGTTTCTTGTTGAGTTAGACATTCGAAAAATTTGACATCGAAAACCATTTGGGGCTCGTTAACAAATGGTTTTCCATAGTCAAATTCCCGAATGTCTAACTCAACAAGAGACGTTTATCTCCTAATTATCCCAAAATAATGTTCTCACCACAATTAGCAGTGTCATTTAGTAGATTATAATTAAGTCATCAAGCTAAGTTGGAATGAGCTATAGCGATCATTAGCCTATTGTTGTTATGTTTTTATCTTTAGCTTTGGGTTTCACCATTTCTAAAGCTACAACCAACACATTTGACATATTTGTAAATATTTCTACAGCATTGAACATTCCAGTGTCAGTTTTTTGATATTCGTCTTTTATCCAGAACAACGTCACGTCAAACTTGTTTGTTCTATCTTTTTTAATATCTACACCTGTATCAAGCCTCCTTCTTTCAAATTTTGTAAATATAATCTTCACAAAATGGCATATCTCAAAATAGCGTGCCGGTGTAGGAAATTCCCAACCATTATAGTAGAAATATGGGATGATGTCCAGGAGGGGAAAAATAAAATTTTGTCAGATTTTTCTGACATTTCAAGTATGTTGTAGAGCAAGAAAAATTGAGGCTAATCACTGTGATAAAACAAACTATTTGGTCAGAGGGTTAATTTAGAACAAAGCCACATGTCGTCTATTATAGTACTGCTATGGGAAAAGCGGTCTCTTTCTCAATCGAATAATGATAGATAAATACATTTATCTTACAATCAACAGGTATTTTGTCTGTATTAACTCCGCAACTGTCGTGCATCCGACCCCCTGATACAGATGTTTGTATCAGGGGGTCGGATACAAGCACGTTTCTTTCGCGTGAGTTCCATTTTTTTTGTTTTTGTTCTTCCGTTTGAATAAATAGTTCGTTATATATTTGTCTTCATTCTAGACTTATCCCCAATATATTTTAAGATAAAATGATTATTACCATTATGTGGATGTACAAAATATGTATCCGAGTCTCGCTCCGGGTTCTAAGGGTAGATAACGACTCGTCTTCGACTCGTCGTGATCTGCCCTTAGAACCCAGAGCCCGACTCGGATACATATTTTGTACATCCACATAATGGTAATAATCTCTATTTATTATACGCTAAACGATAGATTATCGAAGAAATTGCGGAAATATAGAAATCGTATCCCCCACTGTGAAGATATAGAAATTTTCACTTTCAAGGTATCAATCAAAATGGCGGCTTTCAAATCATCACTTCAAGGTGAATACGAGTCAAATTATCACTGGAAATGATCAGTTTGTTCTAAAAACGTATAATGAAAAGTAAATCTAGTGTTTGTGAGTGGATACCGATCATTTCCAGCAATAATTCAACACGTATTCACCTTGAAGTGATGCATGAAACCCGCTTGTCCAAACATAGCCTGAAAGTATGTAATATAGTTTTTTGGTTTGGTACGTCCTTTCAAAGGACGTACCAAACCAAAAGACTTATATTGCGGACTTTCAGGTCATGTTTGAACTAGAAACCCGCCACCTGAATCAGATCGCAAGACGCTATCTGTTCCGAGTATCCAACAAATCACTTCCTATTTTCATTAATTCAATGCGCTGTTTACTTTCATGCTTCAATTCAAGGTTGATATTAGTGGAATTATCAGATTGTTATAAAAAGGGTATAATAAAAAGAATATCTAGTGTGTTGGGTGAATACCGAAAATTATTGCACCTGTGACCGAGATAAATAGTTATTTTCGCTCGCGCAAACGCTCGTGAAAAATAACCAATTGTCTCGGTCACTCATGAGATAATTTTCGGTATCCACTCAAAAACACTGGATGTCCTCAATTTATTTATATTTATATTTTACTTGTTCAATTTTCTTAAGATAAGCCAAATACAATGATAAAAATGCATTTGATATATTGTACCGTGTCGGCATGGACAATGATTGTCTATCTTCCCGGCGCATCTAAATCAAATTATTCCCAGAATTAGGGCAGAGAGGCGACATGAAATGGATTCACTGGTGTTGTGAGACTGTATCAACACCATGATAGTATCGTGATCTGGCCGCCTGCATATTTACACTAGTAGTTTGAAAATTCACAACTGGTTGAAAATTGCAAAGTCAAGACTGTAAAAAAATCACCAAAGATATTTTTGCATTTCTTTTTTAACAGGAGAGATTCGCATGCACAGAAAGGTGAACCGGGGGAGCAGTTGACAGCGAAACACACGCCGTCTTCCAAATCGAATAGAGCAATATATGGAATAACTGATCTCTTATCGGGTTATCTCAAGAACAATTTAAACAACTAGAAAGGAATGAACAAGCCGAATATGACTTCACAAATAACAAATACCAGTTGATACGGAGAACGAAAAAATCAGAGGCTGATCGTGAAGTTGAAGTAAACAATAAAAACACTATATTGTACTGAGAATGTTTGAATACATTTTTATATTTTGTCGAGTGGGCGATTTGAATAGTCGAATGGGCGAAGGCGATTAGTTATTTGTTTCAAATCGCCCTCGAGACAAAATATTTCCCACCCTTATGTCTGGAATTCTAAAAGAGCAGGTGCAAAATGCATCCTTCTCAAATTGTCTTGGAGCGCAGTTGCCCTCCTAAATCTGATTCCGATTATATGATGCGTTTTTAAAAATATTCCATTGTAAGAACTGAACAAGACATACAAGATCAGTAACCAAACTTGGTCCTGAGCAAGGTGTCGTCTCTCTTGTTGAAGTCCGCGGTGGAGCATACAGAATCTAGAAAACCGTGCACAACCCGTGTTTCTCAACTTGAACGACCATTTGATTTTTCTAGTGACTCTATATGGAGCTGCGCATGGAGTTTGACCTGTCAACTAACCGAGATTTCGGTAAAAGGATCTCGCTACGGAAACCTTTTTTTACCCTTTTGTCTTTTTTTTCCAACGCTCGCACTGCATCCAGTGTGCAACGGCCTCAAGAAAATCTTTCGCTCGCGTTTTGTGTGTTTTCACCGTAAACCACTTTTAGCCTCCAAATTAACCTCCTCTGCCGTAATACCATCTGTACTAGAATCTTAATAAATAAATAATTGTTAAATAAAAGTATTCTGGTTGATATAATTGAACTTATAATTGACAAATAGCAGATTGTTTTTTTTTAGGATGGTGTCCATAATAAAACAGTTATGGACTTTTGTGGTGGTAAATATGATGTGATATGAACCTAAAAAACTTAGGCTAAGGCCTCGGTCAATATCAGTTTTTTTTAGGTTCAGGCCTCGGTCAATAGACGTTTTTTAGGTTCATATCACATCATATTGACCACCACAAAAGTCCATAATTGTATAATAAGGTAAATGTTACAAGATATGGCGGTAGGGTTGTCGCCAGATGGTAAAGGTGTAAAAACATAAAGTGATGAAAAAAAGTCTTCTTTTTATTTTTTGAGCTGTATAACATACCAAAATTTCATGAAAATCTGACGAACTTTAATTTTTGCAACGTTGACATGCGACCGTCACTGCAACGGCGTCCCCAGACGAATTTTTCGACCGCTAAAAATTGATTGCAATTTAGATATGTTTTTCAACGAAAGTTGAATAACGTAGTTGACATTCAGTGTTATTGAAAACGATATCAATCTGACGTTATTTTGGGTAAAGATTGCACTTGTAAATTGTGACAAGTACATTTAATAGACATCATCAGTGTATGGAATTTCATAGCTGTATGTATTATTAATAGAGGTAAAATGTCTATAAAAAAAACAAAATTTGAAGTGACATTATAACCCCAAAATGGCGATAAATCGAAAAAAGTAAAAACCGCATATCTCTGTCTTTTTTAGCTCTGCAACATACAAAAAATGTTCTGAAAAATCGGCCGACATTTAATTTTAGGTGACCTCGACGCCAATAACGTCACCCGACCATAGCCATTGAGAATTTCTCACAACGGTACGACAGTTTGAGATATATTTTTTGGAGAAAAATATATTTCAAACATTTCGAGAACAAAGGTTTAATACGCGAGTTGAAATTAAAAGTTTAAGAAAAACGCCTAAATTGGGCACTGTTTTGGGTAAAGGCATAGAATCAAAATTCTAAAGCAGCAGTGAGAACTAGAAATAAAGGTCAATAGTTCTGCCAAATTTCATCAGAATCGAAGAAGGAGAAGTACCTTTAATCGTGGCTGACTTAAAAAAAATAAAACAGTCTTACGGTCGGAAGTTCGAATCCCACCTGCGGCAACCGTGTTGTGTCCTTGGGCAAGACACTTCACCCCCATTGCCCATGTGGGGGCACGATGACGCCGTGTACTAAGGTGTACTGCACGTCGATGGTACTCTTGTCTTCAACCAATCTAACCCTGCCTGTGCTGCAGTGCGGAGTTACGATGTTGGGGAGCTGGCAGCTGCTCGTCGTTGCTCGGTGGTTCTCTCCGGGTAATCTGGCTTCCTCCACCCGTAAAACTGACACGGTCATGATTAGCCATTGCGCATAAATATGTGACCTTAAACATCAATCAATAACTTACGGTCGGAATAACGTCGCCTGAGTGCTAGAATATTCTATGTCCCCTATGGGAGTACTTTGTCCCCTGTGGGAGTACTTTGTCCCCCATGGGACATAGAATATTCTAGCACTCAGGCGACAATAAGTCATTCCAACTTCGTTCAATGACTTAACCCTTTCAAACTGGTCAGCATAATTTTTTGCGTGAAGAAAAAAGTGGTAGTGGACGGGTAGACGATACAAAGAGCGAACAATCTGAAAAGCGGATCCAGTAATAATTTAATCCAACAGCTCGAAAGAACCAAACGAACTAAGACACTGACTAGGACGCTGACCGTGCCAACCACAATGGTACCAAGAACAACTTACACTTACCACTAGAACACCAACCACCTCAACCACCACGCCAACCAAACGAACTAAGACACTGGCTAGGACGCTGACCATGCCAACCACAATGGTACCAAGAACAACTTACACTTACCACTAGAACACCAACCACCTCAACCACCACGCCAACCAAACGAACTAAGACACTGGCTAGGACGCTGACCGTGCCAATCATAATGTCACCAAGAACAACTTACACTTACCACTAGAACACCAACCACCTCAACCACCACGCTAACCAAACGAACTAAGACACTGACTAGGACGCTGACCATGCCAACCGCAATGGTACCAAGAACAACTTACACTTACCACTACAACACCAACCACCTCAACCACCACGCCAACCAAACGAACTAAGACACTGACTAGGTCGCTGACCGTGCGAACCATAATGGCACCAAGAACAACAACTGCCACTACAACCATAATGACACCTGGACCTACTACAGCAACGACAACACCAACTACTACACCAACTTGTACAACAGTTGCTACAATCGCTACACCAAGACTACTATACCAACAATTACTCGACCAACCACAACAACAATTACTATATCAACAATCTATAGTGCACCAAAAATCATAACAACGCTATCAACCATTAATACACATTCACTTTGATAACAACTATCAAAAACTACTTAACCAACCAATACTACACCGACCTGGACAGCACCAACAGTCACTACATCAACCACTACAATACCAACCTCGACAACAGCAACAACTACTACAACGCAACAGCCTCATACGTATACAGCACCAACCTCTACAACAAGTTACAACACAATCACTACTACAACTGGTACATCAACGACTATTAAACCAATATCTACTACTACCGCAACTAATGCGCCAACTACTGCAACCCACAACAAATCGTCCCCTGAGTTCCAATGTGTTCTATGTGCCAGTAGGCACATAGAACACATTGAAACTCAAGGGACGAAATGCCATACCAACCACCACAATGTTTAAAACAATTCGTACACAAACATCTACTGTAACAAAACCCACTACTACAACAACAACAACAATTACAACTATTACATGAGACACAAACAACTCGTACACCAACCTCGACGAGACCCAACAATTACAATACCACCCACTACTTTATCAACCATTACAACATCAAACTCCACAACTGCTACACCAACAACTTCCGCACAAACTACTACAACAGCAACTATTTGAATGCCAAACTACAACAGACGAACAATCCCCAAATAACCGCTGTCCTTAGTCCCAAAGTAACCAAGCCATCACTGCCTTCAGTTTTTGATGGTATCCAACAGCCACAAATCAGCACTGTCTTCAGATCCCAACAGCCCCGAGTCCACAAACCACCACTAACTGTAATACCCACAGACACCAAGTTCTCAAATTATCACTCTTTTTAGTCCACAACAGTCCCCGAGTCTCCAAACCACTGTCATCAGTTCCCAAAACACCGCCGTATCTAGTCCCCAACTGTTCCCAGTAATGCCCTAAAATTCCCAATAGTTCCAAAACCATCACTGTCGCCAGTACCCGATAGTCCTCAAAGGTCCCCACCAGTCACCAAACCATAACTGTCTACAGTCCCCGATAGTCCCAAAAAGTCTCCAATAGTCCCTAAACCACCGCTGCCTTCAGTCCGCAAACACCCAGATGAGGATATGTGGGACTTGAGGTCAGTTAGTTGAAAAATATCTTTATAGTCTCCATGTACACATGACGTCATTCCACCTACATGTACCTTTACTGCATAGTTTGATTACCCCTAGGTGCTATTATTCAACTCAATATCTCCGTAACTGTAAGAGTGTCACCCGGCGTTGCTCAAAGGATTCACGATTAACCCTTTACCTAACATGAAAAGCAGACGGCACTTGCAAAAAAAATTATTGAATAACTATTTTTTTCATTTTTTGTCTCAAAAACATAGGTTATGACCCCTCGTTGGAACGAGCTCGTTCCAACGAGGGGTCATAACCTATGTTTTTGAGACAAAAAATGAAAATATTTTGGCAATTAATTGGCGATTTTTGAGAATAGCGCTGGCCGGTTTTGAAGGTTACGTTGGGTAAAGGGTTAAAGGGTTAATACAGTTTGGCATGTAAAATTCCCCGTTCATGTTACTCCTGATAAAAACAGAATGCCATCGGGTGCCCAATTTCAGTTTCGTATCTCTTAAAATGGTCCATGCCAGTGTTGTGCGGGTTGAAATGTTAACACAACGCCGCGGGTAAAATTCCCCCTGCCTGTGTAATTAGTGATAAAAATTGAACGCAGATAATAATTTCAGATCGATATCTCTGACTATTTAGAAGTGTATCTCAACATTGCTCCGGTAGAATGGCTTAGTGGTTGATGGGTTAATGCCATCTCTCACAGACAAATTACCCTGACCATGTTTCTCATCATAATAAATTACCATAGGTCCAAATTCCCGCTGAATGTTTCTTAAAATATAGCTTGCTGAGCTCCGTTACAGTTCTATCGCTGAAGGGTTAACACAATGACGCATGTAACATTCAGCCTGTCCAATTAACCCTGCCGTGAGCGCGGTAGCTCAATGCCTAGAGCATTAAACCTTAAACCGAGATATCCACGGTTCGTTTCCGACGAGCGGTATTTGTGTTGTAGCCTTAATCCCGATTGTCCACGTGGTGGCACGGTTGCGCTGTGTGCTAAGGCGAACATCGATGGTGCGCTTGTCTTTAACCAATGCTAAGCCTGATTGTGCGGATTTAGTACGTTGGAGAGTCTGACAGTCCGTAAAACTGTCCGACACGAGGCGACCTTGGCTGTCGAAAGTTCTGTAAAAACCCAATAAAATATATAAATAAAATTGGATTGAGTTTATGAGCTTCCGAGATGAATCTTCTTATTGATCGGCAAGGACAAGTTACAAACTAAACAGCATATAGCGCCGATACGTTGTCTTATTATGCCAGCTAATGAAATTCGCCAATCACAGCCCCGAATAGTGGGACGGTACTGAGCCGTATTGGGTCACCTGCAGCCCGAGGTGACCTAATACGAAACTCGTATTAGGTCAGTACCGCCATTTTGTTTCGACGTGGAAATTCCTCACCTCGCGGTGCTTTTGTATCCATATTGAAGACATTGCAGTACAATCAAACGTCCCTCCGTGTCTATATGTCTCATTTTCTCTCGTTTTATAATAAATTTATTGTGAAATTTATTTTCTAAATGTAAATTTAATTATTTGAAGTGAGAAATACTACTGTATTCGATCTACCGATAACAGATAAGTCGGCCTGGCCCTAACTTGACATAGGGTCTAAGCTTATTGAGGCTAACACTCAACAGTTTGGGTACGGTGTTCGCCTCTATATTTTAGAAGCTTTAGAAAAAATATATAACCCATAAATGCGTTGTTAGAAAGTTGAAAAATATATATAGTATGAATAAATAAACTGAGAAAAAAATTGTCTTATCCGGGAATAGATTAATTTTTTTTTCTCGTTGAGCTCATTCTGCTGTAGTCTCTGTTGTGGTAAATGGATAACGTCGCTTCGAAAATGGATTTAATTTCATTGAATAATTATAAGATTGCACAATGGTGAAATTGTAGGAAAATGAATGAAAGTCAATGGGAAAAGATGTGAGATACATTTATTATATTCGAATTCTATACAATCGGACGTTTCGGACATTTTCTGCACACTCAAGACAAAGTGACAGTACGAAGAAAAGCGTCTATCGCTGTTGTCTGTGTTGTCAAGGAAATTATACACAAACAGGGAGACAACTGTGCACGTTTGTTACAACTTACATAGCGTTTTGCACCAGTTTTGAAAATGTGCCGGCGTTCAAATTTGATTGTTATTTTGTTTTCGCTGGCATAATAAATACGTTACAGGACGTTCAGGTGGCGGATATGGTATCATATGAGGCTTGGCAAAAACAATATTGGACTCGGCATACCGCCTCGTCCAATATTGTTTTCACCTCGCCTCATATGATACCGTATCCGCCACCTGAACGTCCTGTAACTTATAGTATTCCGCGACTCTACCATGTTTGGATAAATAAATTTATCTAGTTATAACGCAATAATATCTCGTAATAACGCATTAATTATCTCGTTATAACGCCATAATATCTCGTAATAACGCAATATTATTTGGTAATAACGCAATAGTATCTCTTTATAATGCAATAATATCTCGTAATAACGCAATAATATTTCCCTAAAATATTTTCACCTGGGCTTCCGTACTTCATATCCATCAAATTGTTCAAAACTTCACCTTACAAAAGGTTATTAATTAATCATTAAAATCACATACATATATATTGTGGCCAAAGCAAAACTAAACACCTGTATTTTCAAGCCCATAGAAATTACGTCGCTTTCAAGTGGGTGAAGACAGTTAGTGGTGGAAAAAAGTCTGTCGAAATCACACAAAGTTAAAAATCACTATTTTTCAAAGTAAAATGGAAAACCATCAAATAATTTGAAGATTGCTTTCTTCGGAATAATGAACTGCATAAATCATGCTATGAGAGGTTAATATCTTTTTTTAACTTTAAAGCTACCCCAGCCAGCCTTTTTTCATTAATTCATAAGGATATAAACACAAACAAAATTAGAAACTTTAAAAAAAAGGGAAATATGAAGAACTTTGTCTACCAATAAGAATTTAACATTATTTTAAAGAGTGTTTCGTAAACTATTTGACTAAACGGACGCACATTTGATGGAAAAGCAATTTTGGGTGAAAAATGAAGTTTTTCATCTTTCTCCTATTGACAGCGTAGTAAATTGGAAACAGATAAGTAACTTTGCTTTTCGCGCATGCGTATCCAGGTGGATAAAAATCTTTGTACTGTTTCAAAGGGTTAATAAAAAACCCAACAAATTTCAGTAGAATGCTTCACTTAATTCTGCACACGACACTTCACTGGAAATTCCCGAGAAATCTCTCATTCAAATTTCCCGAGGGCTGCAGGATAAAGAAAAGACGCTGATTTTAACGCAGAGCGGGTATTCGAACTCACGGAGAGAGAGAGAGAGAGAGAAAGAGAGAGAGAGAGAGAGAGAGAGAGAGAGAGAGAGAGAGAGAGAGAGAGAGAGAGAGGGGGGGGGGGGGGACAGACAGACAGACGGAGAGAGAGAGAGAGAGAGAGGCAGAGGGAGACAGACATAGAGACAAGCAGGGAGACAGACAGACAGAGAGAGGCAGACATAGAGACAGAGCCAGACAGAGATAGAGACAGACAGACAGACAGACAGACAGAGAGACAGACATAGAGATAGAAGGAGAGAGAGAAGGAGAAAGAGAGAGAGACAGCGAGACAGACAGACAGACAGACAGACAGAAAGAGAGAGAGAGAGAGAGAGAGAGAGAGAGAGTTTCTGTCGGCAACGACGGAAACTCTCTCTGTGTGGGTTCGAATCCCCGCCATGTTGCAAAAATAATCATCTGCGTAAAATGGCGTGTTCAGTGAGCTTGTCAGTCGCCAATTTCATTTTATTGCTGGATTTAGACAAAAACTGAACGAAAAATGAAATCAGATTTATACATTTTCAACACTTTCTGTATTCACAATTGATATTTCAAGCTTTGATAGATGTGTTGATTAAAGTACGAGTGTAAGTTCTTCATATAAGTAGTTTGTGCACGAAATATTTACTTCTGTACTGTGTGTGGAATATGTTAAAAAAATGTCTGCTGTAAACAAAATTGATAGTGAGTCAGTATGTTTGTTTATTGGAGTTTAACAACATTGTTAGCAGTGCGGGTCACAGCGTATACGACGGTTTTACGGGTGGAGGAAGCCAGAGAGAACCACCGAGCAGCGGCGAGAAAATATCAAATTCTCCAACATAGCATCCGGCACAAGCAGAGTTTGCAGCGATTCAATGCAATCGCTTCATCGACGTTTAGTAGGCCGTAGTACGCAGCGTGTAGGGATCGGGATTAAGTGTTTTGCCCGAGGACACAATGCAGTTACCGCTGGTCAAGAATGAACGATCGAACGTTTGGTTTAAAGTCCAATGCTCTAACCTCTGTGTCTCTGTGCTCCCTATCGCGAGGCAGTAAAATTGTCCGCCATTTTAACTGTGTACACAACCATCGTGTAGGGTGGCACTATGGCGCCGTATGGGAAAACTGGTTCGATATGCCAACTGTTCATATCTCCTTTGTTTCAAAATGTTTGGCGACTGCGTTGAATAAGCTCCAAGTTTACTGCTGAATCTACTTTAGTTCATGTAATATTCTGTTAAACTTTAATGCCAATCTTGGTAAATTTATTTGATTTGAAATAAATACTGTTTAAACAGAACTGGTTCCATCTCAGGGACAAGATTAGAACCAGTTTTGGTTCTAAAGAGAACCTATATTTTTTGCAGTGTAGTAGTGGCTGGTGTGCGATCAGCGAAGTTTGAATGTGTGATTCTACGACGTTGCATCTCATGCCAGTTGTGAACGTTGGGAATGTTCACCAGTACTACCCAATTCCCACCGTTCCTATGTGTAAAATAGGGACCTGTTGGGGTGTTTGCCTTGTGTGCCCGTCTGTGGAGCACCGGTGGTGTGTTCCGTTGAGTTGAGCTGAGAATGTCATAGAATGAACAAAGAGTGTGAACACCTGTGATACGGGATAATAATGTAAGTCAGAGAACACTGCGGTGGATTCTTGACATTGAGATTGTATTATTATTACCACAGAAAGGCACTCTGGACGACAAAAAGGCAGGCATTCTGGGGACTTTTTTTTCTACGGCATGTCCTATACGGCGCCATAGTGCCCGACTTGTTAAGGTGCTTCCTATAGTAAATTCCCATAGGGTTCCCAAGTGCCCCCCCCCCCCCCCCCTATTGGGGACTAACACTTTTCATCGCTCGTGTCATTATCTTATCGGGGAGAGAGGGGTAGGATGTGACATGTATATTCTAGAGAATCTCTCTTTTAAGATTGTGTGGGTTTTTAAAAAGACCGGGACGAACCCATTGGAGTGATACTTCAAATTCCGAAAGATCAGGATAAACATTTAGCAGCTTTACCCGATATTCAGGTTTTGTAACACCTCTCCTCCCCAGGAACTCTCTCAGGGCTGCATTCCTTTCCAACTCTTCATCAGCGCAAACGATGCGTCTCTGCTCATGCGGTCATCCATCACCGGCTCATAGATCCTCGGGAAGATTTTTGGATGCAACAATTGACGAGCGAGCATATATAGTGTGTGTGATCTGTCGCACAGTAAAGGAGGCCGTGTCGCAGACTCTTTTACCAACGGGGTGGGACGTGGTACGGGAAAAAGGGAAAGATGTAGGGACATTCCTATACACTGACAAAAACGGTGTCACTGAAGTTTTTATAGATAACATTAGCTGATATTCCAGTTCGATGATTTATTTTTAAGAGATCGATGAAAACATATATACACCGAGATCTGACCAAGCTTCTCTGATAGAAAAGGGCGATTATTTACATCTAGATAAAATACTCAGCTTTGGGAATGCAAGGATAACATGCCATATTATGCCGATGTAATATGAAATATAACATGTCATGCTACCTTTGAAAACTCTAAGTGGTATGAGATAAGAAACTAAAAAGTGAAAGGTAAACTCATTGCCTATGCGTTTGTACATGTTAAGGCGAAAAAATATGGGAAACTAAAATAGACAAACATAAAAAATACCTCTAGGGGGATTGTTTGACACCTCGTCGCCTGAGTGCTAGAATGTCCTATGTCCCATAGGGGACATAGGACATTCTAGCACTCAGGCGACGAGGTCCTGATCGAGGAAAAAAATGTCATTTGTAATAAATTCCATAAAGTCTTCACATTCTTATCGTTTTCTTGAAAATGTCTTGGATGAAACATGATAGTAAGAATTGTCTCTAAGTCATAACCTCTACCAAGATGGTCTAATGCGAAGATACAGTACATTCCACGCATTGATGATGTTTTACTCTGTACACACATTTCAGTTTTTGTCCAACGTTTTGTATTGTCAATGATAAAGCGGTACACATGATTGTTAACTGGTGGTAAACCATAGGAATCAAAGTATGTAGCGTGCTTTCTGTTATTGAAGTAAAGCACCACCCAATGTGCTCCTTGCCCTTTAGAATCGTCAGTGTTCAGAATATATGCTTTTCTATGTTTTGGTCTTTTCTTTGGTAACAAATCGTTCGAACACACCTTTCCATTTAGAAATTTCAGTCTCTTAGCATTGTCAAGCGGGTGTTGTAATTCCTCGGTTTCCTTTTCTTTAGTCCCGAAAAGGGCTACCACGGAGGCTTTAGTCCACTTCACTTGTATTTGCTGAATAATAGTTCCACTTGTCTTTCACTAGATCTGCCCACTTATGTTTGTCGTTGTCGCAGTCTGTCTATACCAGCACAATATATAGCTGCAATCTTGTATGAAGTTTATAGAGCACACTGAACACTGAACATTCTTCAATATATACTTTTACCCCTCCCCCCTCCAGCTAGGAGTATTTTTTTCAATAGTTGGAAAATCCGAGGTCAAAAATCAAATAGTTGGAAATTCAATAAATTAACATTGTTCATGAAAAATATTAAAATTCCAACTAATGATGAGAAATTTTGATCTTCTATTTCCAACTGGAAACTTGAGTTTCAAATTTCCTACTCTAAAATTGACATGGCCTCAAAATTTCGACTCTGACATTAATCCGGTAAATGTTCTGACCCAGACACATTATAAATGATGCTTTTTCCGTTTCAGGACTGGTGAAAATTTTCAGAAGGGTTCATAACCCAACGCAGACGATTTCAAAATTCATTATTTTAAATACCATTTTTTTTAAATTTTTATTTTAAAATTTCAACAAAACCATATCATGTGACCCCTCTTTGGAACGAGCTCGACGAGCTCGTTCCAAAGAGGGGTCACATGATATGGTTTTGTTGAAATGTTTCGAAAAATAATATTTTTTCAGCAGCTGTATTTGCATAATACGTGGGCGGATGCGGGCGATTCGTTGGGTAAAGGGTTAAAAGATATCACCCAGCGCTGCAGTGCAACCACCTATCGAAACCACTCACAGTTGGAATTTACACCGGTGGCACCCCCCCCCCCCCCCCAGCTGAAACCCTCTAGCCACATCCCTGCAATTCTTATTCCAGTTTCACTAGTCTCTACCGCTACTGAAAGCAAATTTAAAGTTTCCAAGAAATATCGACGATGAACTCACGGTTGCTCGAGGATAACCCGCGCAGTGCCCTGTACAGAATTCTCGCGCTCGTTTCTATTTTTGGACAAAAATCCTTACTGGGTAATATTCGAACTGCATCATCAAGGCATGCATTCGACGAAGGCTTCGCCTTGATAATGTTGTTGGAATATTTTATCCCATAAATGGCCGTTTATTTGAACAATAAAGGCCTTGGATAAATTTTGCTTTATTCACCTAGTAGGGCAATAAATGTTCCGCATAGGTTTAACACTGAAAGAATTTATTCCTCTAGTAGCGACGGACTTGTTGACCTCTGGCCTCTACTACATTTGTCTAGCATAATTAATAGTTCGATCGTTGATTTCTTTAAATCTTTTTGAAAGTATTACACAATGCCAGTAGGAAACACCACACACTGCTCATATAATAAAGTATTTTGCAAGTTTAGCTCAAGTTTGGAGAAGAATTATTCTTAGACAGAAATGTATTGCTGCGCCCTGTTTATTTTTGCCAATTTTGCTGGTCGTCAAATTGGACCAATGTGCTCCTCACTTCTCGCTGTGTTTTGTAGCGAATTATAGGACGATTTTAGCGAGTCTGCCCTGTAGAAGATTTATGGGATAAACAAAATAAACGTATAGTGTTTTCAAGTAAAAAATTTATTCTACTCGTAGAATTAAGAATGAACCCGACTCGCCAGAGGCTCGTCGGATTCATTCTTAATCCTACTCGTAGAATAATTTTTTTACTTGAAAACACCATACGTTTATTCTATATCTATACACATCGTCCCCTGAGTTCCAATGTGTTCTATGTGCCTACTGGCACATAGAACACATTGGAACTCAGGGGACGACATGTCTGGAGATAGAGCAGTAGCACAGAGTTCATGGTTTGTTTGTTATTCTTTGATTGGTTTGAAAAGTTCTTCAACAACACAGTCTTTGAACACAGTTCGATGATAAACTCTTCATTCTGTATATCTTCTTGTAGACGTTACTCAACTTGCTGGTAGTCAAAGATCACTTCTCTGAATCCGTTGATCTCTATCTCAATATCGACGCATAGATGACAACGTTGATCACCTCTTGAAGAGCTTGAGCAAATTGAAGTTCAATCCGAAGATTGCCTGATTTTATAAGATGAGCAAAAGGCCCGTTACTGGTTTGATCAGGTGTCAAATCCGCGCCACAGAGAGTATATCCTCATGCAAAATCATGTAAAGATAAACCAAAGGTTTGATTCTGTCAAAGAAGCCCATAGCTTCGTACAATGTATGCACTTAGATGAAGTCCACTTTCAAAATCCAATTCAAAGGGACGTGATTTGATGGTGTGTCCATCTACTGGCATCTCCAGTTTATTCAAATTGAAATGCTGGAAGTGAAATGGTGATGTGCCAATGTCATCACTGATATATCTGTTAGACACTAAGCCAAGAACAATTCTTTTCGGCATCTGTTTATGAAACAGATGGTCTTTCTGTTTTTGAACGAAGACCGTTTCCAATTGTGAACGTTTTGATTTCTGTTCGCCTTACGGGCATTTTGTAACTCGAACGATCTATTTTAGCATCCAGCTCATTTCCAAATTTAGGTATCAAATCAAATGGCGATATTTTGAATTCCGCTCTTTGAATCTCGATCTTGCCATTTTCATTACCGATCAAACAAACTTTTGTTGGAGTGCGATGTAACATGATTAGCACTTCAACACCATTTGGGAGCTATTTCTCTTGAGAAAACAAACCCAAATGTAATTTACCTCTGAGCTGAAATGATTTTCTGGCAATAACGATTTTAGCACGTTCAGTTAAACCTTTGTTAGTTGAGTTTTGTGTAGTTTCAGTATGTCCGCCACGAGTATCTGAATATCACATTTCACCTACAGCTGACTGACTCCTATTCACATCGTCAGAATAACTCAAGAAGTTTTCCAAATATGCACGACATGAGTACATTCTGTATTCGTGGTGATAAGATTGCCATTCAAAGCGACATCAGTCTGACTGAACATGCTATGAAAAAAAATATTAATGGGAGGAATTTGTGTATCTTGAACCAAACACTTCCATCTTGTTTAGTAATTTTGCTTTATAATTCTAAACTGGAAGCTCCAAGATCAAACCGTTTTTGGTTTGTCTCGGAACTAAAAATTTTACAAGAGGTCTTCTTTGAGACGTCCTTCTCACCCAAGGCCTAGAAACAGGCTGTGGCAGTCCTGTTTTCATACCACCTTTTGTACTTCTCACAGAATCTGCCCCGGAAGTCAAAAGGTGTTTTCCACGTGTCACAATTGCATCTTTAGGTGATTTACGTTAATGTAAAACGTCCTTAGCAATTGTTATCCCTTGTTTCAAACCTTCATATATTAAAGTTTAAAATGCTTTGTTGGCTATAGATTTTACAAAGGGTATGGCCGTTCTCAATGCTGTACGAAAAATAGAACCTAAACCATCACCATACTGCCTTGGAACACCTCTGTTCATAGGCATCATGTTTTTTACAAGCGTAGTTTGTTCCGTTGTCTAAAATGCAACTTCTCCACAGTCTTACCATTGACAAACTGAATAGGATTACCAGTGTTTCCAGTTACAGTACGTGGAGAGTGGATTGTAACTAAAACACCCGTGGAGTGAAGTATCACCCAAAGTATCACTTTCAGATTCTGTACATATGGACAAGAAACACAAGCAAAGTTTCAGCCAATGGACCTCCGGGTTTAACCCGGAGGTCCATTGGCTGGAACTTTGCTTGTGATGGTAATGCTTTGCAACAAATTTGCAATTATTGCTCGGGTGTAATCTCCACACTGCGGGTGATTTAATGATAATACACTCTCCACGTACTGTACATTTATACTAATGTACATTACCAATTTCTTTGTGAATGTTTTGACACTCTTTCGGTGGCGTGGTGGCGTTGCGGTAACCGGTTCTGGTCAGATCACCGAAGTTAAGCAACGTCGAGTCCGGCTAATCACTGGATGGGTTACCGTCTGAACGATCAATTCGGACTCCGGCGTTGTGTCCTTGGGCAAGGCACACAGCCCCGATTGTTCACATTGGGGCACGATGACGCCGTATACTAAGGCGTACTGATGGTACGCATGTCTTCAACCAATCTAACCCTGCCTGTGCTGCAGTGCGGCGTTACGATGTTGGGGAGCTGGCAGCTGCTCGCCGTTCCTCGGTGGTTCTCTCCGGGTACTCCGGCTTCCTTTACCCGTAAAACTGTCACGGTCATGATTAGCTGTTGTGCATAAGTATATGACCTTAAACACCAATAACTAAATAATTATGACACTCGTTCCGTGTTTCAAAAAGGTTTTACACTAGGGCTCGATATGAAAAAAATACAGGGACGTTGAAACAATAAACGTTCACTCGATGCCATGATTATAGAGAGATAAATAATGGGGAAAGGTATCAGTGACTTATCTACTCAACTTTCACTTGGAGGGAATTTTCCGTAAAGATGGTTTCAACTCGAATATACTTTCTGCCTGATCTAGACTACTTTGAGTGGTTGGTGAACATTGCTTAAATAGATACAGTACGTGGAGAGTGGACTGTAACCAAATCACCCGGGGAGCGGAGTTATCACCCAAAGCATCACTTTCAAATTCTGTACATGTGGACAAAAACATAAGCAATGTTTCAGCCAATGGACCTCCGGATATAACCCGGAGGTCCATTGGCTGTAACTTTGCTTGTGCTTGTTATGTAGTGCAACAAATTTGTAATTATTGCTTGGGTGGAATCTCCACTCTGCGGGTGATTCAGTAACAATACACTCTCCGCGTACTGTATGTGACGACATCTTTATTTTTCTATGGCCTCATCCCACCTCTCCCTTGCCCAAAGGTATATTAAAGTATCTTTGTGAAAGGCACATACAAGTTGTAACCCACAACGAAACTCATCAAACATTTCTTGTTTCTGTTAACTGAAATTTGATCAGCTGTCTAGTGATGGGTTGATCCCCTGGCGTTATCAAATGAAATACAAACAGTAAGGATTGATAACTGTGATTATCTTCGAAGAGAAGTCTACCCTCATCCATGTTTGAGATTGAAGTGAGAGTGTTCAATCTGTCTACTCCTCTTTTGCCCTATCAGGATAATCATTTTAGATGTTACCTCTTTTTGTTTGTAACCGTTTACTTAATTCACATGTTGTACATAACGACATGTTTGTAATGGATGGCTTTACATCATCCATGACCATGAGTGCAAATAAAGTATTGGACTCGGGAAAATCGTCTAGACACTTGTTAAATGTTTTCGTGGTGGAAAAAATGTCTTGCAACTTAAACCCACAATCAATGACAGATAAGGGGGGCACGGTGGCTCAGTTGGTAGAGGTGCTGGCTGCAAGCCGAGAGGTCCTCGGTTCGAATCCCACCTGCGGCAACCGCGTTGTGTCCTTGGGCAAGACACTTCGCCCCCATTGCCCACGTGGGGGCACGGCGACGTTGTGTACTAAGGCGTACTGCACGTCGATGGTACATCTGTCTTCAACCAATGCTAACCCTGCCTGTGTGGAGTTGGTATGTTGGGAGCTGGCAGTTGCTCGCCGTTGCTGGATGATTCTCTCCGGATACTCCGGCTTCCTCCACCCGTGAAACTGTCACGGTCATGGTTAGCCATTGTTCAGAAATATGTGATCTTAAACACCAATAAATAAATAAATAAATAATGACAGATACAACTTTATCGGAAGCTGTTTGCATACAAGTGGCTGGATGGTAAAACTGAGAGGTTCCTATTAAATTAACGTAACTACAATTTGGAGAAAATATGACATGCTCTTGATAAAGATTGTCATATTCTAGCCAATTGGCCAAACCCTTATCACAAACAAAGCATTTCACTGCGCCTTTACCTATGTGGAAGAAACCTGCTTTAGCCAGACTTTCGTTTTTTTGGAGTTGATGATGGAGTCGTGACCCCAAATATATGTCGAGAGACGTTTCTCTTCTGATAAAAACTTGAGAAATGTTGGATCGAGTGGAAGGGACATCTTATCTGTTCAACTGCTGAAGTGCATATGACTGATTCTGTCTCTTTTTATATCCATAAGGCAGGGTGTAGACATTGTTGACTACGAACCGCTTGGTGTACACTGATCTAAATGTTTTGGTTTACGTTTCACTGGTGACGTCTCTGTTTTTTCTTGCGTTTGATACGATGCCTGTATTCTATGTTGAGTTTGTAATTCCGTCTGTCATGTGCACATTCCATCATGGACTTGAAGGTGATTTTCTGTGTCGTGTTATAATCCAGAGTAATGCCATTCACTTTGCATATTGTGTTCCTTTCTATCTTTGAAGTATTTGTATCCATAATTTTTAGGCCCCAATCCAACAAATTCTATAATTTTGGCATCGGGTTGTTCATCGGTCCATTTCCCTACTTGTTGAGTATTGTGTATCCCTTTTCAAGTGCTTTAAACAGCTCGACTGTGGTCCATGTCCCTGTAATGCTACGTTCCTGTGGTGTGTGATTGCAGTGTTCCATCTCGTGTTCAGCAAACGTCCTGAACAGAGTAAATAATCTTGTTGTTGCATTTGATAGGGGGAACTAGCAGATTCGGATTGGTGGGTGGTAATTCTTGACATTTCACTAGCCCTCTGTACTGATGGATATCGACGATGCTTTCTAGAGTCAAAATCTCAGGGTGGCCTATTGGATCTCCATGCTTGTTGACAAATGGATAGAGTGAAAAGCCTCTATGTATTTAATTTCTGTCCCTGGTTCCATCTCGTGGTACAATTCGATGGCAATCGCCCTTCCACCAAATATTGCTTCCCTTGGTTGAATGGGGTCTATGTATGGAAAACAGGTGATGATGTCTGCTTTGAAACCCTGAGAGTTTTTGTATTCACCATCAAAGTCGTGTTCCCAGGTGACATAAACTATATTATAATATTAGAACGTTCCTTTTCATGTCCTATCTGTCGATAGTACCTGAATTCATGTGATTTCTGAAATAAAACCTGAAGCAGCCGAACAAAGAAATAGCTTTAATTGTGAATCGTTAACTGCAACATGCTATCAATCTTGTAATAACAATGTAGTCGAATCCAAAAATATGACGTCATTTCGAACGAATGACGTCTCTTTAGGAGTTTCTAGATCAGAAAATTCGAAAATGACTTGTCTCAAGCGCCGTCGCTTTGGGAGTTTCTATATCACCAAATGCCAGTGTATACAAGTGTATCAAGCTGGTCATGTTATAATTCATTGGTAATGCTTGTGTGATAAGTGGTATAATGGAATATAAATTCATGTTTCTTGGATGACGACAGTTGTTAGAATTAAGCGGAATGAAACAATTTATTTTGAACTTGAGGCGGAGGCTCAGTGAGGTCGAGGAGTACTAAACTTGTGGAAATATAATTGATTGAAGTCATAACTCATATTCAGGATTCACTGAAGTGGTGAACAACACGTGAGTTTTTAATATTTCTGATTCTTTTGAACTCATTGTTTGCAGTTAAAATTGAAAACACACTCACTGAAGATGATATATTTGTTGGTAAGTTTGTGTCTATCGGTGACGAAAAAAGTTGAACGGACACGGCGCCAGCGTTTGGTGTTGAGAAATTCCAATCAGAACGTACGTAATCGACGCTGATCAATGGAAGTGGAGCTTACATTTTCTTTGTTCTCTTGTCTAAAGGAAAGAACGTCCCGATAGTACCCGTGTTTTGCCCCAAAACTCCAGTACTATCACTTTTAGAAGGTGTCAAATTAACTAATCACAGCTGATGTTACAAACGTGAGGCATAATAAACCCTGTTTTCTTAAAATATTCTCACTATTAAATGGTCTTGTCATTGTCATAGCGTGTCCTGTACATCTGTAGATTGATGGGATTTTGGCAAATCTGTCAGGATAACATCTTTGACACCCATGCCCCATATACATCCATAAAATTTATAGATGGTATTTGTTTCCTTGCGGTACCCATCGACGTGATACTGCCCATTCTGCACTTCTCCACCATTGAGTGCATGCTGTATGTGTATATTTTCCTGTTGCGCAAGGTATTGCAAATATCTGACAGCCTTGATGGAGTACTTGACTTTATTTGGATAGCCTATGTCTGGAATAATGGCGGCTTTATGTTCTGGCATTGTATTTTTCCTCCAAACTTTGTTACAGGCGCTGGTTAAAGTGTGAGCTTCTTTGAATGGGTAGAGCCTGTCACTATCTAGAAATATCTGCCTAAATTTTTCCATTACAATATCAAATTCAAAGATGGCGTTACTTTTTATTTTTCTGATTGTACCACTTCAAAAAACCTGGCTTAAAGTGTGTCTTTAAGTTTTTACAAGCAGGTGATCTGAAGGGATTTTCAAGGCCCTTTTATACCATCTTTTCCATACACTAAGTGTGTCTTCAAGTTTTTACAAGCAGGTAATCTGAAGGGATTTTCGAGGCCACTTTTATACCATCTCTCCCGTACACTAAGTGTGTTTTTAGGTTTTCACAAGCAGGTGAACTGACGGGATTTTCAAAGCCCTTTTATACCATCTTTTCCGTACACTAAGTGTGTTTAAGTTTTCACAAGCAGGTGATCTGAGGGGATTTTCAAGGCCCTTTTATAACATCTTTTCCGTACACTTAGTGTACGTGAAAGGTGGTATAAAACGTCCTTGAAAATCCCCTCAGATCACCTGCTTGTTTCCTCTCAAAGCAGCCAGACGTATATTCCGATTGCTCTAGAAAAACACACAGCGAAATGAGTTACCCAAGCGATCCGAGAGAAGAAAAAGCAAATGATCCAAACAGTATTTATTATAAAATGACAGACAGAGAAATATCAGGATCGAAACAATTAAAGAAAACAAGTGATCAAACAGTACTTATTACAAAAAAGACGTATGCTTTCTTGTTGGGTAACTTTATGAGATAATACCTAATACATGGTATGAAGCAAAAAGTATTATCGATCAACTTTACGAGTTGACGAAACACTGTTAATTTTGTAAAGAGAATGGACATCCATCTGGCTAAAACATGTCCAGATAGAGGACCATGTTTTTACTGTCATGATAAAAGACATTGGATAAATGAATGTGAATTGAAAACATTATCTAATCAACCAAAGTGGGGTACACCTACTACAGGGCTTGGTATTCAGTACAGGAGATAAATGGAAGTGTGAAGGAGTCACGTCTTGGACTGGGAGGAATTTTTTAATTATCTTTCATTCGGCTACCTTAATTTCATTGATTCGGAGATGGATGGACCGTCATATTACTACTGATCATGAATGATATGTTAAAATATCGTCTTCGCGATTTGAATGTGTTTCTCTGTAAGTTTTTAAGTACTGTCTCCTAAATTTCGTTATATGTGATGAGTGTGATCATTCGATCGTGAACATTCAACTGACAAGTTCAAATATTGTTGTCATTGTTGTCCTTGGTAACAACTTTTTGTTAATCGTTCATTGTCGTCCGTTCCGGTGTCTGATGGCCTAACAACTCACTCAACTAAACTCGATGTTGTGAACGATTACATTTCTCTTATTAGTGCGAGTTGTGTATTATTGTATTTGTGGTGTTTTTTTCACAAACTATCATCAACTGAAATAGCTGAAGTAGTTGAAGTAGCTGAGAACCAGCCAATAAATAGCCAAGTTATTGAGAATATAAATAGTGAATTTTTCGTATTGATCTCCTCTATATGTCGTCTCTTCTCGGTATTGAACTGTATTGAACTGTCTGCTTCATATAATGCACCATGTCCAGCCAACGATCCAGTCAAACATCCGCGGGAATGGGGGATGGGCCCAAAGACTCTGATCTGTCAAAGACAAAATCAAAACTGCCTCAGCCAGCCCAATCCGTCCAACCCTCTCAACCAGGTAAACCAGGTAAACAGCAAAACAAACGACTGTGTACAGATATAAGTTATTCTAGCGATGAATCAATGCAACAGGAAAGTTTTGTTAGGGAGTTGTCTTCCCAAATCAAAGATTTAACGGCAGCAGTTGGGACACTGCCCACCATTAGCGATGTAAGTGAAATAATTGACACAAAAGTGGGAGAACTTCAGAAGAATATTATTGAAAATCTTCACCTACGAATTGACAGTCTTGAGAAAAAAATTGAAACAACAAACTTAGAAAATAGTGTACTACGTGAAAAAATTGACTGTTACAGAGGTGAAAATGACACGCTCAGGTCTGATCTTAAAAAAACTATGGAAGAGTTCAGGAATGTCCAAAAAACCCAAAATGAAAGTGAGCAATACTCCAGGAAGCACAACATAAGAGTTATAGGTCTTGTGGAGGAAAGTGGTGAGGATGTTGCCAAAACATTTTGTGATATAGTTAATATAAGCCTGGAAAATGTAAAGCTAACAGTGGGCGACTTATGCGCCGCTCACCGCCTACCCTCAAAAGCTTCACCGAGGCCATGTTTAATTAAGTTCCTAAGAGCAGATAAGCGAAATGAAACTTTCCAACAAAGAAAATATCTGTCGAACACTGGCAGTAACAAGAAGGCGGCGATAAAGATAAAGGATGACTTAACAAAATTAAATCTTGATTTAATCAGCCGCCTGTATAAGCACAGAGACATTACGTCAGCCTACCACCGAAATGGGAAAATATGGGGTGTTACAACAACTGGCACCAAAGTAAAATTTGAAATCTTTGACAATATAGACGATGTTCTTTCTATCGCTGAGCAGGGAAATAAAATATAATGATACCTCAGAAATGTTCGAACGAGTCCGTTTCGGCGATGGATGGTGTCAAGTGGTGTCAAGTGGCTAATTTAAAATTATTGTCTCAAAAATAATCACCTTTTAAATTAAGACACTTTCTCCAACCTGTGATAATTATGGGATCATATCTTGTGACACCTCAGCGAATCTTGTTCGGCTCGTTCCGCTGAGAGATTATAGGGTGTAGTTGGTCCAATGACAGCAAAATTGTTACTTTTTTCAACCTATGTGCTCCAGATCATAGCTTATGACCCTTCATCGGAACGAGCTCGTTGAGCCCGTTCCGATGAGGGGCCATGGGATGAGGTTTGTTGGAAAGGAATATTCACGATTAGCCATTATGCAGAAATATGTGACCGTAAACTCCAATAAATAAACAAATAAATAAACAAATAATGTTGGAAGAAATGTGAAAGAATGCTTTCCCCTTTAATAATGTGTGGCGCCGCCTGTGGTCATCGCTGAGTAGATGGTTGAAATTGTGTTTACTGCTGCCAAATTAGTTTGTATTGAAAGCTATAAAATGGCACGTTCAAATCTATAACTTGAGAAAACAATTACTTGAAATATGCTGCGTCTTACAACTTATGGTCGTGGGTCATAGCTCATGACCCTTCATCGGAGCGAGCTCATTGAGCCCGTTCCTATGAAGGGTCATGGGGGTGGTTTGCCGGAAAGTGTGAGAACAAAGTCTGTATAGATGGTTGAAGCGGTGTTTACTGCTGCCAAGTTAATTTGTATCGAAAGCTATAAAATGTTTTTCGCTTTAACGACGTGTGATGCCACTTGACCTATCGCCGGAGCGGACTCGTTGAGCTCGTTCCGATAGGGGGGGGGGGGGGGGGGGTCATGCGATGTGGTCTGACGGACAACAGTCAGAAAAAATATTTTTTGCATTATATGACTTATACAGTCGCCTGTACTTATTGGTGCATTAACTGGTGGGGTGTTGAGCTATTTTTGGTCCTCAAAATTTGTCGATGTGTCCTTGCCTTGTTGCAATTTATGGGAGGGTGCCCATTGGCGCCCTCCCATGGATTGCAACAGGGCAAATCTAAATAGACAAAGTATTATCACCTTGCAGAAAATGTGAAGTACATCCAAAAAATACGAACCCTCTAAATTGCAGTACCCGAACTTCGGAATGGGGCCCAACAAGTTACGAGCTGATCAGTGTTTACTGCTGATCTATCAATCTGCGTTCAACGCTACAATATGGTACGTATCTCTTTGTCTAAAGAAATGGCCAAACCATATATATTAGAGAAAAGCCAGTGTTTAAAATGTGTTACTTTTTACTAAATATGACTCTAGGCCTGACTCGCTGAGCCCGTTCCGATGAGGGGGCCATGGGATGAGGTTTGTTGGAAAGGCATAGTCACGATTAGCCATTATGCAGAAATATGTGACCTTAAACTCCAGTAAATAAATAAATAAATAATGTTGGAAGAAATGTGAAAGAAGGCTTTCCCCTTTAATAAGGTGTGGCGCCGCCTGTGATCATCGCTGAGTAGATGATTGAAATAGTGTTTACTGTTTCCAAATCAGTTTGTATTGAAAGCTACAAAATGGCACGTTCAAAGCTACATTGTATAACTTAAGAAAACAATTACTTGAGATATGCTGCGTCTTGCAACTTATGGTCGTGGGTCATAGCTCATGACCCTTCATCGGAGCGAGCTCATTGAGCCCGTTCCTATGAAGGGTCATGGGGTGGTTTGAGAACAAAGTCTGTTTAGATGGTTGAAGCGGTGTTTGCTGCTGCCAAGTCAATTTGTATCGAAAGCTATAAAATGCTTTTCGCTTTAACGACGTGTGATGCCACCTGTGATCAGCGCTTGGTAGATTGATTGTGCTGAAAGCTACAAATTGTTAAAAGAAATAGAAAAAACTATAACTAGAGATAATCACCACTTGAGATATGTTGCGCTTTTCAATTTATGGCCGTGTGTCGTAGCTTATGACCCTTCATCGGAGTAGACTCATTGAGCCCGTTCCTATGAAGGGTCACGGGGTGTGGTTTGCCGGAAAATGTGTGACAAAAATGATTACGATTTTAATAAATTGTGATGTTATTTGTGAACATCGTGGTTGAAGTAGTGTTCACTGCTGCCAGATTATTTTCTAAATAGGAAATCACCACTGAGGCCTAGTAACGCTAATTAATTTGTGACTCCAGGCCTCAGCTTATGACCTATCACTGAGCGGGCTTGTCGTACTCGTTCCGATGAGGGGTCGTGTGATGTGATTGACGGACTAAAATCAGAATAATAGTCTTGCCTTCAAACAACCTGTGCAGTTGTCTGCAATTATTGGTGCGTAGAGGGCTGATTTTTGTTTAATGCTAATTTCATCGTTGTGTAGATTGTCGAAGCAGTGTTTACTGCTGCCAGATTAGCCCGCTCTGTTGTGGGGTCATGGGACATGATCGGGTAATGGGGTTACAGATTTATCTGTGCCTAAGCTACAGAATAGGAAAACTGTCCCTCTGTCAAACCACACGAATAAAAAAAAAAAAAAAAAAAAAAAAAAAAAACACTAGCGTAACAATAGCAAAATTGCCACTTAATATGCATATGTTTCGGGTAGCGCTAGCTTTCATAGACTCCTAGAGTCCAAGTTTTTGTTGACTCCAAGACTCCGATATGTATGATGGCATATTGTTTCAGCCGAAACACTATGTCATCATATCTGCATGGTTGTGCGCGTCCGACGCGCTATTTACTTTTCACTTTTTCATTTATTTGCTCCCTTCAATTTAAATTGCATACATTGTGTCAGACTGATCAAGAATCCTTTCTTTTTGAATCGAGATATCTAAAACGACGTTGCGATTCAGTGCTGATAATGGCAGCTGATCCACACCAGCATTCAAACGGAGGACATGGTGGGTATCGCATAGATAATGGCGGGTAATTTAACATTAGATGAGATTCGGATCGGCTCTGATTTTGATTTCGTACACCAATATAATGAGTCCTTAACAAATCAGACGGACGATGACGCCTCTTCGATTACGGGACTGAGAGGGGAGTGCAGGTTCTATGAGCCTAGTGAATTCTTCACTCTTGGCCAAAACAAAACAAAATCTTTTGCATTATTCAACATCAACTACCAAAGTCTATCTGCTCACTGGGACCCACTTTGCGATTTGATATCAACCATGCAAGATAAAAATAATATTTTCGATGTCATCGGCTTAACAGAAATCTTCAAAATTCCGCTTAACATGACATTCTCCAATGATGGTTACCAGCAACTCATTAAAGCTTCACGCCCTGAAGACGATGACGGTCGTGGTGAGGTTGGCATGTTTATTAGAGATGGCATTGAATTTAGTATTCGTCACGATTTATCGACCTTTATACCTCATGTGATTGAATCGCTTTTTATAGAGATATTTATCAATAAATTAAAATGCATCGTTGGCATTATATACAGACCAAATACACACCCCAGAGCGGACATTGATCTTTTTCAAACGCATCTTAACATCATTACGGACAAAATAAACCTTGAAAACAAGCCGGCGTATATCATGGGCGATTTTAACATTGACTTGCTTAAATTCGAATCGCATAGACAGACCGAAAACTATTTAGATCAGATTTTCAGTCAGGGATTCCAGCCATGTATCACAAAACCAACCAGAATCACAAATCATTCAGCTACTCTTATAGATCATATTCTTTCAAACAACATCCTTACCAATTCCAAGTCTGGCATTATTATCACAGATGTCTCCGATCATTTCGGAACTTTTTACATGGAAACAAGCTCCGAAAAAACTATCTGCCCAACCTTTGTAGAGAAACGTATTTTTAATCAAAACAGTATAGATCATTTTAAAACAATTCTCTCACAGACTGATTTCTCAACAATTCTTAACCAAAATTGCCCTAATATAGCATACGATGCATTCCTTGATATGTATATGGAGGCATATGAGACAGCTTTTCCAATTAAACAAGTGCGAGTGAAGTCTAAATTTGTAAAACGTCAGCCCTGATGACGAAAGGCCTCATTACTGCGTCAAACAACAAGGCGAAATTATACAAAAAGAAACTAAAATCTCCAATGGACGATAACGTTCGGAATTACAAGAATTACTGCAAATTATTCAATAGGGTGAAAAGACAAATTAAAGCTATGTATTATAAGAAAATATTAACTGAAAGTAAAAACGATATCCGTAAAACTTGGCAAATCTTAAATGATACCATTCACAAAACTAAACGTATGCCAACCCCCTCACCATACTTTTTTCACAACAATACACGAGTGTATGATGGACGTCAAATTTCGGAAGAATTCAACAATTTTTTTGTAAACGTAGGAACAAAAGCTTGCCAACAGATAGAAAGGTCTGAAAAATCATTCAGTGACTTCATGAAAGGTAATTTTCCAAATAGCTTTTACCTTACTCCGACATCCCCAACAGAAGTTATAAATACAGTTAAGTCAATGAAATCTAAAACTAGCAAAGACCATAGATACCATATTGGTACCAATAACACATATAATTAACTGTTCACTTTCAACCGGAATAGTTCCGGATAAAATGAAAATTGCAAGCTTAATTCCAATATACAAGTCAGGTGATGAACACATCTACAATAATTATAGACCGATAAGTATCCTCCCGACGTTTTCAAAGGTCTTAGAAAAAATTATCTCTAAAAAACTAGTTAACTATCTTGAGAATTTTCAAATTCTGAATTCCAATCAATACGGATTTAGACAAAAACATTCTACTATCCATCCCGTTATGCAACTTCTAAGAGAAATAGCCTCTGAAAATAACAAAAATTTGAAAAACAATACTTTAGCAACCTTTATAGATTTCTCCAAAGCCTTTGACACTATAAATCGTGACATCTTATTAAAAAAGCTGGAACATTATGGTATTAGGGGAATCGGTAATCTCTGGTTCAAGAGTTATCTTTCAAATAGATCCCAATTCGTAACTTTTAATTCGAAAACGTCTGCATTGGCCAAAATAACATGTGGGGTACCACAAGGATCGGTCCTTGGTCCAATCCCTTTTTTATTATATATCAACGATATATACCATGCAAGTAAACTTAACCTCCTATCGTTTGCTGATGACACAACCGGTTCCTCAACAATGACAGACAGTAACGGTCTAGTAGATTTCACAAACCAGGAACTTAAAAAAATACTGAATTGGTGCGGTGCAAATCAGTTACTTTTAAATTCTAGTAAAACCAAATATATGATATTTAACATAACCTCAAAACAAACTTGCTCCCCCACTAAATATCTCCAAATAAATGACTGCAATATTGTGCGAGTTGGACTGAAGGAACAAGAGAAATCTTTAAAATTTTTAGGCTTAAATATTGATGACCATCTATCATATAAAAGTCACATATCACATTTATGTTCAAAGATAGCTCGTGCTAACTTTATCCTAAATAAAGTAAAAACAATACTCCCACATGATAGTTTAAGAATCCTGTATTTTACCTTAATCCAAAGCCACCTCACGTATGGAATTCATGCGTGGGGTGACTCGAGATCAGTAAATAGACTCTTAAAGATGCAAAAGCGCTCATTGCGTATTATAAATAATACAAAATACAATAGCCACACCGACCCCCTGTTTATCAATGACAAAATATTAAATGTCACGGATTTGTTCAAACTCAACGCGTTACTTTTTGTGTTTGACTGGAAGAAAGGCACACTTCCGCCAAGTTTCAGCACTTTTTTTAGTCTGGCGGATAATCCGTCTGGCAGAAGGACCAGGGCTACTGGCCTGTTACAAGTTCGAAGAACTAGGACAAAAACACTGGATAGATACCCAAAAATGTGGAATGAGCTGGATCAAAGTGTAAGATCAATAGATAACAGACATATTTTCAAGAATAAAATTGTCTCCCAATTCTTAAATTCTTATTTGAACGACCCAACATGCAATAACCCCTACTGCCCTGACTGTTCAGGTTAATAATAATAATACTAGTAATATGCTTCGGCCGGTCCGACCTCGGCTCTTTCATTTCCGCGATGGCTCACATTAAACTATATAGTCGTATCTAATAAGAACATAATTCCTCAGTATTCAGAATAATACCCACCCTGGAGGTAGAAAGAACCATTTTACTTACTCGCCCAGACCTAGTCCTCAACGCAATTCATAATATAGTTTTTACCTACTTGAATGCAAATTTCAGTAAATGAAAGTTTGAACAGAATGACACAATGTTGCAATTTAACTCCTTTACATTGGTGGGGGGGGGGGGGGGGGGGGCAGGTAGACAGCCAATCTGGCTATGTCTCCCCCGACGGTGTACCCAATGTATACAAAATGTACACAAATATAGCATTATGTACTTTAACCGTTGTTACCCTTGTATTAATTATGTACAATTTTGTATACGAGCGCATTGTCAAATAAATACTTACTTACTTACTATTCATCTGGAGCAGATAGAAACAAAAAAATTAACCACTTGTTATCATAACACCTAAAACCTCACCAAATCAGACTGTTGATAATGTGTTACCAGATTTTGAAAGGACAATAAATCAAAAGTGTCGAGAACTGGCTAAGAAAGTGTAATGAACATATGAAAAGTGACAACCAAAACGTGACATTCAGAAAATGAAACGTAACTGAATTTTATTACAAAATATCAGGGAATAAAAATCAGAAAAGGTAATGATGTTCATTTATTTCTTGAATGAAAAAAAAAAGTTTTCAAAAGAAAATAAATATGATGTTCTGCAAAAACTTTTTTGTGTCGCACATAAGTTTTTTTTGCACAAATTCTAAAAATAGAAAACTTATGTGCGACACAAAAAAGGTTTTTGCAGAACATCAAACTTATTTTCTTCTGAAAACATATTCGTGCAAGTAAAAAAATCGTGTTAGAAAAATAAATTTGGTGTACAGCAAAAACCTTTTACACAATGCACAAATTCTGAAAACAAAAATTATGCGCGACACAAACAACTTTTTGCTGTACATCAAACTTATTTTCTTCTGAAACAATTATTTGTGCAAGTAAAAAACAATTTCATATTAGAAAAATAATTTGGAGTATAGCATTGCATTGCACAAAAATTCTGAAAACAGAAAGACTAAATGTGCGACACCAAAAAGGTTTTGCAGTACATCAAATTTATTTTCTTTTGAAAAAATATTCGTGCAAGTAAAAAAATCATGCTTGAAAATAATTTGTTCTGTACAGATTATCACCACAGTGTGTGTCTCCGGGAATTCAGATCAAGTCGAGTTGTAGGAACAGAACAGTAATGCGATTTTGTGCCTACAACGAGACTTGATCAGAATTTCCAGAGACACACACTGTGGTGATGATAAATGTATCTCACAATATTGACCACAAAATGTGTTATAAAACTATTTTAAGAGGAACTTTTTCATTTGCCTTATCGATGGAAAGACGCAAATTGAAAAAATAGAATAGCGTTCATTGATCACCATATTGAGGTCAGTGACGACGTTACACTTCAGAGAAAATTACGTCACTGGGATTCACTTTACTGAATACTGTCTGGCGAAGTGGAGCAACTGTGTGTTTCGTCAACGTGAATTTGGTTGTTACTTTTGCAATAATTACTGGTGAATTAAATATCCCTCTTGGTGTAAAGGTTTATTATATTTTAAAATATGCCGTTCATCGTTTATTGAGGTGGAGTTTTCCACATTTCATAACGAAAGCTAATCCTTTAACTTCAAGAGAGAAGCCTCGACTCGAGCGTTCAGGAAAATCCCAATAATAGGCTACAAACCAGCCCAAAAGGTGCGCATAATTTAACATTCGTTGAGATAACTTCTCCAGTGACATTTTAGCGCGTGCATAAAAAATACGTTACAGAGCATTTAGTTGGCAGATACTATAAGTTACAGGACGTTCAGGTGGCGGATACGGTATCATATGAGGCGAGGTGAAAACAATATTGGACGAGGCGGTACGCCAAGTCCAATATTGTTTTTGTCGAGCCTCATATGATACCGTATCCGCCACCTGAACGTCCTGTAACGTATTTATTATGCCAGCGAAAACAAAATAACAATCAAATTTGAACGCCGGCACATTTTCAAAACTAGTGCAAAACGCTATGTAAGTTGTAACAAACGTGCACAGTTGTCTCCCTGTTTGTGTATAATTTCCTTGACAACACAGACAACAGCGATAGACGCTTTTCCTCGTACTGTCACTTTGTCTTGAGTGTGCAGAAAATGTCCGAAACGTCCGATTTTATAGAATTCGAACAAAATAAATGTATCTCGCATCTTTTCCCATTGGCTTTCATTCATTTTCCTACAATTTCATCATTGTGCAATCTTATAATTATTCAATGAAATTAAATCCATTTTCGAAGCGACGTTATCCATTTACCACAACAGAGACTACAGAATGAGCTCAACGAGAAAAAATGAAATTAATCTATTCCCGGGATAAGACAATTTTTTTCTCGGTTTATTTATTCACACTATATATATTTTTCAACTTTCTAACAACGCATTTATGGGTTATATATTTTTTCTAAAGCTTTTAAAATATCGAGGCGAACACGGTACCGTTATCCGTTATCGGTAGATCGAATACAGTAGTATTTCTCACTTCAAATAATTAAATTTACATTTAGAAAATAAATTTCACAATAAATTTATTATAAAACGAGAGAAAATGAGACATACAGACACGGAGGAACGTTTGATTATACTGCAATTTCTTCAATATGGATATAAAAGCACCGCGAGGTGAGGAATTTCCACGTCGAAACAAAATGGCGGTACTGACCTAATACGAGTTTCGTATTAGGCCGTACGAGTTTCGTATTAGGCCACCTCGGGCTGCAGGTGACCCAATACGGCTCAGTACCGTCCCACTATTCGGGGCCTGTGATTGGTGAATTTCATTAGCTGGCATAATAAAGTGTCATATACGGCTCAGAGGAAACAATATTAGGTTCGGCTTTGCCTCACCTAATATTGTTTTCTCTTAAGGGAAAAACGCGAAGCGATCGAAAAACGATATTAATGCCGTTGTTTTGACAACAGCAGAATCACGCGCTTGTATCAGGGGCCCTTGATACGGATTCGAAACAAGGGCCCGGATACATTAAACTTTAGTTGCGTAACAATGGAAAAACGCCCCGACTGTGAGATAAACAGTGTAAAACCTATTTGTGTTACAGGGCACAAATTCTAGAAACAAAAACTAGGTGTTGCACAAATACGTTTTGCATTACACCATTCTGAAATGCATTACTTGGTGGTTAAAACACACACTAGTGCGAGATATTTACATAGTTTGTGATTACAGGGGATACGTCTTAAGTTTTTCTCTCTCAATGTTTTTCGCCGCTATAAAAAAAAACTCAGCTCGGAACGCCAAACCAAGTTGTAGCTGGATCTCTCCACAAAATACTTTGTGGTTACAAATACTTTGTGGTTACAGAAGTCACTAAAAATCGGAGGCCTCAAAATAAAATAGGGAACGAGAAGATGAACTAACAGGCAGATTAACAGCTCAGCTGTGGTAGAAGGCGGTGCGGAGTTACGATGTTGGGGAGCTGGCAGCTGCTCGTCGTTGCTCGGTGGTTCTCTCCGGGTACTCCGGCTTCCTCCACCCGTAAAACTATTACCGACACGATATGACCGTGGCTGTAATGCGTAGTTAAATCCTAATAAATAAACATGCAGGGCAACACACTTTTCTCATTCAAACAGTTTTTTTCTCGTAATCGAGTAGGAAGTCAGTAGATTGTTTCTCTCACAGACGTGCTGGGCCTATAAAAGGGAGACACGCACGATGTTTATTCACTTGGGCAGTTTTACTAACACAATGACTAGATACTCATCTTCCCAGTTTTCTCTTCCGCCAGACACCATCGCCTCACAGACGGCCGTTAGGTATTCACACATAAGCTTTGCTCTGTTATGGTACCGTATCTCTCTAAACGGCACCTCTGAAAACCCTTCCGTCATTTCTATGTATTCCTTCTCGAGCAGGGTTAAACTACACCACTGGTGGAGGACACATAAAAAACTTCATTCGTCCTCTGTCTCCTCTCTCATCCAACATTTTCTTTGCTTCACTCTTTGCATCCTCTTCTGTTAAATCATTCACTTTGGAAACATTTCAGAAAATAACTCGGTTTCAGTTGACAGTCTTATACTTTAGTCCAGGCACATTAGACATAAAAATGAGAAAGTAAGGAAAAAAATCGGAGAAAGCTGATTTTTTTATAAGTTTCCGGGACACACATTGCGGATAAAGTGTGAAAAGTCCCCGCGAATCCGAGTTGAGCTTTTTTAGTTATAGCGTTTTTTTTATGAAAAAATTTTTTTAAAAAAAAAATTCGACCCAGCTCCATATTTCTCATTCTTATTCGCCTTAGTAGGGTGAGAATCATAAATATCGTGCTGAATTATATTGAGAATACATATCCCCAACAGAAAATGCCAACTTTGTACCAATCCTCACACTCAATGGTGAAATATTCACGAAAATGTACAAAATTACGAACATTTTTTTATTGTTTTCATACACACAACGGTACACAACGTCCATTAAATCAAATCGACGACTACTTTGGGAGTTAAATTATATATCAAAAATTGCAGAAAAGCAGTGGCTTTATAATGATATATAACAATAGTCATTTATTCCATAATGAACTGGTGAAACGTGTGAAATATTAACCATACCCCCTAAACTCAAATTCAAACGGCATCGACTTTTCTCATTCAAATACCGTATTATAGCATCATTGTTAGAATTTCCATGTTCGATTAAATCACATAATGTGGTGTTCGCCTACACTCAAGATGCATTGGCATGTAATGTGTGCACGCCCTTGATGTGTACTCATAAACAAATTTGTATTGTACAGACAACGCTCTTTAATTTGATGCAAAATAGCCTTGAACGACTTTCATCAGGAAACGCTGTTTAATTCCGCATTCCAGGTCTTTATGTACAGACAACGCTCTTTAATTTGATGCAAAATAGCTTTGAACGACTTTCATCAGGAAACGCTGTTTAATTCCGCATTCCAGGTCTGTCCATTGCACAATTTGCCCTGTTCAGTATTGGTCACTCCGCATTTGATGCCTAGATATTGAAACCAATGATCCCTTGATAGATATATATGTAATTTTGCCTGTTGTTGATTATTAGAGTCTTGTGTTATTTGTAGAACTGATCAGTTATGTTGTTGGCATATCACTTAGCGTTACCTGTTGATATCTTACGGTGACAACGAAGCGGTTCCGCACATTGATATCTGTTCTGTGGTATTGTACTTGAGTTTATTGTGTCTATCATCTTTTTTCTGTTGTGACTTTGGCATTGGATAAATGTATCAAATGTAACGATGAGTTGACCGGCTCGTCCGGAATAACTACACTTGGTGAGCGGGGTATAGAAAAGTTGGTTGCTGTAAGCGTCGAGCTTGGCGATAATCTTTTTGCCGGTTCGAAGAAACCCACAGTTGGTGAGAAAATTCACAAATTCTGCTACAAGAATTATACACGGGAAAGTTCTGTAAGAAAAAGTAAGAGAATGTCTCTAGATGCAGCTGAATCTGACGAAGCTGGTCCATCTATGACAAAAAAATTGCGCTCTGATCAAGATGCTTTCAATTTTAAACTCCATTGTCTGTTCTGTGGAGAATCCGCCGACAAACAAACTCATATACCCGTTCAACGTAGAAGAGACGTCCACACCGTTGAAACATTGACTTTTGTTGATAGTATCAGAACCCGTTGTTTGAAACGTAGTGATGAATGGGGTGAGTCTGTACTTACTCGGATCGGTCGTGCTATCGATCTAGTGGCCGAGGAAGGTCGGTATAACCATGATTGCTGGGCAGGATTTGTCAGAGATAAGCCTGAGCGAACTCTTTCACGGGGTAGGCCTGTTGCAGACAATGCAGACAAGAAAGCACTTGCATTCCATGAATTGTGTACCTTTATGGAGAACACCGATGAGTGTCAGTTTTCCTTGAGCGAATTGGCAGAGACGTTTGAATCGTATCTTGGTGACGAAGTCGGTTACACAATTAAACATCTTAAAACCAAACTGCTTGAGCATTTCGGTAGTAGAATCTCTATTACAACACTGAGGTCCCTAAAAAATGTTGTCACATTCAGAGATTCATCAGACAAAATACTATATGATTCGTGGTACTCAGACAAATGTACCAATGAAACTGATGAAGGTATGCGCATCGTCAAGAAAGCATCGGCTATAGTCCGCGATGATATTCGGTCAGCCATTTACGAGTGTGACGTTTATCCCAAACCCGATTCGTTATCTGTATCTAGTGATCTACTACCCGATACACTCCAAACCTTGTTACAAGGGATTGTTGCTCCGTCGCAGCGTGGGCAAAACATCCAAGCCAACCAGAGACGCGTGACAGCCATAGGTCAGTCTCTAATAAGTTCTTGTCGGCCCCGTTCATTCTTGTCACCAGTATTATTGTCGGTAGCAGTTTACATACATAGGAAATTCGCATCTCGGGAATTGATCGACATTCTGAATGGACTAATGTTCTCTTCCAGCTACCGGGAAGTTCAACAATACGTTCATTCTGTCATGATAAGCAAAGGTCCGTCGCCTAGACTTGCGAACTTCACACAATTCGTTTTCGATAACGCCGATTGTAATGTGCGCACGCTAGATGGCAAGAATACTTTCCATAGTATGGGAGGCATCGCCTGTATAACTCCAAGCAGAGATCACACAGAAGAGTCTCCGATAAAACGAATAACTGGTGATCATTCGAATATTGGCTCTGGTGAATTCGGGTACATCCCTTTGAAAGGTTACAGTAAACCAAGCAAATCGGGTCTTGACGAAATTGTGATGAAGGATTTATCAACTTTGGGTGAATCTGATCCGAAAAATTTGAAACTCGCAAAAACTGTCGACAGTCTTTGGTCTTTGACGCATGTACAGAGAGTACCTTGCCCATCTTGGGCTGGATATATGCACATTGTCACATCATCAGATGATTATGAAACAAGTGATGTCGAGATACTTCCCTTTATTAATTTTGATCCATCCAACCCGAGCACAATTTACACTGCTCTCATGTTTGCACAAACTGAATGTGAGAAACAGGGACTGAACGTTTGTCCAGTGACGTTTGACCAACCACTTTATATCAAAGCAGTGGAGATTGTGTCTTCGTCAGATAAGTTGACAAAAGTTTTCGTTAGACTCGGCGGCTTCCATATGATTATGTCATATTTAGTGGCAATTGGTTCGATCATGGCTGGTAGCGGCTTGGATGAACTTTGGGGGACTGTTTATGCTGGTGGGTCAATCCATCATTTGATCAGTGGTCATGCATATTCAAGAGCAGTTCGTGCCCATTTGCTAACACAAATTGCCATTACAAAACTTGTGTTTGAAGAAAGCCGAACACTAGATAACATAGACTGCACAGAAGTCAATGAAATATTCTGTGGACTTGCCAGAGGTGACTGTACAACAGCTGACGCTGTCAATCAAGAAAGTGTCAACCATCTACTGTCAAAATTACACGAACTGCTCCAGAATGCGTCCGTAGGACGCACAGGAAAGCTTTGGGTACAATACTACGAGCAAATAGGTCTTCTCCAGTTGTTCTTGAGAGCAGAGCGCACAGGCGACTGGGAACTCCACACATATTGTGTTCGCAATATGATTCCAGTATTTCACGCAGGTGGTCATTTTGCATACGCAAAAAGATCTCATCTCTATTTGCAGCAGATGAATGAGCTAACAGAAATAATGCAACAGGATGATTTGAAGTTGTTCACTGAGAAAGGTTACTTTACCATAAGGCGCTCAGATAAATTCTGGGACGGGATATATCCTGATCAGACCATAGAGCAGTGTTTAATGAGAATGTTCAAGCTCCCTGGTGGTCTCACACATGGCAGGGGAATAACCGATAGCACTGTTGCGAAATGGGTACATGGACTACCTCTTTGCCTTCCGATATGTAATGCTCTCGAAAATTTTGTTCATGTTCACACTGGTCATGGCGAACAACATCGGGATCTCCGTCAAAGTTCACAATTGACTGATGCCAATGATATCACCAAATTATTGAACTGGCTCAGAGTGCATTCCCCCTTTCAGAATAGAGATCCACTACAATTAATCTCTATAGCGACCGGGCTTGTGGCCGACGAAACTGTGAACTGTGACCAAGTTCGCAAAATTGGTGAATGTTGCGTATCGAATGTTGTAAGCAAAACGTTCAACAGCATCAAACTACGACGTGTTGACACTGTGAAGTCTTTCGCATCGATGGCAAATAGCATCAAAGTCCGTGGAAGTAAGGTAGTGATTGACCCCACAATTCTGTTCAACCGCATCACATGTGTTATTCAGTCACAAGCAGAGATGGAAGAGTATCTCAAATATGAACTCGCCGCGAAACCACCAGCATTGTTTGATTCTGCTGGAATGAGGAAGACACAGAAAAGCACGCTCGGTAAGATCCTCAAAACATACGGTTCCGAGCAAACTAAAATCCCAGAACATTCTCTGTTTGTTGTAGGTGGTGGATTTTTATTGAGGGCAGTTGTATGGCCTAAACAATCGTCATATAAGGACATATGTACATCATATTCCAATTATCTAGCAAGACATTTTGGGGCGAACGTCGTGGTTGGTTTTGATGGTTATGCTTGTACAATGTCGACAAAGGGCATGGAACAAGCCCGTAGAACTAAAGACAGGTATTCCATTGATATCAATATCTCACCCGAGTTACCAGCCACCACACCCCAATCCGATTTCCTTGCAAATGCCAAGAACAAAACCCAACTGATCGATCTTCTAATGCAGGAGCTATCTGCTATCAATATTCAGTCCAAGCAGGCCGAGGCTGATGCTGATGTACTGATAGCCGAAACTGCACTTGACATCGCTCAAGATGACAACAATGTTGTCGTTGTGGGAACAGACACAGACTTGTTAGTCATTCTTACCTCTCGAGTTCAACCGGGATGTAATATTCACATGATGTATTCCATTACCCCAAACTTACTTGTTTCAGTTAGTGAAATAGCAATCAAAATGGGTGACCATAGAAGCAACCTCCTTGTAGCAAATTCTATAAGTGGTTGTGACACTACTTCTGCACTCTTTCGAGTTGGTAAGAAGAAAGTATTCAGTACAATTGTCTCCGATGTTACTAGCGACTCACAACAGTATGTCAACACAATTTTGGCGGATGACAGTACACCAAGTGCAGTAGCCGCTGCCGGGGAACAACTTCTCCTGATCTTATACGGGAGTAAAACTGTTTCCTCTCTCGACCAATATAGATATGTCACTTACAAGCGTTATGTAGCAAAATCTAAACTGAATAAACCCATCGACCTAGCCTCACTCCCACCAAGCAGCGATGCTGCACAACAACATGTCTACAGATGTTATCTCCAGGTCCAACAATGGCTGGGCACTTCGCTTCCTCCGACGGATTGGGGGTGGTCGCTAGACAATGGACTTCTTGTACCGACTGCAGCCACAAAGCCATGTGCCCCCGATAACCTACTGAATCTGATCAGTTGTGGTTGCAAGAGTGCTTGTACAAAAAGGTGTGGGTGTAAGAAGGCAGGACTCTCTTGCTCAGGTTTGTGTAATTGCAGTTCGGATTCTTGTAACAACCACAGAAACACTGTCCTGTCGGAAATTTCTGAGTTCGATGAATAATATGTATATAGGTCATGTCATTTCTGTATATAGCGTTGATAATAGTCAATGTAACTTAATCCATGTTGATTGATTTGTACATTCTGTAAATATTATTTATTGATTTTTGTACATTCTGTAAATATTATTTATTGATCTAATGCTGCCAGACACAGACGTGTCTGTTCGGTCCCAAGCCCGAAAATAGTTGAGTTCTCATGCTGACGAATTTTATGCCAAAAGGGGAACTCGGCCAGAAGCAGAGGGGGTCTTCCATAATGTCTATTTTGTAAGCAATGATAAAAGTCTTCAAATGGTGGTGGATTTTTTATCGTCTGTCCAACTAACATCCCGTTCTGTACTACGACCCTTTGGGCAAATCCGTTAGGAAAATCGTCATTTTTTGCGTAAATCCGATACTTTTTTGTGAATTTTCAATAATTTTTCGCAGAAATTGTCACAGAATGCACATTTTCCTCTAGGTAAATGTATATTAGACATTATGTAGCTCGAAATACGCGTAAACAAAAAATACAGTTGGATCAATTCGAGGTTACAAAGTTCGTGCGATTTTTTTTATTTTTTTCAAACGCGTTTTCGAAAAAAGGCTGTAGAAAAAAAAGCTCAACTGGGATTTTAGGGGACTTTTGTCTAATCGTTCAGTGACATGTACTCGACATTCCCTGAAAAAATCAGCTTTCTCCGATTTTTTTCCCTAGTGAAACCTAATGTTCTTGGGCTACTTACTCCAACGACGTCATCGTAAATCTGTTTTTTTTTTATCAGTGAACTGTTTCGCGTTGTGGTTGAAAAAACCTCTTGCACCGTTCTTACTTTGCTACACGATAATCTGAAACTGGGAAAACAACTTCCGATCCTTAAGTTGTTTTCGATCCCAGTCCAATGTAACATGTAATTGTTTCACATTTTTTATAGACTGCTTTTTCTCCCCGATAAGATAAAGATATAAGAGATGAAAGGCGTTAGTCCCCAACAGAGGGGGTGGCACAATCACGCCGAATGGGAAATAACTGTAGGAAGCCCCTTGACCCTTTACCCAACGTAACGGCCAAAACCGGCCAGCGCTATCCTCAAAAATCGCTAATTAGTCGAGCTCGTTCCAATGAGGGGTCATAACCTATGTCTTCGAGACAAAAAATGAAAAAAATAGTTATTCAAGAATTTTTTTTGAAAGTGTCGTCTGCTTTTCATGTTAGGTAAAGCGTTAAACGGCCGGCACTATGGCGCCGTATGGGAATTTACTATAAGAATTTGTTTTCCTTTCGCAATTACCCCATACTCATAAGGAGGGGGGCACTTGGGGACTCTATGGGAATTTACTATAGAAAGGCACTCTAGTCTGGAAGACAAAAAGGTAGGAACTTTGGACGATTTTTGATCAACGTTGAAGTGCCTACCTTTTTGTAAATCCTATAATAAATTCCCATACGGCGCCATAGTGCCGACCTACACTTCTTAGATCATGCTCTCGTTTGAGCGTCAATTTATCTACAAACTGGGAACGAAGTTTAAAGATTTTGTTTCAAAACTTAATAATAGCTATCTACATGTATCGCGAAAGAAACAACGCTTCATCTGAGGCCTCCAAATAAATTTGTTAAAAACAATACATTGTTCCAAAAACTAGTCCCAAGTGATGCTGATATTTGAGACTTTCAGTTAGAATTTTCTTCATATAACAGTTCGAATCTAATTATATTGTGTCACAGCAAGACAGACGCGTAGCTAGGATTATATAATAGGTGGTGCCCTATCCAGTCTGGAGGGGTGGGAGCAAAGGTGATATTTGAAAGGCTATTGTGTGGGGTTTCGTGGGCCTCCCCCAGTCCTAACTAGGTCCATCCGGTCTTTGCGCCGTCCTACGTGGGAGGGGCAACGACTGAAGGGAGCAACCACCAATGGGGACAACGACCGTAGGGTCCTAGTAGGACTAGCCTACCCCCACAGAAAATTTAGTGCTCTAAGAGCGAATCTGTAGCGTGTGTAGCCACTGTATTGACGACCTTTTGGGTGCTGTATGTTGCGAGAAACTTGCATTGGGCAAATATTTTTTTTGGGGGGGAGGGGGGGGGAGGGGGAGAGCGAAGATCTTAGAGAGGGGTAAGCTCCCCACCCCTGTAGCTACACAACTGCTGCTAGTATTTTAAACAGTCGACCTGAACTCAGGGATCAGGTTTCGATTAAGACAACTTATAGGATGTTATTGAACGGTCGTGTTATACCAATCCTGAAGTATGAGTTTAATGGTTTTAAAACGGATCAGGCCGTATGATAAAGTAATGATTAACGATTAACCAGTGAGAACTGTGGCTTGTTGGTTACGGCCTTGGATTTTAAGCCGAAAGATCGCTGATTTGATCTTGATCCGCGTCATCTGCGTGTGCGCTTGGACAAAACACGTAATCTCGATTGCCCACGTGAGATCACGGTGGCTGTGTGAACTTCACGTCGGCGATACACTTACCTCAACGCTGCTAACTCTGCTAAAAACCAGCCTCTAATTGGATTTGATTTTGACCCATGTATTTATATTCACCAAACGCGGAAAGTGGCGCGCTTTGTGGACAATCCATCTACCTCCATTGCTTCAATGTGGGCTACTTGAACTAGTACAACTCTCATATATCTTTGTTGGTTTTGTATTTTTTTTGCTTTGCACTACTAAAATTAACATTTTTTGTCTCTCCCCCACCCCCTCTCTCTCATTCTCTTAAACCTATATTTCCAATAGAACAAACACATAGTGACCCAGCTCCTTGACAAATTTAATGATCAGTATACACTTGATATCTGTCATATCTGATCTAATCTGTTTGTTATATTATTATACAGTACGTGGAGAGTGGATTATAACTAAATCACCCGCGGAGTGGAGATATCACCCAATCTATAACTTTCATATTTTGTACATATCGACAAAAAACACAAGCAAAGTTTCAGCCAATGGACCTCCGGGTTTAACCCGGAGGTCCATTGGCTGAAACTTTGCTTGTGCTGGTTATGCTTTGCAACAAATTTGCAATTATTGCTTGGGTGGAATCTCCACTCTGCGGGTGATTTAGTGATAATACACTCCCCACGTACTGTATATATGGTAAGGACAACAATAAGCCCGTGACTTACTGTCGAATCCAATCCACCTGCTATTGTACATTTCTACCTGATACTATTGGAAATAAATATTGTTTAAACTAACTCTGCTTAGTCAGCAAGTTGAAAAGAATCTGATAGTTGCTTGCCGCTACTCGTTGCTTCTCTCCGGGTACAACGGCTTCCTCCACCCGTAAGACTATACGGTACGATGTGACTCTGGTGGATGAAAGTGTTGTTGAATCCAAATAAACAAACAAACATAAACGAACAATTAATCCTTTAATAACACGAGTATAGGACGAATTCTTGAATGTCAAAAACATTTCCATTATTGTATCAAGGCAGAGCTTACGACCCCTAACTGGAACGAGCACAAAGAGCTCATTCCAATGAGGGGATCATAAGCTGTGCTATGTAAGTAAGGGAAATTTGTTTTACATTGAAATTCCCACCTCTGATATAAATTCAAATTAAATACATAGAGGATATGGAATGAGTGTTTTTCTCATATAATATTTATTATATTTATTTATTTATTGGTGTTTAAGGTCACATACTTATGCACAATGGCTAATCATGACCTTGACAGTTTTACGGGTGGAGGAAGCCGGAGTACCCGGAGAGAACCACCGAGCATCGACGAGCAACTGTCAGCTCCTCAACATATAATATTTATGAAACGAGTCTAAGAATTTTCTGAAGCCTAAGAGCCCGTCTGCCATTTTTTTTGCTGAGGCACTGTTACCAGCGCCTTAGGGCTCCAATGGTTAAAGGCACTTTGTACTCTGCGCCGTAGCGATACATGTGCATACGCAGTCATCCATATAAGTATACTATATATATATAGAGGATATGGAATGAGTGTTTTTGTCATATAATATTTTTGAAACGAGTCTAAGTATTTTCCGTTTTGGCGAGCCTCTGGCGAGCCCAAACGAAAAATTCGGACGAGTTTCATAATTATTATATGAGAAAAACACTCATTTCATATTCTATTTATCATACGAAACACAAACGCACAAATTAGCCACTCAGGTGATGGGTTAAAAGGTCATACTGAGTGGCTAATTTGTGCGTTTGTGTTTCATATGATAAATAGAATATGAAATGAGTGTTTTTTTCATATAATAGTTTTGAAACGAGTCTAAGAATTTTCCGTTTTGGCGAGCCTCTGGCGAGCCCAAACGAAAAATTCGGACGAGTTTCATAATTATTATATGAGAAAAACACTCATTTCATATTCTGTTTATCATATGAAACACAAACGCGCAAATTAGCCACTCAGTATGACCTTTTAACCCATCACCTAACTTGAGTTGCAGACTGCACTTGGAAAAAACATCCTCGTATAACTAAAAATTATCATTTTTTGCTTCCAAAACATAGGTTATGACCCCTCATTGGAACGAGCTCGTCGAGCTCGTTCCAATGAGGGGTCATAACCTATGTTTTGGAAGCAAAAAGTGAAAATATAAAAAAAAAATGAATGGCGTTTTTCTTGTAGTTAAAAGATTAATACAATATAACCTACCCTAAATAGGACAGATAACGTAAATTCTAAATTCTCCCTACTGAAATTATACAATTGTCCCCAGTTGTATTTTGTTTAGCCAATCAAATTGTCAAGTTTTGAAATTGACCAATGAAAGCTCCCAACTCTAATTATGCAAATTATGAAAATGTGGCCCAGTTGTATTTTGTTCAGCCAATCAAATTGTCTAGTTTTGAAATTGACCAATGAAATTGACGGAAGGCTTTATTTATCACTGATTAATATGAAAACAAAATATCAAATGTTTTAAAGTGAACAAAACGGACGAGTCACATGAAAAAAAGAAATTATACATCAAAGTGACGGTTGTGATGTATGGAGCATGATAAATATATGCAATCAACTCATAGAGTTGACAGCCGGCATCAATGATTCCTGGAAGTGTGCTACCGTATTCGCTCCAGAACTGATAATAAAATAAAATTTCAGGCAAACAACTAATGGCCATTTGTGCTTCAGATATCCAAGAACAAAATTCTTCAAAGCGCAGCGACAGAACTGCTTGGGGTAAATTCTCAAACTCTCGTCTTCGTGTACATTGTCTATTTGCATACATTTTCCGTCAAAGTCATCGGGCCGAAAAAGCATAGAAAAACAATGCCATCTAAAATCAAATAAAGAGAAGCATCGCCTTAATATTACACATTACTATTATATGGTGACTGCACAGTTGTCATGTTACTTGCAAGGTTTCATGACACCTGTTTGAATTTCGTAAAATTACGAGATTCGTTTTCGACGACAATTTGTGGTAACGCATGATATGTGCATGTCCGTCAGCCATGGAACCCATCTTCAATAAAAAATGCAGACAGTGTTGTCCTTTCCTCAAATGCAGTCCTGTCGCTACACCGTTAAGTATTTTGAATGTCTAGCTTTATTCTTGGTTATCTGAAGCACATTTGGCCACTGGTTGTTCTCTGTAAATAGTACTATATTATCCGTTCTGGTACTAATGCCGTAGCAAACTTTCTTGAACAACTGGTGCGTGCTTTCAACTCCGTGAGTTGATTGTACATATTTTTAATGTTCTGTACATGTACATCAAAACCTTTATTTTGATGTATACTTTCTTTGAAATTAAATTTGAATTTGCGGAATATCAGAGGTGGGAATTTTCAAATTAAACAAATTTCCCTTACTTTTTCAGTACCTTAAGAGAAAACAATCATAAAATATGAAATGTGAATGGCGATTTTTGTTTTGTGAATAGCACTGAGCCGATGACCGGGTCAGGCCGTTACGAGTGGCAATATCGACAAGGTGCGATACATTATGTTTGCGCCTTGCTGTAAAACATTCACATATTTTCACTGTACTAGTATTGTTAACAATGGGTAGAATACGACATACAAACATGAATTATAACATTGAGACACTCACAATGCAAGCATAGTATGTGATGTGTGAATGCCTGAACTATGAATGGGCTCTTTCAAATGAAAACCTCACTTCCTGTCGCATTCCAGTAGAACATGAAGTAATTCTCTTCTTGGTTAGATTGAGCGGAAACGGACACCAGTTATCGATACTGTTTTTAACGTTTATAGATTTCTCTAAAGATTACATCGTTCGATAGCTGATTGTACATGTCCCGTGTGCCCTTTTCTCCATAAGTTTAGACAAAAAACTGAAATATTTTTTTCTCTGATCTTTTCTTGGTTTTATTGTACTTGTCATTCCATAGTTGATCAGGCAGTACTTGATTTGAGTCGGAGAATGCAGGAAATATATTTCCGATTACGAAAGGGACAGCGCCATTGGCGTGACCAGCACAACAAAACAGAAAAAGATTACCAGCTTGTAAAACGTTCAACATGACTGAAGTGAGTGACGGTGTGTTAAAATCAATCCATTCTCAGAGTTAATGTGCAGTACACCTGGGGAGAGCTTAACAAAATCGTCGGAGAAAACACCGGGTAGCAGGTGTCACTTCAAATGTCTTGTCGTTGCTTATTGGGAAACCTAAGACGGACTACGATTGACGCAGGGCGATACGTCAAACCTTTCTGATAACATTTTTTGAGATAATTGCAATGAAAGATGAAAACTGCGCTTCTAAAGTTTTTCGAAGTTGCTGTAAGTTTTGAACACGATGATTCTGTCATCGTTTACTTTGGATGATCTCCCGCGTTGGAAACAATGGACAGGGTTCCTTGTTTTGTGTCTCATGTCATTCTTGTTTTTCTATAATGGATGACAATTTTCGTCATTGGAAGAGTTACCCCCTTTAATGACATGTTCCTGTAGAGCAGTATATAAATACATACGGCACGTGGAGATTGTATTATCATTAAATCTCCCGCAGGTGGAGATTCCACCCGAGCAATAATTGCAAATTTGTTGCAAAGCGTAACAAACACAAGCTTTTTGTCGAATCCCTTCTTTACGTTGTAACCCATCTATTTGTTCATCTTTGTTATCTTGTGTACTATTGTGCATTTTGTGTTGTACCTTTCTTATTATTTGCTATGTAATGTATACAAGTAACAAATTTTCCAATAAATATTGTTTAAACTAAGCACAAGCAAGGTTGCAGCCAATGGACCTCCGGGTTAAACCCGGAGGTCCATTGGCTGAAACATTGCTTGTGTTTTTTGTCCACATGTACAGAATTTGAAACTGATACTTTGAGTGATAACTCCACTCCGCGGATGATTTAGTTACAATCCACTCTCTACGTACTGTAGTTTAAACAATTTGCATTTGGCACTCTGCCAGTAGATCCGGTAATACTTATTTTGTAACTCAAAAACCAAGGGAGACAACTAACATAAGCATCAGCTTTCTGTCGAATCCCTTTATTTTTATGATTTAACTAGTATTGTTTCTGTATGCTGCATTCATTGCTTCATAATTATATTTGTTTCCTTCCTTTGTTGTAAATCATATTGTCTGCAACTACAGTGTTTTCATTAATAAAAATATTGTTTAAACGAAATACAGATGCTGGCGTTTGACATTTTTTTTCCTAATCAGTTTGAACGTTTCACTATTATTCTCCGCCGGAAGCCATTTAAAAATAAGAAAATGGCGTTTTCACTGTCTTTTTGATGTTCTGTTTTATGTATAAACAGTATGTGCATGGTGACATATAATAAGCCGATGAACGCTTCAAGTTGAAAGATTGAGTGTCGGAAGCCCATATTTGGTCTGAAGTGCAGGTTAGGCAACTTAAAAGGCTTCATATTCTGTGGATGTGTGTCATGTTACCTTCGAAATGAAACTGTTTGGTATGTATGAATTTGCCTTGTTACAATTTATGGGAGAGTGCTCCCATAAATTGTAACAAGGCAAAGACACGTGAACACATTGTGAGAATTCTCTCATTTAATTTTGATCGCTGTTGTTATTAGTTCCGTGCATCGATGCAGCAGTCGGTAAGATATATTCGTTGCACGGTTTGTTAGTGGCCTAATATGAAATTAACTGACACCATATATACCATATTAAGCCACCAACAAACTGTGTAACTAATAATATACTACAGACACTGTCCTTTTCATTAATATAAAAGTTGAGGAGATGAGATTTGCTATATTCTTTCCTGTGAAGAATAAAAACTTGCGAATTACAGTAAACATTCGCTAAGCAAATAGCCAAAGCGGCCACTTTAAATACATAGACAGAACATATAGAAGCTAGCCATTTAACCAATCAGTTTTCTCATGAAACACACGGCTTAAAAATGAGAAATCAGCGTTTTCTCCATCGAGTGGGACAAATGTATATTTTATATAAATAAACATTTGAATAAAGATTTAACAGCCCTTTTAAGGGCTTGAGGGTGTGTGTCTGTGAGTGGATGTGTTTTTTCGGGGTGGGTGGGGGGTGGGTGGGGGGTGGGTGAGGTCATTTGGAATTCCCGAAGGATAACTAGATACCTCATAATCACATACGGCACCCTATCTCCCAGAAGGCTTGATGGGTGACTCCCGGTTTTTCAAAACTAAACTGTTGGAGCTTTCTCTACTCCTTTTTTGTACCCGCTATGGTCATATACCGGGGCCGATACCAAACCGGCGTTGCTGTTTGGTTTTCTTTTCTCTTCTTCCCTTAAATTTGCCATCGCACAACATTATATTCTGGCTCGCCACCATGGTGGGACTCAAACCTCTACCATCGCCGAGCTGGAACCGAATAGAACCCACTCTCTAATAGTCTTAATGGCGTTGAGGGATTGAGTATTGACAATCTGTTACTCCAACGTAAACTGCCGGGAATTCTAACCGCGTGCATACCCCCTCAGACCCCATTTGAGGCAATAGGAAAGCTAGGCCTGTGTGATCCAAGTGAAATAAAATAAGGTTAACCGGGTCGCAAGGGATTTGTAAATCACAAATCGTCCATGCGCGCCTTCGGCGCGCTAAAACCTTTCATTCATTCATTCTCTATCTTTTGATGTTCTGTAACTTTGTTCTGTTCATTATATCAACAATGTGCGTATCGTGATATATAATACAGACACTGTTCATTCCATTAATATAAAAGTCTAGGAGGTGAGATTTTCTAATTTATTTTCTGGGAAGAATAAAAACTTGCAAATTACTGTAAAAACACATTTCCTAAACAAAGAGACAAAGTGTAGTGTTTAGTTTTGGTAGGTGTTATAATGATAGATATGAACTTTTCATTCATTGTTTGCTGCCAGCCCTGGATCTGTATTTGCATAAAATATTCCTAAATAAAGTTCGAGTTATCATTTATCATTTTTCACAACACCGAAAGCAAAGATAAAAAAAACCCAAAAAACCAAACTTATCAATCCTCTCTCTGAGATAAATTAAACACATCACCGCTTAAATTTGTTCTCTGAACACTAGAGGTGATAAACACAACACACCCAACACACCACCAAGATCAATCCTTCTCACGAGCATTGTGTTGATACGGACTATAACTTGCTGCGATAGATTAATTAACATTCGGGATCTACATCCCAGAACAGGAGGCACATTTGTTTCACTTTTCCCTCCTTCATTCCATTCTTATCTGGGACGTAGGAACACCCCTCACACCCCCCCCCCCCCCACACACATTACATTTGCCTACTTCCACTTAGTAATAACGGAACACCCTGGAACATTTCAGTCTAGAATGCCCCAAATATTTGCCCCGTAGAACAAGAATCCTTGGGAAACTAATGGAAAAATGGGATGAAAATATGAAGGACAAGTGGATGAGGAATGACGTGAGGGAAAGGGTCAATTGTATAGTTGGGGAAGTGGAGAAAGCGCCAATGGGTGGAATTATGAAACGTTTTTGACTAAATGTTGTGCGATTAGGATGGAGAGTGGGGGGGGGGGGGGGAGTAATAGCCCGGAGGTGGAATAGGTCGATGTTGGCCTCCTCGTAAGAGGACCGTGACAAATCAGCAGAAGGCCAAATAATTATTATTATCAATTATTATTATTATCGTTTAAAAACATCGTAAGCACTAATGTATATTTGTAACTTTGGTTAATGCATATTTGTTTACCATCTTTGTCTGAATAAAAATCTAAGTCTGAAAAATGAACTGAATTCACTCTCGTTTAAACTGCCCAACTAATTAGAACAAAACTATAGTCGGCCAGCCTTTGATGTTGAGGATTATCACACCTTCTCACACCTGAACTGAGAACAATAGATGCTGTGTGAACTGGAATGGCCCCCGCTGGGTTATCTGTAAAGTGATTCCTTCTAATTAGCTTGCCATTAAAGGACAAGTCTCCTGTCGAACTGTAACAGGGGGCCAATCAGTCTGTACACAAACAGTTCTCATTCCTGAGTTACAGCGTCATGAAAATCGACTTTCAATAAAGTTATCTCCCTTGAAATTATGAGACGAGCGAGAAATGTCCAATACAGAAGTACGTAATTGTTGAGAAAACACCTATGCCATCACTAGAAAATAAAGGCAAGTTTTGTTACTTTTAATGAACGTAAAGAACAGACAGCTCCTAGAGACGGAATTTAAAAAATATAAAATAAAGCCGTTTCCTTTTGTTCCCTTTAACCCTTTACCCAACGCAGACGATTTCAAAATTTATTATTTTAAATATAATTTTTTTTTATTTTTTCAAAGAATTTCAACAAAACCATATCATGTGACCCCTCTTTGGAACGAGCTCCACGAGCTCGTTCCAAAGAGGGGTCACATGATATGGTTTTGTTGAAATTTTTCGAAAAATAATATTTTTTCAGCTGCTGAATTTGCATATTACGTGGGCGGATGCGGGCGATTCGTTGGGTAAAGGGTTAATAATGAAAACAACAGACAGCTCCAAAGGGAATTACATTAACATTGATTCTAACAATAGTGTTAGAATGGAATTCGCAAATAAAAACAAACCATACGGAGAACAGAAAGTAGAGTGTGCAAAAAGTAAGAACAAATAAATACATACAAAAATCCCCTTATAACCGGATTGCTGTTCCGTGTTACGTCTGATGAAACGTGATTCGGAACAAAATGGTCAGATTCTGTAAAGGTGTCACCCCAACACGATGAATCCCAACCAGACGAATTGGTAAAATATCCCAACAAGACGATCTCAACAAGACGAATTCCAAGAAGACGAAATTTTCTTTTTTCATGAAATATGGGAGAAATTTACTTTATAAAGAACGCGTAAATTACAATGTATGCTATTTGAAGTATTTTGGGGTTTTATTTTATGCATGTGTTTGGGAGTTTTGTTGATAAAAAAGAACTGTAGCAGCAAATAGCATCTTGTAACAAAGCGTGGCGCCTATGTTAACTGGTAGAGTGCTGAGTTTTATTTGGTTGTCAAAATTTTGTTCACATATTATTGCCTTATTACATTAATTGTAATAGGGCAAATCCACCAAAACATTAATTGAAGAACATCCACAGAATATGAAGCCTTTCAGCTTCGGTGCCCACGCTTCAGGATAAGTCCCCAAACGGGCTTCCAGCACTCAACCAGTTAATTGAAATCTCTTTGTCCAAAAGTAAACATTGTTAGCAGTTTATGATGGAAAACCTCAAAATAAATGGGTTATATAGTCATTTTAAATAAATTCGTCTTGTTGGGATTCGTCTTGCTGGGGTGACCATTTTCGACATTCGTCTTGTTGGGATTCGTCTTGTTGGGAATAAACCTCAGGAAATACTTCCTTCATTTCAGATGAGAATTCAGATTTGAAGGGGTGCATTTTGCCCCCAATTTACCAGTTATTTAAAATTTTAAAACTTAGTTTTTGTATATACTTTACTCATTTGGATGTCCTGTATTCATTTTCAGGAGTTTGAAAATATAACGATACAGTATGCAAACGTAATCCAACGAGGTCCATCTGATCCATTAACCCTTTACCCAACGTTACGGCGAAAACCGGCCAGCGCTATTCTCAAAAATCGCCAATTAGTTTTCATAATTTTTTCATTTTTTGTCTCGAAAACATAGGTTATGACCCCTCATTGGAACGAGCTCGTTCCAATGAGGGGTCATAACCTATGTTTTCGAGACAAAAAATGAAAAAAATTAGTTATTCAAGAATTTTTTTTTGCAAGTGTAGTCTGCTTTTCATGTTAGGTAAAGGGTTAATATAAGGATTTAATATTTATTTCACGCCTGTTCTATGAAATCCCCATCTACAGCATCACTAAACCATGCGAAAAATGAAAATATATTCCGCACCTTTGTGCGGAACGGAAATCGTTGACGGACTATTTTTAAATAGAAGCGAAATTTCATTGGAATTTCCTGCGTATCGTGCACGGCAATTACAGTTTGAATCCCTAGCGATAGCTGAAAATCGTTCCTTGAGTTCCAATGTGTTCTACAGTTAAAACTAAAAGTTCTGTCATCAAATGCGCACAAAAAGCACGTCGATCTGCGCGTTAATCTACGCGTTATGACCACGGTAAGGCCATCAAATTCTGTACATATGGCCTGTACGCAAGCAGTGTTTCAGCCAATGGACCTCCGGGTAACCCGGAGATCCATCGGCAGAAACATTGCCTGTGTTTGCTATGAGTAACCAGGAGAACCTGCCTGCTTTGAGTGCCATTCAATATGGCAATTGCGCGCAATTCCTTCGCGCAATTAAGCCTAGATAAGCGCACAGTTCGTGGCATGACTTCTAGTTTTAACTGTATGTGCCAGTAGGCTGTGCTCTATGCCAGTAGGTGCATAGTACACATTGGAACTCGGGGGACGAAATAGTGACACGGGTCCCTCTTTCAAATTTGGTTGGCGATAAAATGTGTTCTTTTTGATGAATTTCTGAGTGTCCTTCTGATAACTGTTTTTATAGACTTGAAGGCGTGTAATAAACACAGAACGACACACGCGTGTGTCATTCTATGTATTCACATCCGTTAATGCCCGACATATGGCCTGTTGCTTTGGAACTGAACAGTTGCTCACACATTTGATCAGTAGATACCGTTAAGTTAGAACCCCCATTTATCAGTCCCCATCATAAGGGCACTGGTAAAGACAGCAACCATAAGCCATCATTTACTGTTGTGGCATGTGGCCCTTTCCCCAGCTATCGCCCACTCCATAACATCTCAGATGGATAAAAAAGTAGCAATGCTCAGCAAGCACTTTGAGCTATTCTATATGCACAAGACCTATCTCAAATGCTGAGGGAAACGTCTAGTCTTGTTACCATCCATTGACTGCACCAAATGCAACACTCTCGTAATTGCCTTCTTCGATCACAACTTAACATTGTTGCAAAGTACTTAGAGAATGTAAACAGGGATGTCAGTCTGTAAGTCAAACTACAACAAAGTTAATTCACGTGAACGACAACATACGTGCATTAAAGACTTATTTATAAGTTTCTCATCAATCATCGGCAATGCTTAATCCATATTTGATTATATAAAACAAATTGATTGGAAAGAATTCTCTACATTTGCAAACAGCGCACTTCACTTATTACTTTTGTCATTTTTTGAAATATTGGATCGAGAAAGATTTCTTGCGTTTCACCTGCCGTAAGTACATATTTGTATCGTAATCTTATGCTGCTACTGGGGCGGTGCAAAGGAATGCCTATTGGGGGTGATGTTTCTGAAAATCAACAAACAGTTCTGTAATTTAAAAGGAGGGCAGAGAATTTCGACTGAATCGCGATTCGGGACGAAGAATTTCGACCGAATCGCGATTCGTGACGGAGAATTACGACCGGGTCGTGATTCGGAACGGAGAATTACGACCGGATCGCGATTCGGGTCGGAGAACTACAGCTGAATCGCGATTCGGGATGGTGAAGTACCACCGGATCGTGATTCGGGATGACCCGATCGCGATTCGGGATGAAAATTACGACTAAATCGCGATTCGGATGGCGAATTACGACCGAATCGCGATTCAGGACGGAGAGTTATGACCACTTTCCTCTCCACAACACCGAAGAATTCTATGCGTGGAAAAGGAAATACAAGAATACCGAATTTTCCGATGGTATTTTTATTTTGGATTTTGATTTCATAATATTTTGTTTGGAAATCTCGACACACTGAGAGTTTTGCAAACAGATCGCGATCACATCCAGGAAAAGAACATTGTTAGCGATCACGTGACTTTTATACGAGTTTTCCGATTTTAGGCGATGTATTATTAATATACCAATAACATGATTTTGGAGGGCGTTACGGTTTATTAATGGCCCGACAGGAATGATTAACAGCCGAAGGCTGTTAATCATTCCTGGAGGGCCGTTAATAAATAGGGACGCCCAACAAAATCTTGTTATTACTATTATTACCACTTCTAAAATGGTTAAATCCAAAGGTTCTTCATCAAGTTCACTTGATTGTGACATCCCGAGTTTTCGCAATGACATTTCACCAAAACACATGTGTCGTCAGTTTCTAGATAAACAAAACGTCACGTGGTCAACCACATGGTAGTTTAATTTAAATATTTTTGTTTGCCACGAAAAATTGGCCTTCTCTCGAAATCTACTAATAAAATCTTACTGTAATGAATTAATTACACTCACCTTGACAATTCGAATGCTTCATCACCGAAGTAATGGGGAAATCATACAAATTTCACGTGTTTTTTTTAACATTCATTGCAGTTAAGCGCGTTTCATTATCTCGTAACCAGTAGCGCGTTTGGTATGACGGATTACATAAACTGTAACTGGAGCCGGGACTGTTAACGAAACCGTGATTTAGCCGGAAGCGGGCTGTTAACTACGTTAACACACAACTTCCGGTTTAAGTCTGTGCATTATGCACTTTTACCGTAAAGGTAAAATTGTGTTAATATACTAGAGAACGCACGCTAAAGTGGTAATAATACAAGGATTTAAAAATGCGTATATTTCTTTTCACTAATACAAATGTTTCAAACATCCCATCAATCATTACCACAATTATGGCCTTAGTTTTTGTTGGGAAAATGGGAGAAACATCGTTAAATTCCATGTCACAGTTACTTTCTTTGTTAGTTGGTTAAAAATATAGTTCTCATTTATTTAAAGATTCAAAACAGAAGTTAATTTTATTTTCTTGTCTTAAAAATAATTCTAGCCTATTTCGAAATTCGTCTCTCTGGTTTATTCCATTTTTCTTCGTGAAAAAAGACAATATTGCCAAGTAATGACGTAATTAATATAATAATTATATTATCACAATTCCGAACAAGATCACACAAGATAATTTTGTCAGTACATAACTAACATAAATAGACAAAGTTTATTGGTTGAATTTGATCAAAACTACTAATTCCTATACAGTTGGGTTTCTGGTTCACCAACGGAACGCAGAACCAATTCTGCGCCATCTAGATGGTTTCAAGATAATCAACTCACTCTAGATTGCTGGAACGCCCTTTGGTCCAGACATGTTAACTCTCCCGGAATGCCCGGGAAAATCCCGGAATTTCAGTGTAGTTTCCGGCCTCCCGGACGGGAATCAGTTTTGGACCAAAAATCCCGGAAAACAACAGTCAAATACTTCGTTCCTGTTGTAACTTATGAAAAACGTTCGGAGTCAAATCACATGCATTTCAAACTCTGGTAAAAACTCACGAAGCAGTAAAATATGGATTTAAGTTAAATTTATTTAAGAAAAGGGGATTTTATGATATATATTTCAACTGTGTTCATGTTTATTTCTGTTTTTTTTAACATGTCTGCTTTGGTCATATGTATAAAGTACCTTAGTTGTCGCCATTTTTAGAGGGCGTGTTTGTGTGTGTGTGTGTGGAGGGGGGGGGGGGTGGAAGTTGTTTCCATAAATAAACAATGCTCAAACTAAAAACGTTCTCTCGGAGGTTTTTCAGTTTTCGGACGCCTCGCAACTGGATTGTTAGATCGCTCATTGAACACATTTGGAAAAGCGTCTTCACTGTCGCTATCTTAGGGTGTTACTATAATTAAACCTTGTGCAAAAATAACAAAATTCTCGAAGGTTTACAATTTTCTGATGTCTCGCAATCGCCAGAGGCGGCCTGGCCGTATGATCTACCGGGAAAAATTCCATTCGGTTCTCCTTGGGACTCTCAAAATTGGGTTCCCCTTGGGACTCTAAAAATTGATTCAGCCCAACACCAGTAGGTGCATGAAAATGACCAAAAGGCGAAATGGATCTGATTCCACGGACAGTCTGTATACCGAAATGTTCTCAATGTGAACTGCCATTGGCAAAACCATATCATGTGACCCCTCGTTGGAACGAGCTCGACGAGCTCGTTCCAACGAGGGGTCACATGATATGGTTTTGTTGAAATATTTTGAAAAATTTAATTTTTTCACCTGCACAATTTGCATATTACGCGGTCGGATGCGGGCGATTCGTTAGGTAAAGGTTTAATCAAATGCAAACCAGACATCCACTCCCGAGATCTCTCATAAAGCGTTGGAAGCTCGGGCCAAATCTCTATTGAGAAGTAGTTCGTGGGCGAATCCAGAGGGGGTAAACCCCTTTTCACCAAAGGTAGTATGGAATGCGGTGGCTCACTCAATCTTCTGTGACAATCAAAATAATCACTAACCTGTTACGAAGTACACGAGCATTTAAGGTTTGGTGTGATTGCCATTTCGGTATAAAGAGATTTATTGTTTGTTTGTTTATTGGAGTTTAGCGACACTTTTAACAGCCAGGTTCATATCGTGTCGGGCAGTTTTAGGAGTGGAGGAATCCGGTGTACCCGAAGAGAACCACCGAGCAGCGGCGAGTAACTGGCAGACTCTCCAACTTACTTACCGGTACAGAGTTAGCAGCTCTTGAAGGTAATTGCACCATCGATGTGCAGCACACCTTAGTACATGGTGCAAAAATCAAAACTTGCTCCCACGTGGCAATCAGGATAAACCCTTATACTGCCACGCCCACATTAGCCATATATGGAGAACCTCTATGTACGCCTTTTTGTGAGGAAGTTTAATAAAATTTATGACATACTTGAAACTCTATCATCTGATTAATTGTTGGAAAGGGCTCTCTGAGCCCTTTCCAACAATTAATCAGATGGTAGGTTTGATCTGCGCATACCAGAACGTACAGATAACCATCATAAATTAGGTGACCATAGTTGCTTTCGGCAGCGTAAGCGTTAAGTGTCTTGGCCGCCGGTGGCGCAGGTCAGGGTCGATCCCTCAGGTTCCGCTCTACAGTTTCGCACTATTGCACAGTGGTAAAATTCTAAACATAGGGCATATGTTGAAACTAAGGCCATGTAAAATTGAGATATATTTTTAGTATCAGATGTATGATTACATTAGGCTTTTTGTCGGACAAGAGAATTTGAAGCTTGGGTCACAGAGTTGGAGTAAATTACCAGAGGAATTATGGGAAACAGTGGCTTCGAAAAATTGACTATTTTTTAAAATGTCACTTTTACACGGAGTTGTTACCACCAGGCATATAACTAAAAACGAGACAGAAACATACAATTTGTTCTTCAAATTTTAGAAACAGGGGCTTATATGCTCCAGGGTTTGGTAAGTGGGGGTTGTGGGAAAGTTCTGCGTGAGAGTCTTCTGGGTGGCTGAAAATAACTGATATCGGTATTTTTTCATGCCATTTTGCAGTTTGAAGCCTTCCATTTGACAATAGATTATTTCACCCACATTCACATTTTCTATTTATACTTAGTCAGATAGTGATATATGTGGTTTGGGAAGATGTAATACATGTTATGAGTTAGATAACTAAGTTAAAGAATACCCGCATTTCAAGAGAGTTTAGGGCATGCCATTTTTGGAAATGCCTGGAAAATTGTGGAGTGGAACCCAATCTTTCGGCTCAAAGTCCAATGCTCTACGCAATTAGGTACCGCACTCGCAGTATAAAAATGTAAACTTGCGCATCACACGGCCTGTAATAATCTCTTAGTCTTCCGCTCTAGTGTGTTGTCCAATGAATAATCCATACCGAAGTCTTTTAGATGTAACCCTCTCAACCCCCCTATCCTTTGTCAGCACCAGTGTCTTTAAAGTCTGCTGTTTATTTATGGGTGTCTAATCAGTTGTCCAGAAATTACAGGTAACTGATTGCAATCAGACAGTAATCCTTTGATCTCGACGTCGTCCTATAGGTAATGATGTTTAGTCATTTTATTTTTCTGTAATTGATCAGTCTGGGTAATCTATGACAGACTCTCTTGGGTAAAGAATAATCAACTTTATTATATCACTGCCACAAATAGCTCCTCATTACCGCTATCGGGCGCTCATCAAATCACCAAGCTCTCACGCCTCCAGTCCAATTGTGTAAAGAATCCGAGGCTGTTATCGGCTGTTTGTTTAACCAATTTTCGTGGCGTTTGTGTGCAGACTACCGTTGATGTAATGTGATGTCCCTCCACTCTCAAAGATGAAGAGATATTCTTGAGTGATCCTGCTATAAATATTCCAACCAATAAGTATTTACTTCTTGAAAACGTTACGACATTAAACCCAACTGATGGAACTACGCGCCGCAATCATTAACTGGTAGAGTGCTAAATTATTTTTGACCATCAAATCTTGTACACATGTCTTTGCCTTGTTACAATTTATGGGAGAGTGCCTAAGGGCACTCTCCCATAAATTGTAACAAGGCTAACCCTTACAGATTAAATAATATCACTTCAAACTTAATACAAAGCACATGCATTGAATATGAGCCTTCAAGTTGTGGTATCTGCACTTCAGATTAAAGTCCAAATATGGGCTTCCAGCACTCTACCAGTTAACACTTTAATACTGATGGTCTGCTCCATAACAGTACAATAACATCAACTGGAAGAGTCCATATTCGTTATTTGAGGGTAGATTAATTAATATTTTCAACGTGCACCCCCAACACGGACTCTTCCAATATTGATTGGTCAGCCATACAAATTCACGGAGCAACCATCCACTTTAGAAGATCGGGCGTATCACGATCCTGGGCCGGAAAAACGGCCTTTCCCATCAAAAGGGTTAAACTTCAGTGTGGTGCGTCTTCATTAATACTGATAATATCATCAAAGATTCGATTAAATAAAGTCTCGACTGAAAGATATTTCTTGCGTTGATTGAAAAAACGAATCTTTATGCCACACAAAGTAGATCTTCTGTTTCTCGGGCTATTATTTGTGAAATTGCATGCGGGCGAGCGGTTTTTTATTTTATTTTTTTATTTCAGTAATTACTTCTTTGCCATCAAAAGTTCATGTTCTTGGTTCAAGTTTTAGGCCTCATAATCTACAGAATAGCATGGGTGGTGGTGTATTTCATCCCTTGAATGCAAGAAGGCTTGGCAATGCTAAAGCATTGCAAAGCCTTCTTGCACTCAAGGGACAAATTCATCAATTTTTTTAACTTATGTAAAATATCAGATATAAACCATTTAATTTTAATTTTTTTAAAGTTTAAATTGGTTATAAAAAGAGAGCATGCGGCAGCCGAAAGGACCATGCGGGAGGGCCTGAGAAACAGATTTTTTATTTTTTAGGCCCTATAGTTACTTTTTAGATTTTGTAGGTTCGCGTGTCCGACAAAATGAAATATTCCAGCCGAATACCGTTCGAGTTTCCGACCAAATAAAATATTCCAGATGATTGAATCTAAACATGGGCGATGATCTATTAATTTATTTATTTATTGGTGTTTATAGTCACATATTTTAGCACAATGGCTGACCATGACCACTGGGCGATCGTCTATGTGAATGCTAAACTGTTTCCAGGACGTCACAGTGACTATTTCCTTACAGAATTAGACTGATGGCTTGAAAGCTTGAAAATCTGGTCTGCCATGAAACTCTACCCTAAACCATACGTAGCTGAAACGAGGCTCAAGTGACGTCACTTACGTGCGAACGTTTCAGATCCGACAATTTTACAAATACGAAGTAAAAAATTCTGTGTACTTTCTTCAATAATTAAAAATTCAAAGTTTTCTTTCACCTCTGAGGCACAGCTTAAAAGCTCGTTCCAATGAAGGATCATCAGCTATGGCTTGGAAGGCAAAAAATGAAACATTGATGAAATTTGAATGCGGATGGTTTGAAAAGTGCTGGTGGTAATTGTAAAAAACAGTTGCTGTAAGTAATGTGATGAACTGAATAAATTTATTAGATGTTATTTTTCAGTTTTTCTTCTTAACCTTTTACCCAACGCAGACGATATCAAATTTATTATTTTAGATATCATTTTAAAAAAATTTTCAAAACATTTCAACAAAACCATATCATGTCACCCCTCATTGGAACGAGCTCGACGAGCTCGTTCCAAAGAGGGGTCACATGATATGGTTTGAAATATTTTGAAAAATAATATTTTTTCAGCTGCTGAATTTGCATATTACGCTGGCGTGTGTGGCCGATTCGTTGGGTGTAAAGGGTTAATTGTCTGACTTGCTGGAATCAGTACTCTTATCCCACTTGGTGAGGAAGAGGGGGTAGTCGCGGATTATGCAAACCATCCGACCCCAAATAACTGTTGATGAGCTTCGCCCTTTCGATGTACAATATATAGTGGGATTATCGAAAGCACAAGTTCACTTTCTATTTCTCTTGTCTTTTGCGCAGATGTTTGGACACTGAAATCGTTCATCTTGCTCCTTGTCAATACAATAGTTGATCCCATGCAACCGATAAACAGAAGGATCAAAGCGTTAATTTAACTGAACAAAAACACTTAACATCAAACATTGAATCTCCTTTCATCTTATCCTCTAGATCCGATATAGTGACTGATCTAATTCTTGCTAATGGCGAATTCAAAAATCTTAGCCTCGCTAATAATAAACAAACTACTGTCGGTTTTATTTTACTCGTGGGGGGGGGGGGGGGGGGGGGGGGGGAGTGGCGTTGCGTTAACCGGTTCTCGTCAGATCACCGAAGTTAAGCACCGTCGAGCCCGGTTAGTCCTCGGATCGGTGACCATCTGAGCGATCGATTCGGACTCTCGCGTTGTGTCCTTGGAAAAGGCACTTAACCCCGATTGTCCACATGGGGGCACGATGACGCCGTGTACTAAGGCGTACTGCACGTCCATGGTGCGCATGTCTTCAACCAATCTAACCCTGCCTGTGCTGCAGTGCGGAGTTACGAAGTTGGGGAGCTGGCAGCTGCTCGTCGTTGCTCGGTAGTTCTATCCGGGTACTCCGGCTTCCTCCACCCGTAAAACTGTCACGGTCATGATAAGCCATTGTGCATAAGTATGTGGCCTTAAACACCAATAAATAAATACAGTTTACTCGTGAAAACCAAAGAAAGATATGGAAGATCATGGGTGTTGTATTCTATCTACAACTTTAACCCTTTGAATGCGAGAGGCCATTTTTGTGGTCCAGGCACATGGTACTTGATAATTCCGTTAACTAGGATGGCTGGAGGCGCGGTGGCTCAGTAGGTAGAGGTGCAGGCTGCAAGCCGAGAGGCCCTCGGTTCGAATCCCACCTGCGGCAACCGCGTTGTGTCATTGGGCAAGACACTTCACCCCCATTGCCCACATGGGGGCACAGTGACGTTGTGTACTAAGGCGTACTGCACGTCGATGGTGCACTGTCTTCAACCAATGCTAACCCTGCTTGTGTGGAGTTAGTATGTTGGGGAGCTGACAGTTGCTCGCCGTTGCTCGGTGGTTCTCTCCGGGTACTCCGGCTTCCCCCACCCGTAAAACTGTCGAGGTCATGATTAAACATTGTGCATAAGTATGTGACCTTAAACCCCAATAAAGCAATAAATAAATAACTAGGATGGCTGCTGAGTGAATGTGTGGACTAGACCAATAAATATGTTCAACGTGCGGCTCCAAGGCCGCACGTCGAAAAGATTAATTGGTCTACCCCAAATAATGAATATGGACTCTTCCAATTGCTGTCATTGAACTGATATGGAAGCTACCATTAGTTTGCAAAGGGTTAAGATATAACAGTCGCAATGGCATCAATAGATTTGCGTTAAATATCGAGTTTCATGAGTCGAACCGCTACAAGTTAGTTTCTTAATTTCCAACACTTAAATTAGGGCTCGTCAGATTATTCGAGGCGTGGGGGATGTATACAGGGATGTGGCGACGGGGGGGTGGGGGGGGTGGGGGGGTGTCTTCCCCCTCCCAGCTCCCAGCTAGGAGAATTTTTTTCAATAGTTGGAAATTCAGAGGTAAAAAATCAAATGGTTGGAAATTCAATAAATTGTTCATGAAAAATATTAAAATTCCAACTTAATGATGAGAAATTTTGATCTTTTATTTCCAACTGGAGTTTCAAATTTTCTACTCTAAAATTGACATTAGCCTCAAAATTTCGACTTTGACATCAATCCGGTAAATTTTCTGACCCAGACACATGATAAATGATGCTTTTTCCGTTTCAGGACTAGTGAAAATTTTCAGAAGGGTTCATAAGCATGTGTATATATATATATAATCACTTTAACCCTTAACCCAACGCAAACGATTTCAACATTCATTATTTTAAACATCATTTTTTAGATTTTTTAAAAAAAAATTCAACAAAACCATATCATGTGACCCCTCTTTCAGACTTTGGAACGAGCTCGACGAGCTCGTTCCAAAGAGGGGTCACATGATATGGTTTTGTTGAAATTTGTCGAAAAATAATATTTTTTCAGCAGCTGCATTTGCATATTACGCGGGCGGATGCGGGCGATTCGTTGGTTAAAGGGTTAAAAGATATCACCCAGCGCTGCAGTGCAACCACCTATCGAAGCTACTCACAGTTGGAATTTACACCGGTGGCACCCCCCAGCTGAAACCCTCTAGCCACATCTCTGGATGTATACTAAGTAAAAAAAGGAAAGTACAATAGAAACAAATGTGACAAAATAGCATACAGGATAAAATATAATAGTTCCAATATTGCATGTCCGTGGACAAGAAGGCGTGCAAAGAGTTTAATGACATGTTGTTGTTGTCCACCCAACCGTATACCATTTTCCTACGGATTTTAAAATAGCACGTGCTACCCGAGAATGTCAAATTGAATGGGTGACCGACGATTTTCTTTGTGTTATGTTGTGCTAGAGAGCCTGGGTCATTGAGGAAACACGCTAGTTTTTGTCTCCCGACATTTTAAAAATGACGAGGTCAACCGAAAATCAGAGGTTGCGTACCATTGGTATGCATGAGGCTGGGATATCTCCAGATGAGCTCGCTGCTGAGTTCGGAGTCACTGTGACCACTATTTACCGTCTCATTGGATGGTAAAGAACCACTGGATCTACTGCCGATCGACAGCGTTCAGGTCGACCAAGACTTACGACCTCTGCACAAGACCGACACATCAAGACGTCTCACTTGCGGGATCGCTTCCTTTCGGCGACGTGGACAGCTGCAATTAATCCTGGTAGAACTAACGATAGAATCAGTGCACAAACTGTCCGCAACAGACTCGCTGAACACGGCATCTGAAGTAGGCGTCCATACCACGGACCAATCCTTATGCAACGTCATCGTTCCGTCAGAATGGAATGGGTACGTCAGCGTTGGAGCACAGTTCTTTTAGTGATGAATCACGAGTTTGTCTACGGCGCGCTGATGGTGGGGCAAGAGTGTATCGCCTGCGAGGAGAACGGTTTTCTGATCCTTGCGTGCGGGAATGCGACCGTTTCGGCGGGGGTAGTGTAATGGTTTGGGCAGGAATTTCCTTGCACCACCGAATGCAGTTGATCTTCGTCGATGGTAAGCTGAATGGACAGCGATATAGGGACGAAATTCTTAACGCTGTTGTTGTCCGGTTGTTAAACGCTAACGTCGGATTGCAGTTACTCCAGCAAGACAATGCCTGGTGTAACGTGGCGCGTATCTGTCGTGACTTTAATGAGGAGCATCGAACTTCTTCCCTGGCCCCCACTTTCGCCAGATTTGTCGCCAATCGAGCATCTTTGGGATCAATCGGACCGTCGGGTACGACTTCATGATCTTCAGACGTTAGGCGATTTACGTAATGTTCTAAGGCAGGAGTGGAACGCAGTATCACAGGGTGACATCCAGAGACTTATCAGGTCCATGCATCGTCGATGTCTTGCCATCCAAGCGGCAAACGGTGGACATATACGCTATTGACTGCATGTGTTAACTTTTCATTTTACCCCATGTCTGAATTGCGACGCCTAGACGTGACGCTGGAAAAAGTAAGAACATGAAATTATACAAATTCATACAGCTAGGCTCGAAATATGAATTTACAATAATTTGTTTGGGATTAAAGTCGATAATACTAAAAAAATTGCTCCTCAAAGTTTATTATACTTTCTTTTTTGACTCAGTATATGACAGTACTTGAAGTCATCGTGTTTCAGATGTGTTTGAATCATAATTCTGTCTGGGTGTGGGGTAAGCCATTGCCACGAATCGGGTGTAAATAATTCCACCACACCACTTCTATGTCCGCAAACAAAATTTTGTGAACACCGAATCACGCCCTTGCACACAACTGTATATCTCACAACGAATATGAAAAAAGCCAGACTAAATGAATTTGTGAGTTGTTGGTCTTCATTTTATAGTCATCTTCCACTTTTGAGAATCATTTAAAATTCTCCTTTGAAGTCATACAACTGTCTGGGGAGACAATTATTTTCATGAAACTACTGATGTTTTTTCAACATATCAAACTTACGGCTAGCGAAGCGTAATTTACTCCTTGAATTGGATTCATTCCCACTAGGCCAATTCCCTTTAGACCAATTCCCACGTGGCCAATTCCCAGAAGACCAATTCCCCTTAGACCAACTGATGTGTTCTACTTTTAAAATAATTCTATATCACTAATTTGATATATTTATAAATATTTATAAATGTATTATATGTTATTGATATTCAAGCCTGAAAATAAGCAGTCTGTCATTTGCGGAATGAGGTCCCCAGAGGGGGAATTTGCTGATGCTATCCCATACAGTGGGCCATTTTATCCTCTGGGTACCTCTTTCTGTTTATGTTTGAGACCTTGATTCAGGTTGAGGTTCACAGAGGGTAGCATCACCAAATTCACCCTCTGGGGACCTCATTTTTTTGTAAAATGTGTGTATATGTACTGAGCTATGATTAAATGTTATAAACCTATATTTTTTGTATGTTATGCATATAAATATTTTTTTTATCAAATAAACTGCTTATCAGTAAATAAATGTTTTCTTAATTATCCTTAATCAACCCTTTATCAAAAACAGTATGTAGTTGGTTTAAGGGGAATTGGTCTTTTGGGAATTGGTCTTTTGGGAATTGGTCTAAAGGGAATTGGTCTAGTGGGAAGACACCTTGAACTGAAGCCTTTGAATTGAAACCTTTGTTCGCAGTATATGGATTACATTGAAAATACAATAATTAAATTAAACAAATGATTTAAACTTATTTTGATACACTGTAAATTAGATGACTTCCTGTCTCTCCTTAAAAAAACAAACTTTCTCTTTTTTTGGGGTGGGGTGGGTGGGGGGTGGGGATGTAATCCCCTTGACGACTTGGAATATGAATAAGCTATTGGGAGTTTAATGCATTAATTACCGAGTGTTCTAGACGAAAGTGACTTGATGGGTATCATGTTGTACAAAGTCCCATGATATTCGGAATGGGGGAGTGACATACAGGATAGAAACAAGGTCTCCATCTTATAATAATCAACCTACGCCCGGCGGCCGAGATCTCCTTTAGTGGTTTCGGTCTCAGGGCACTGGTTAACACTCCTCGGTGCAGCTGCGCTTAATTGCTGTCTGAGTACATCATGGAACAGAAGTTAACCGTAGTAGGAGAAAGTAAATGAGCAGGACACTACTGTGGCCATGGTATGAAATTAAGTCGCTTGGCTGCATGAAGAAGAGTATGAGAATCCAGAGTGAACGAATATTACTCTAGTTTCATAACCCAACTGAACTGAATCTTTTAAATTAATTTTACATGTATTTAAGTCGGGAAATGGACCCTGATGGTGCAGAATCTTGTATTTCAATATTCTGGGCGTCAAGGTGCAGGGTACATTAAAATCAAAGAATGTACCATTCCTCATCCATTCACTTTTACGAAATCTCGCGTTATATACAGTACGTGGAGAGTGTATTATCACTAAATCACCCGCAGAGTGGAGATTCCACCCAAGCAATAATTGCGAATTTGTTGCAAAGCATAACAAGTACAAGCAATGTTTCAACCAATGGACCTCCGGGTATAACTCGGAGGTCCATTGGTTGAAACATTGCTTGTGTTCTTTATTCAAATGTACTGAATTTGAAAGTGATACTTTGGGTGATAACTCCACTCCCCGGGTGATTATTTTATGGATGCCACAATTCAGAGGAGAATAGAGTAGCTGCTAAAAGTATGAAGAGGAAACAGTGTCGTCATAAATCACCCTAGTCGACAACCAAACCTTAACCCTTTGAATCCGAGAGGCCGCTTTTCCAGCCCAGGAACATATTACGTCATAATTTCAATATGTAGAATAGTTGCCAAGTGAATGTGTGAAGTAGACCAATCAAAATTTTCAACGTGCACCCCTGGTCTACCCCCAAATCATGAATATGAACTCTTCCAATTGCTGCCATTGAACTGAAATGGAAGATACCATTAGGATTCAAAGGGTTAATGCCAGATACGCACAAGTACAATGTATATTGATAAATACAGATCACAACTCGAAGCCGGCTCAATTATGCCTTCAGCACATACTTCACTCCCTTCTTGGAGGTGGACATCAACCCCCAGGGAGGCGAGCGTTGGTCCTGCGCCCCGACTTCTTTGCCTCTTTTTTGTAAAGCGCTCCTCTAGCGCACAGCATGTCCCGGCCCGATGATAATAGCAGGCCTGTTACCTGAACCAGGAATGTTCGTGTTGGTGGTACCTTGTTAAGGTCCGTTTTGTTTCTTTCAATTGTCAATCGCCGAAACCATACACGCCAGCCAAGAGCCCAAGGCAGACTATACTTGCCGATGAAGGCCTATCTTCAACTCCAAATCACAAGCGGCAGACTATACTTGCCTGAAGAACAACAACCAGAATCATCAACTCCAATCCTCTTCCTCCTTTACACCGACCGAACATGGTGCGGGTGATGCTGACTCAAAATTATCGAAACTATAATATACAGTAACTAAGGGTCGAGAGGGCATGCCCCATATCGTCCCAGCGCACCTTCGGCGCGCGAAACCATTGTTCAATCGAAGCCGGCTCATTGAGATCCCATTCTGGACACCACCGAGAATCTGATACAAATCACAGGACATGCACATTATCATGATAATTCATTTATCTAACAATTTTGTCACATAAACAAATTAAATCTTAACCCTTTACCCAACGTAACGGCCCAAATCGGCCAATGCTATTCTCAAAAAATCGCCAATTAAGTTTCATTTTTTTTCCATTTTTCGTCTCAAAAACGTAGGTTATGACCCCTCGTTGGAACGAGTTCGTGTTGCCTTAGGTAAAGGGTTAAAGTAAACATATTATAATAAGGTCGGGTAATATTTCATCTATAAAGCCAGTTTGACGAACGACATTAAGGAATTTCGTGAGAATCACTATTCTCTATCAAAGTTCCAGTGCTGCACGGGTTCGAGACTGATAAGACGAGATATCTACATTCGATTGTCGGAGATTTCTCGTGAAGTCGGGTTTACGAGACTCTCCGACGGACTGACTAAAAAACTCCGATGGGGGGGGGGGGCTGTAGTCCCCTCTGACCCCCCCCGAACCCCCCTCCCCTTGGCGCCACCACTGTGTGGGGGGGGGGGGGGGTTCGAGGAGGGTGTCACTATCACTGCTTTGCACGTACACGTCGATATATATCAACGGTAGCTCGGTGCCTTGGTCGGAGCATAGGAATACAAAACATAACTACTGTTAGGCCTAACGCACCTCCACGGTTGAGAATACTGCGCTGACATTTTTCGTCATTGGTTGAGATTTACGGAAAGTTAGCTCCCCTTAATTTTCTACAACTGTCAGTTAATTTCATGCTAAGAGTGTTGGGGAATTTCATGTAAAATTTCATATAAAATATGAAGTATCGAAATGTTAGCGAAGTTGTATTATCGATGTACATAACTTCACGAACTTCACGAATTGTCCTGTAGAGAAGTATCAAAATACAGATGCTGTATTTTTGACAATTTTTATCCCAATCAGTTTGAACGTTTTATTATTGTTCTCTTCAAGCCCATTTAAAAATAAGAAAACGGAGTTTTCACGTACGTTTGATGTTCTGTGACCTTTTTCTGTTCATTATATCAACAGTGTGTGCACTGTAAAATATAATACAAACCCTGTCCTTTCCATTGATAAAGAAGTCTGGGAGGTAAGATTTCCATTTTCTCCTTGAAATAATATTATTTATTATTATTATTTATTGGTGTTTAAGATCACATACTTATGCACAATGGCTAATTGTGACCGTGACAGTTCTACGGGTGGATGAAGCCGGAGGACCCGGAGAGAACCAACGAGCATCGACGAGCAACTGTCAGCTCAACATTCTAACTCTGTTCGGGGTTACAGCGGTTGAAGACATGTGCACCATCGACGTGCAGTACGCCTTAGTACACGGCGTCATCGTGCGCCCATGTAGGCAACGGGGATAAAGTGCCTTGCCCAAGGACACAACGCGGGTCGTCCCGGACGGGGATCGAACTCGGGACCTCTAGCATAGAAGTCCAACACTCTACCACTGAGCCAGCGCGCTCCCCCTTGAAAGAATAGAAACTTGTAAATTTCTGTAAAATCACATTCGCCAAACAAAAAGACAAAGTGGGTGATTAGTGTTGGTAGGTGTGATACTGACAGATATTCTTAATGGCGGATTATCTGTGAGGTAGTTACTTCTAATTAGCTTGGCATAGAAAAACAAGTTTCCTTTTGTAACTTTTAATAAATGTAACGAAAGGAAATTTGTTTTTATTTTCTACCGATGTTATAGGTGTTTTCTCAACAATTACTTGCTTCTTGATTGCACCTTTCTGGCTCGTCTTAATTTCAAGGGAGATAACTTTACCGATAGTCGATTTAGGTGACGATATTAGTCAAGGATGTACAGGACGTGGAGAGTGGATTGTAACTAAATCACCCGCGGAGTGGAGTTATCACCCAAGCTATAACTTTCAAATTTTGAACATATAGACAAAAGAGACAAGCAAAGTTTCAGCCAATGGACCTCCGGGTTTAACCCGGAGGTCCATTGGCTGAAACTTTGCTTGTGCTGGTTATGCTTTGCAACAAATTTGCAATTATTGTTTGGGTGGAATCTCCACTCTGCGGGTGATTTAGTGATAATACACTCCCCTCGTACTGTAACTCCGGGATCCTTTGGCCCGAGTCCGACCCTCCGTGAGATGGCGGTTGTTTTTGTTTATTAAAAGTAATAAAAGGAAACCTCACTCTCTTTTCTGTTGGTGTCATAGGTGTTTTCTCAATAATTACTTGTTTCTTAATTGGACCTTCCCCACCCGTCTAATAATTTCCAAGGGAGATCACTTTATAGACGATTTTAGTCAGGGATGTTTTTTCATATTTTAAAAAATAATTTTCGTCTCAGTGTCACATGCATGACATTGTAGGGTTTCAGATCTTTTAACAAAAAAAAAAAATATATAAACAAAACCTGCAGCACTTTCTTCAGATGAGTGGTTAACGACACTTTCGACAAGCTAGGGCCACGTCGTGTAGGACAGTATTACAGATGGGAGTAGCACAGAGAACCACTGAGCAGCGGTGAGTAACTGTTAGACTCCCTACCCCGTACAGGTGGAGAACGCCGGAGTACCAGCAGCACGCCTTTGTATATAGCATCAGCTTGCCCCATCGTGGGTAATCGGGATTAAGTGCCTTTCCTAAGGACACAACACAGTTACCTCTGGTTATTGAATCGTGGACCTTTCGGTATGAAGTTCAATGCTCTAACGACTGCGCCATTCATCTTCATCAAGTGTAAAAGGGAAAATAGAGAGAACAATGAATAACAGGCCCATAAAAGAAAACAAAAACATTCCCTCCATGCGAAAAAGTAAAAATCGCAGGAAAACAGACTTCTTTTCCTCTGAGAAAAAAAAAGTACAGTACGTGGAGAGTGGATTGTAACGAAATCACCCGGGGAGTGGAGTTATCACCCAAAGTATCACTTTCAAATTCTGTACATTTGGACAAAGAACACAAGCCATGTTTCAACCAATGGGCCTCCGGGTTATACCCGGAGGTCCATTGGCTGAAACATTGCTTGTACTTGTTATGCTTTGCAACAAATTCGCAATTATTGCTTGGATGGAATCTCCACTCTGTGAGTGATTTAATGATAATACACTCTCCACGTACTTTATATGGAATAAAACAGGAGGGAAAAATTTAAAAAAAATCTGCAACGAGAAAAAGAATACTTCAGCAGACGATACGTCACACTTTCTGCAATTCCGACATGGATGCCTTGATGCCTATAAGTTGACGACGAAATCAACAAATCGCGGAAATTGTCAACGAGAGCAATCAGCGGCTTGATTCCATGCGCAGCCGTATTACTTACGACAGTAGTTACTTTCATCTGTAGTTCATACCGGTCAAGTATCAATTATTAAGACTAATAATTGTATCTGATGCCCGTGTCCAGGATGTAACACACGGCAATTATTATTTAGGAGCATCTTGAAGAAAATCCAAGAATGGGTGTTCGGTTCCTAAATCTCATAAACACCTCTTGACATTGTCGTATATTTGTTTTCTGCATGCACACGCTGTCAAACACTCCGTATTGTTATTTCCGCTGATGTGAGTGAAAACATTTAAATGGAAGTATAAACATTATTTCTATGATTAATCGAGAAGAGCTGAACGACATTACATCCAGCGAGTGGTAACAACACTAACCGTCCAATCTTCTAATTCACAGGTAAGTCTCATTGCTGTTGTTTTCAACCTGTTTTCCACATAGCATAGGAATCGCGTTACAGTTTTCATATTACTGAACAAATTTAAACAGTTTTTGTTGTTCATCTAAAACATAGTTGTTGACATCTTACTCAAAAACTCGTTTGAGCCCGTTCCAGTCAGGGACACATTGCTGACAATTTTCGAAATTGGAAGACATTGACAGAAAAGTTAGCTCTCTTTAATTTCCGAAAAACTGTCAGTAAATTTAACATCAAGGGTATGGGAATTTCATATAAAAATCGAAATTTCGTGTTTGCGAATTTCTGTCATCGGTGTTCGCATAATTTCACAAACTTCGGGTATTTTTCTGTGGAGCTGCAAAATAATACAGAAACAGGCTTTTTACAATTTTTTCATAATCATTTTCAACGTTTTACAATTATTCTCTGTTGAAAACGGCCTTTTCACCATCTTTTCATATTCTGTAACTTTTTTTCTGTTCATTGTATCAACAGAGTGCGCATCGTGATATTCAGTTAAAACTAGAAATCCTGTCATGAAATGAGCAAAGAGAGCACGTCGATCTGTGCGTTAATCTACGCGTTATGACCATACTAATGCTATCAAATTCTGTGCATACGGCCTGTGCATAAGCAATGTTTCAGCCAATGGACCTCCGGGTAACCCGGAGGTCCATTGGCAGAAACATTGCCCGTGTTTGCTATGAGTAACCAGGAAAACCTGCCGTGCTTTGGATGCCATTCGATATGGCAAATTGCGCGCAATTCCTACGCGCAATTAAGCCTAGATAAGCGCACACACAGTTCGTGACAGGACTTCTAGTTCTAACTGTATAATACAGATACTCTTCCCATTAATATAAAAATCTAGAGGATGAGATCCGCTCATTTTTACCGGGAAGAATAAAAACTTGCAAATTACTGTAAAAACGCGTTCGCTCAGCAAAGAACCAAGGAGGACACTTTGTGCTGGTATGTGTTATACTGATAGATATTGTTAATGACGGGTTATCTGTGAACTAGTTTTTTCTAATTAGCTTGCCATAAAAGCCGAGTTTCCCTTTGTTACTTTTAATAAACGAAAACAACAGACAGCTTCAAGAGCTGTCTGCTGTTTTCGCTTTTTAAAAGAAACAAAGGAAACTTGGCTTTATTTTTTATTGCTGTTTTCTCAACATTTACTTGCTTCTTAATTGGACCCTTCTCGCTCGTCTAATAATTTCAAGGGAGATAACTTTATCGAAAGTCGATTTTTATGACGACATAAGAGTCAGGGATGTAACTCGAAAACTCGTCTGAGACCGTGCCAGCCAGCGACTGTAAAAATAAATTTTGCAAACAAAACAATAACAATTTAAAATCAAAGGAGACGCAGACAGGTTTTCTTGTGGAAGTCGAAATCAGAAAATTTCCAAAAGAAACTGTGTATGCTTCGAGTGGAAATACTTTGCATCGCTCTTTTTTTATCGAAATGTCCTGACTTTTCCCAGCCATACTAGCATGGGATACCTTCCCTTCATTTGGATTTTTCTCCACTATTTTTGTTTTAAACACTTATCCTGCCGATTGCGACTAAAGTCGAGTATTTTATGACGTTCTACACGTTGTGTCATATGTAAATTAACACTGTCATCTGATTAGCGGTTAACCCTTTACTCAACGTAACGACAAAAACCGGCCAGCGCTATTCTCAAAAATCGCCAATTAATTTTCATTATTTTTTCATTTTTTGCCTCAAAAACATAGGTTATGACCCCTCATTGGAACGAGCCCGTCGAGCTCGTTCCAATGAGGGGTCATAACCTATGTTTTTGAGACAAAAAATGAAAAAAAAATAGTTTTTCAAGATTTTTTTTGCAAGTGTCGTCTGCTTTTCATGTTAGGTAAAGGGTTAAAAAGGCCCCAAGGAGACCTTTCCAATAATGAATTAGATGATTAAGTTAAAAGTGTGATATAAATTTTATTAAACTTCCTCTCAAATAAGCAAAAATTGCAAGCCCCAATATGTGAGCGTAACAGGAAAGGAGCTATAAGAAACAACCATAATGCGTACCCTTTATTTCTGATAATTGTTTTTAACATGAATTGGGGCGCGGTGGCTCAGTTGGTAGAGGTGCAGGCTGCAAGCCGAGAGGTCCTCGGTTCGAATCCCACCTGCGGCAACCGCGTTGTGTCCTTGGGCAAGACACTTCACCCCGATTGCCTACATGGGGGCACGATGACGCTGTGTACTGAGGCGTACTGCACGTCGATGGTGCGCATGTCTTCAACCAATCTACCCCTGCCTGTGCTGCTTTGCAGAGTTCAGAGTTACGATGTTGGGGAGCTGACAGCTGCTCGTCGTTGCTCGGTGGTTCTCTCCGGGTACTCCGGCTTCCTCCACCCGTAAAACTGTCACGGTCACGATTAGCCATTGTGCATAAGTATGTGACCTTAAACACCAATAAATAAATAATTTAACATGAATGTTCGGGTGATTGTGTAAGCAAGAAATCTTATGACAGAGCACTAAATTCCCGACAAAGCCAAGTACCTTGTTAACAGAAGAGATCAGGGACGCCGGAAGCACGGGGCAGCTTCCCTCCCTGCCTTCGGACCACGGAAGTGAGAGGGGCAGACAATACCCTTCCCCCTGTCCAGGTTCGTCACTCATTTTTTTCAATGATTTATTCTCGAAGTAAAGCTAAAATACAGACGGTTCACACAAGCTTTCAGCTTACTTCCGAATCCCCTACTACAGCAATTTAAAGGAGCGCGGTTGGACTTCTATGCTAGAGGTCCCGAGTTCGATGCCCGTCCGAAGTGACCCGCGTTGTGTCATTGGGCACGGCACTTTATCCCAATTGCTTACGTGGGGGCACGATGACGCCGTGTAGTAAGGCGTACTGCACGTCGATGGTGCACATGTCTTAAACGCTGTAACCCTGCTTGAGCGGAGCTTGAACAGTGTTAGAATGTTGAGGAGCTGACAGTTGCTCATCGATGCTTAGTGGTTCTCTCCGGGTACTCCGGTTTCCCCCACCCGTAAAACTGTCACGATTACGATTAACCATTGTGCATAAGTATGTGACCTTAAACACCAATAAATAAATAAATAAATAACTACAACAATTTAGTTCGATACATTGTGTGTTAATTGTATTCGCTGAAGGTTATGTACAAAACATTCAAACCGTTTACACTTGTTCGCATGTATACCGTTAACCTATTTTCTTCAAATATTGTTTAAACTAAAATGCACCCCAAATCTGTTCTGGGGGGGCTTTAAAAATTCAATGAGGGAGTTAGGGGATTTGGGAGGAGGCCTTCGAGAATGCATGCTTCAGCATGTCGTGGCGGGGACTACTAGTGCGAGTAAATGCCCTTTTCACGGGATCTGACATCCCTTCCCTGAAGTGCTTCCGGCGCCCCTGGAAGACCCCGCCGTTTCCTTCCCAATAATTATAAATACAGATAAAATCGCCCAGAAATCGGTACACTGTTTTCGTCATTTTACTTCTTTACCGAACACGACAAGAAGATGACATTTGCAAAACGAAAGGAACAATCTTGAATAACGAAAAATAAAAATCCATTTTTACCTCAAAAACACAGCTTTACTTTAAAAGACCTAATCTGGACTTTGATCACATTTTCCTACAACAAAATAGTACTGCAAACAGGAAACAATAATAATTTAATGTGAACTAGACATACCAACAAATACTACCCCATCACCCAACCTACTTATTCTCCCTGCTTCTCAAATACTCACCATTACTCAGGAAAGGAAAATGGATCAGTATGGGGAAATAACCCAGCCTTGAGAACTCTCCAGGACAGAAAAGTTAAAACCACAGTTTATTGGCAGAAAATACTGAAACCAAACCATAACATGCATCTGCACACGTGTCCAAATTAGAGAAAGATATTAAGATAGGCTCCAGTCTGTTCATCTATCCCAATATACTTTCAAAGTAAATGACATATGTTTAAATTAAAATTACTCTTTGGATGTTATGGATTTGCAATAATATTAAACGGAGTTAGTTGTAGGACCCCACAAATAGAGAATCTCTTCGTGCGTTTCGATTCCATACGAATTTTATTAACCGAGTTTACTAAATTCGATGAACGCAGGGCTGAACGATAACCAATATCTTCACAATAATCGAAATGTATTAACTCCGTCCTGTGAATTCGATTCTAACCGGGTGCACCGATGTATCGAATTTAATGCACGATGCCATCAATTTCGTGTAATGTCGATATATTTGGTATCACACAAAACTTGTTGTTGCAAAGATATTGCGATATTAATTGGAAGGTTTTGGAAATGATGACACTCGTGGCATATTGAATTGCGTAATTGGGCACGACCACATAACACATGCTGTTTATCTGGAGTTATGACTTTGTAAGAATTCTCACGTATTTTTTTAAAACAATAATTCACAATCTGAACTGTGTGTTATTAACAATCCCGTATTTCCTATCTAATCATTCACAAGTGTATACAGATATTCATTCAGCCTACAGCTATTTATATTCCAATCAATAATTATTCAATTCACATTGGAGACATCAAGATATTAACCCTTTAAACTCCAGCGGCCGCTTTTCTGGCCAGGAACATGATACGTCATAACGTCATTATATGGGATGGCTGTTCAATAAATATTGTGGAGTAGACCAATCACTATTTTCAACGTGCAGCCCGAGGCGGCACGTTGAAAATACTGATTGGTCTACCCCAAATAATGAATATGGACTCTTCTAATTGCTGCCATTGAACTGGCATGGAAGATACCACTAGAGTTCAAAGGGTTAACACAATGACCTATCGATTGTTTAAAGACAAATATGACTCACCCACACAATAGCGTTGGAGGGAGTACATACTCCACAAAGCTCTGCCTCATTAAACAAAATCTTGCCTTTGAGAGAGGGCGACATGTTCAGCCACCTATTCCAGTTGAACAACGCGTGTGTGACGTCTGTCAATCTGACGAGACAGAGAACGGAATTCATTTCATTGTGGTTGCCCCGCGTATTCCCTTCAGGAATGAATTGTAGAATGCCTGCTAAGTTATGGGTGGGGTAGACGAATCAATATTTTCAACGTGCAGCCCTAAGGCTGCACGTTGAAAATATTAATTGGTCTACCCCAATAATGAATATTCTAATTGCCGCATATGAACTGACATGGAAGATGATAGTGTCGTCAAAGATTGGGTAACATCACTTCTCGATTGAGAAACTTTTCCTGCGTTTATGAAAAGAAAATGAATGTTTGGGGTATTTTTTTAGATTCAATTGTCTGGAATATTTCACGAGGTCGGAAAACGAACCGTTGGTTGGCTTTTCCGTCCAACTTAAATATCCCAGACGATTTGAAATTTACATGGGCGATGGAATATTTAAAGACTAGACTGGTTCCAGGTTATAGCAGCGTTGAATTCATTACAGAATTTGGTTTGTGGCTTGAGAGCTTGCAGTGTATCCTTGACATTCACCACTACGCCAACATACACCAAAAAGAACGCCTCTCCAAAGGTTGAAAAGCAATTTTAAAAAATTGAAAATAAAATAAAACTTCATGAAATATTAAAATGGTCGTACACACACCCGCACCACAAATAAAATAATAAGAAAAAGTTTCATAGTTTGAAAATCTTGATGTATTCCAAAATCAGTGGACAATTGAAATAATTCGAATGAACAGCTAGAGTATATAGCCTTTCAAACAGGAAAAAGTTTGTTTTTTTCAAGTAAATTAATACCAAATCGTAAATATTTCATTGGTGTAGGAAACCAATAGGAACGGACAGTATGTGCCCGTATATATTTTTACCAAGTAGCGTGTCCATGGAACCATTTGCTTTGTTGTAACCAAGATAACAAAAATTCAACTGGGCTTCTGGGCCGACCTCTCCTCTTCTCGTAGGTGTAGGAAGCATTTAAAACTGGGGGTTAATCAATGTCCCCACCGGCCAGAAATATTGTTTCAGTCCGGTGGGGAATTTGTTAAATATGTAATTAAAATATGCACCCTTCCCGGCTGTTATGGCAATAGAATAGAGGGAATCTTAGGTCATATCTTAAAGGTAAAGAGTTTGTGCAGCCCCTTCTGGTAATTCTCAATAAACTTGCAATGACGGGGGCCCAAACGGAAATACAATGATACCCCCTCCGCCGCCCCACACACACACACACATCTCCGACTACAACCGCAACAAGCTAATCCTCTGGTGGGGTATTATGATCTAAAATGCGTACGTATATTGGCAAACATTATGTTGGTCTAACCTCCCCCCCCCCCCCCTCACTTCCTCTCAGCTATTTCAGGAAAGGTTTGTGGGAGGCATGTGCCCCTGTGCCTCTTCCCGTTCATACATCCATACCTATTCCTGCCTACAGTTGTACTACGTATTTGCACCTACTGAAGTTTATAGATAGAAAACAAATGGTTAATCATATTCTGAACATCATCTTTGATGACGATTCAATCATTTGCATAGAGAATATTCTATAAACGATTTACCCAAGTAATTAATAAAGCGAGAAGAAACGCGGATATGTAATTCTATATTTTATTCATCACCATTCATCTATTTTGATTTCTAAAATGCTGCATAGATTAAAAGTTTACCAATTCGTCGCATGAGTGCTAGAATGTTCTATGCCCCATACATTCTAGCACTCATGCGACGAATTATTCATTATATCAAAAAGACAGCGTTATAAGGCTTAGTGCAATACTAGTATAATTGATATTTCATGCTCACCAATCTCAGGGTTGCTGGTTTTCCTTTATTTACATCAGAGTTTGTTTATTTAAATCGATTTATTTCATTTTTATTTCCATACTATACTATTCAAAAAAGTAGGGGATATCTGATAAAAGTGAGATATATGAAGAAATATATTTTCGTCAAAAAGACAGTTGAGGCATTGTACTGTGACATCTGGTGAATGATTTCAGAGAGAGTTGGATGTCTGACAAGTACATATTCCACACACTGTGCTGTAGAAGACATGGACGGTCAGTCAGAGAATTTACCACATTCAGTTCAAGACCTCAATACCTTGTAAATTCTCCTCGGTTCGCGTGACAAGCGCGGATCCAACGTGGCATACTCCTCGCCAAACGTTCAATATCAGCTTGACTGATGTTATTCCATTCTTCCTGCAGAGCAGTGGCGAGTTCCTGGACATTGGTAGGGGGCTGTTGGCGTTGTCGTACGCGCCTGCCAAGCATATCCCAGCCAGACGTGCTCGATTGGTGAAAGGTCTGGCCTTAGTGCTGGCCAAGGCAGTGTAGTGATGTTCTGCTCCTGGAGCCCTGCGTGCTCTTGCATTGCCATCTTGGAAAATGAATCAACGGCCGTGACGTCTCGCAAATGGCACCACATGAGCTGCAAACATGAAACGGTTGAAGCGCGGTAGAACTGCCCTGTGACACGCCCTTGGATGACATGTAATGCTGTTCTGCTTGTCATGGTTATGCCTCCCCACACAATAACCGATCCACCACAAAAAAACGATCGTGCAGCCTAACGGTTACATCACGGTATCGTTCGTTCCGCCGCCACTCTGTTTCGTTTGTCGTGGAAGTCGAGAGTGAACCTCGATTCGTCGGAAAACATGACGTCGCTCCACCGACGATTGTCCCAGCGCTCCTCACCAATTACGCCTTGCTGCGATGTGACATTCAGTCAAACGTGGAATTATTCGAGGTCGTCGAGCGTACAAATTCCAGCTGTGTAGGCGATTTCGGATAGTCGGACCACTGACTCGCACATCTGTCGCTTGGTGCAGCTGCTGTCCAATTTCTGAGGCACTTTGATGGCTGTTACGCGATGCTGTAGTTCGGATGAAACGATCCTGGTTAGCAGTTGTCGCCCTTGAACGACCTGACCGACGTCTGTCATCAACAGTACCTTTCTGACGGTAGCGTGACCACAACCTGCTAATCACCGATCGAGTAACTTTAAGAATTTGAGTCACTGCAGTCTGTCTGTTCTCAGCTTCCAACATGCCAACGGCACGTAAACGTTCGTCACGTGTCAGTCTTCTCATACCTCAAAAGTTACGTTTCGACCATAAACTATTGATGAACGAGTTTATACCAAGCAAAGAATGATGAGACCTCCGAAAAAGCACGTCCAGTACGAATGAAAATTTCAAAACCTACCCCTCAGACATTGACATTCATTGACATGCATGATCCACACTAAACTTGGTCCAATCACGCGTATCCAATACCATTTTCCGAAAATATCAACATCAGTTTGGATATCCCCTACTTTTTTTTGAATAGTATATAAATTATTCACCACAGGATTGTATTTTACCCATGATTCCTTTAGATAAGAGAAACAGAGTATATTGACAGCAGGGTGCATCAAAGGCTGCCCAAAGAATGGGCACAAATAACTGATACGAAAACATTTACTTGTGTTAATCATTTCAGTCTTTGGAGTGTCATGAGGGAAAAAAATTCCAGAATATATCTGGCATAGAATAGACAGCATAGATGGAAAAAGAGAGGAATCACTGAAACTTATGTTTTCTCTTTGTTACATCATTTCTGTGGGAAGATGCCTTCTGGACACTCTGAGTCTCCTTTATGACTTGCAACATTCTTAAATCACTGATCCTTGATCTCAGAGCCGATTTAGTGTTTTTGATGGATTCATTGAAAGGTTATCATATATCTGTTTAAAATTTATGTTTAATTTAATATAATTCTTTTCATATAAGCTGAAAATTATATAAACTTATTAAGGAACATTTAACTAACCTACAGCACGTTCCAAGCAGTTAAGACACAGTGGGATGTATATTCCAAGACTTTTGATTAGTTCTAACTGACATACACTCTGTCAAATTACTGTATGTCAACAGTTGATATGCATCCCATCATGTTACAGCTCATTTTCAAAATACCTTTGACAATTTGTAAATTTTTGATCTAAATCAAGGCTTTTTATTAAAAATTGATTTAAATAAGCCAACCCTGATCAATTTTGCAACACTAACTCTGTAACTAACACAACTAGACAACGACACTTCAAAAATGTTTTCTAGAACAACCAACTGTTCCTTTTTGTCGCCTTACAAATATACTTTATGGTTCCGTATTTGAACAATCTTGTTCCAACGAGGGGTCATAAACAATGTTTCCGAGGCAAAACCGAAATATTAATCAACTTTTAATGGCGCTTTTGCAAATAGAGTTTTTTTTGTGATTATTTCTAGAATAACTAAACATTTTCATCTGTGGCTCAGTTTATGCTACTGCATTAGGTTCCAAAGAGGCGTCATAAAGCTATGTTTTGGAGGCAAATATCGAAAGAATAATGAAATTTCAATGGCGCTTTTTTGTGAATAGGCCACCCTTGATGTGGTCGTTAACTCTTGAAAGCCGGGAGTCGAGTTTTGTTGCCAGTGGCGTGATACGGCAGGTAATCTGGCTGTGACGGTTCGGCTATCGTTGGGCTGGGGGAGGATTAAACACTGAGCAGGTGCTTCTAGTATAGGCAGACGGCGCAGACGGCACTTGACTAGAAGCACCTGCTTACTGTAAGTTTTTAGCGGTAGCTCATGTTCAATACATTCATTCTGATTCCCCGGCTTCTAAGAGTTAAGTTACGTACAAGGCTATTTATTTATTTATTGGGGTTTAAGGTCATATATTTCTGCACTGTGGCTAATCATGACCATGACAGTTTTACGGGTGGAGGAAGCCGGAGTACCCGGAGAGAACCACCGAACAACGGCGAGCAACTGTCAGCTCCCCAACATACTAACTCCACACCAGCAGGGTTAGCATTGGTTTAAGACAAGTGCACCATCGACGTGCAGTACGCCGTAGTCCACGACGTCACCGTGCCCCCACGTGGGCAATGGGGGTGAAGTGTCTTGCCCAAGGACACAACGCGGTTGCCGCAGGTGGGATTCGAACCGAGGACCTCTCGGCTTGCAGCCTGCACCTCTACCTACTGAGCCACCGCGCCCCCTCCGTACGTACAAGGTTAAGAGAAACAGTATCATCAGCACATCTAATGCGGGGAGAGTGGAAACAATTATTCTTCCCGATAATTTTTTTAAATATCTCAGACCAAAACACAGGAAGTTCAACAGGAATGTTACGGTTGAAACTGGAATATGGCAAAAACTTGGGATCCAACCGGTAAAACTGACATTCTGGTTTAAAACTTAGTTCTATACTAAGATTCCACTTTTCACTGATAGAATGGAGAATATAAATAAATCATAAGTTCTCAAAAGAACAAAAATATTTTTAGGAGTGAGGGGGAGTTTTGTTCTCTGCTGTTTTTATCACATATAAACTGCGCTTAATGGATTGTCCGTGTGCATTCAATAAACACGTGACGTAAACGTGTAATCGAGTGTCTGTATATTTCACGTTATCAGTTTAGCAAGAAATGCTTGGTATTTTGTATTCAAATACTTCTAGTCATACAGTTTGTTTGTGACCGTACATGGTACATATGGTGTCATGTGATTCAATTGCGGGGGATAGCTCTTACATATGGTGTCATGTGATTCCATTTCGGGGAATAGCTCTTCGCTCTTACCCTATATGCAAGTATATGACACCGTTTCCATACACTGAACATGACGATTTGTGGATGTGTTTGCTAATTGCTAATGCGACACGAGTGTCAGCGTGGAAGGATAGAATGAGAGGCGCAGCGATGGCATAAGTGCCGTATTGACCAACGCTTTCATACACCGTGACGTTCTGGGTTTATTACCCGCCTCCATGACATATTAAATTCAAATATCACACAAAGAAAATTTCAAAATTCATGTTCTGACGTCTGCTTAAAATATAATGAAAACAAAACTCGGGTGTGATTGTAAACGCATGTGACAGAGCGATACGTGAACAGAAAATATTAGTTGAAAGATTGGGTTATTTTTTCGTATTTTCAAGAAATTGGATGCCGTTATCTGGGAGATATTCGCTTCAAAGCCAGAACTTTAGTGTCATAAAACCACTCTTAATTTATAAAATAAGTTTAATTTCGTAACTTTTGGTGGATATGAACAAAAAGGAAAATGGGCGGAGTTTAGTTCTTTTGGTGGATCCATGACGTCGGGAGGAAATGGTACATCAACGGAAATCCGCATGGAACACGGATTTGTAAATATGAAACTGGAGGAAAAGTAAACCATATAATGTCACTAACAAACGCTATAAGGAATATACCTTTCCGACTACTTGATTTGTATCTCACTTGTTTAGTGTGAATCAGTTATTGTTTGCCGGCTTTTTGAATGATCAATGAACAAAAGGGAGATCACTCTTGACTGTCAGTTGTATGTATATATCGACTGGCCAGTTTATATGAAGTTTGCATGTGACGGGTTTAAAACCAAGGAGAGTTTCAGATACTGATAGGAGGTAAATAAGATTTATTTAACATAAATAATTTCGTCGAGTAGAGTATATGTTTCTGCTGGTGGAGAATTGGATTCCCTTTTCTGGTCGAAACTGCATTTAGTTCTCTTGAACAGTTTGTGCTGGGAGAAGCTAAAATTCCAGTTTCTACCAGTGACACCAGAGATAAAATAGCGTCCATTTCCGATTATAGTTTTTAGAAGAGTAAATTGAATTTCAGGTTTTGTTAGAAGAATCTGGATTTCTACCAGATTGCAGTATCACCACGAGATAACTATCATGTGGAATATCAACATCTATCCAATCGAGTGTCAGCAGTAATCACATCCCCACTTCGGTATTGTGATTAATATACTTACTGAGGGTGGGGAGATGTTTGTTTGTTTGTTTATTGGCGTTTGACGTCACTTTCCACAGACAGGATCATATCGCAGCAAAGTGCGGGGAAGGCTAAACAAATACTTTAAAATCAGTTGGGTTAAAAATTAACCCAAATCAACTGGGTTGAGTGAATATGAACCCAATTGGGTTCATATTCACTCAACCCGGTTGAGTTTGGTTAATTTCCAACCCAATTGATTTTAGAGTGTAGTTTTGTGGCATGGACCACTTTCAGTGTTATCAACTAACAATATTAAAAAGAATACTGGAGTCGCAGAAATATCTTGCGCTGTAAGATCAACAATCCTCAGTGGAAACTGTCATCGTTTACGTAAAATTGGGTGCAAAAAAAAGATACTGGCGAATACGGAATGACAGAATATGTATTCTGTTGTCGACCTTGAAAGAAAAGATAACTATATATAAAGATTATGGGCACGGTGGCGTTGTGTACTAAGGCGCACTGCACGTCGATGGTGCACGTGTCTCCAACCAATGCTAATCCTGCTTGTGTGGAGTTAGTGTGTTGGGGAGTCTAACAGTTGTCCAGTGATTCTCTCCGGGAATTCCGGCTTCATCCACCCGTAAAACTGTCGGACACGAGGTGACCCTGGCTGTCGAACGTGTAGTTAAGCTCCAATAAATAAATAAATATCTACAGATTAATTGAGCAAAATAATTGATCTAATTAAATAAATTTCAATATAAAGTGCCTCTTCTTTTCCTTTTATCGCAAAACCCGGACGCCTTGCAATATGTCAGCTTCAAAGGTGAAAAAAAACCGAACTCAACATTATTATCGCGAATGGGCTAACATACTGAAGCGTGTTAAAACAGCTGACATTCCAATGACGTCACTTTTGATTGATTTCTATGACGTCATGTAGGGTGTGTGGGTGTCATCCATGGATATCTGTGTCAATTAAGGAGAAGTGAAACTGTTTGTGTGTTTACAGAATGTAGACGATGACGAAATAATCTGACGATCGGTAAATAGTCAAGGAAGTGGTCATATGGGGTGGGATAAGTGGGATCTGTCTGACCCAAGTATGCTACTGGAGACACGCGTATCTTAATACTTGAAGATTGAAGAAACGATCATGGTATATCCACAATACCCACAAGAGGCGCAGAACCATCTACCTACCCTTGGACCCTGGACAAATGACGTTGTACTCTCAAGCCCACTCCTAACCACAGTTTCGGGATACATTCCTCACTGTGCACAGTTATTTTCCCAGTATTACACGTCGGAACCTATAAGTGTTTTGTCAAGCTGATTTAAATACCACCATATTACAAAATCTCGTTTGTATTTACGTGATCGGTTGTCATGACATTTAAGGAATGTGTTCTGATTGGGATTGTGCTTTAAATGATTCACTTGAAATGAATGACACAGCAATAATTTGTTAGCGCTAATTCTCATTATCTGTAATGACATTAAGAATTAACCTATATTGGGAAAAACAGAAATTTGTCATACCGTGAAATATTTCTAGTTATCCTAACCGAGAGCTAATTACAGGTTTAATGAAGAATATATAGGGAACTTTGTTTCTAGATCGAAAACGTGAGTGCAAAATGTTGCAGTCAAGAATACTCGAAGGTTCGTAATTTTTATAAGATGGATGTTGGTTCGGAAGGAGGACTATTAGAAACGGATTTTGCTTGTAGAGAACGCTTTTGTATGGTCGGGGTGGGCAAGTACACTCTAAAATCAATTCGGTTAAAAATCAACCCAAATGAATTGGGTTGGATGAATATGAACCCAATTGGGTTCATATTCATCCAACCCAGTTAATTTGGATTAATTATTAACCAACTGATCTTAGATGGCTCAAAGGCATTAACAAATTACGCTATCCCGACAAAATATCCCGATTTACGCGTCCATCGCGTTCACTTGCAGTGTCTATCCGATCGCGATGCGCGAGGATTTTGATGTATTGTCGCGAACCGGCGTAAGTTAGCGGCCATGCGTGAACGTAATTTAGTTCTGTACCTTCTTACGTTATGGAACCAACAACAGAACCAGAAGCAGAAACAGTTCTAAAAAGGTTCCACTCCAGAACCAAAATTGGTACCCGATCTTGTCACGACTATTGCACAAAAATAAAGCCATGGTTGATAATTTTCGTCATTGGAAGAGATTTACAGGACATTTAATTTCCTAAAACTGTCAGTAAATTTAACAATAAGGGTTTGGGATTTTCATATAGGCATTTTCCTGTGGAGTAATTATACAAATACAGAAGCTGGGTTTTTACAATTTTTTCCCAAGTTTGAACGTTTCACTATTATTTGCTGTTGAAAGAAATTTAAAAATAACAAAACGCTGTTTTCACCATCTTGTGATGTTATGTAACATTCTGTGTCTGTTCATTATATCAACAGTGTGTGCATCGTGATATATAATACAGACACTGTTCTTTCCATTAATATATAGAGGATATGGAATGAGTGTTTTTTCTGATATAATATTTATGAAACGAGTCTAAGAATTTTCCGTTTTGGCGAGCCTTTGGCGAGCCCAAACGGAAAATTCGGACTCGTTTCATAAATATTATATGAGAAAAACACTCATTTCATATTCTATTTATCATATGACACACACACGCACAAATTAGTCACTTAGTATGACTTTTTAACCCATCACCTAACTTGAGTTTCAGACGGCACCTGGAAAAAACATCCTCGTATAACTAAATATTTTCACTTTTTGCTTCCGAAACATAGGTTATGACCCCTCATTGGACGAGCTCGTCGAGCTCGTTCCAATGAGGGTTCATAAACTGTGTTTTGGAAGCAAAAAGTGAAAATATAAAAAAAATGAATGGCGTTTTTCTTGTAGGTAAAAGATTAATACAATATAACCCACCCTAAATAGGACAGATAACGTAAATTCTCCCTACTGAAGTTATGCAAATGTCACCCAGTTATATTTTGTTTAGCCAGTCAAATTGTCCAGTTTTGAAATTGACCAATGAAAGCTCCAAACTCTAATTATGCAAATTATGAAAATGTGGCCCAGTTTTATTTTGTCCAGCCAATCAAATTGTCTCGTTTTGAAATTGACCAATGAAATTGACGGAAGGCTTTATTTGTCACTGATTAATATGAAAGCAAAATATCAAATGTTTTAAAGTGAACAAACCAGACGAGTCATATGATAAAGAAGTCTACGAGGTGTGATTTGCTAATTTCTTTTCCTGGGAAGAATAAACAGTTGCAAATTACAGTAAAAACAAATTCGCTAAACAAAAGGTCAACATGGGGTCTTACTTAGTGTTTGTATGTGTGATACTGATAAATATTCAATAATGGATTATCTTAATATAACATAACATAACTTTATTCACTTTAGAAATTAACAATACACAAAAGGCTTTCGCCTATTTATGGAAACATGTAGTAATTGTACCCGAGGCACATGCGCCAATGTCCACAAAGCCCTGAAAATTCAACCAACCCATACACGAAATAGTCCAATTATACCGAACAGAATCTGAGCTATACTACAATAGTCGCCCAGACATGTCAAACTTCCAGAGAGTTCTCACAAGGAATCTACCATAAAATTTGTCACAACAAAATGGTACGTAACTTCATCCCCGGAATAACATTTACTTTAAAGGGACCATATGTTCTTCTTCAACAAAACCATGCAAATATGTGTGTCACTGGACCGATCCCAGCGACATCCACACATACATGGTATACAAATGGGTTTAAGCTTCTAGTGGGCGACCTGACTGAATACGTTCACGTACTTTTAGTGCATTTTGTATCCAACGTATAAGGTTTAATAATATTTTCCTACGCAACTAATTTATGTGTGCAAGGTCGTCGACAGTAATGTGGTTTTATTTGTCAAGTGCTTGCTTCTAATTAGCTTTCCATAAGAAGTAAAATTTCCATTTGTAACTTTTAATGAACGAAAATTAGAGATACCCCCAAAGCCTCGTTTATTAAAAGTAACAAACGGCAAGTTGACTTTATTTTCTGCTAATGTCATAGTTTTCTCTCAACAATTACTTATACCTGAATGGACCTTTCTCGCTTGTCTAATAATTTGAAGGGGGGTAACTTTATCTAAAGTCAATTTTCATGACGATACAAGTCAGATATACCAAAATAGAATTAAATGTATAGTTGGCTTCAACCACAAAGAAGCTGTGAAAACCCCAAGAGCCTTCCAGGTTGTCGGTTTCTGTTGGTCAATCATAAGATTTTAAAACAAACTACAAACTGTTTCAAATGAAAAACATACTGCTTTCCAACATTGCATTCAGAGAGTATTCATTTCACCTTGAAGACATCAAGATAATAACACACTTAGTGGCGCTACGCGGCAGGGGTGGCGCCAGGGATTTATCGACAGGGGGCTGACCTCTCCGACAGGGGGGGGGGGGGGGGGGGGCTATAACATTTGACCTCCCAAACGAAGGAAAATGAGTGAAAATTGGTAAATTGGAGAACAAAAATAGAAGCAAATTGAGCATGTTTGTTGATTATTTAACCCTTTACCTACATGTAACCTGAAAAGCAGACGACACTTGCAAAAATAATTCTTCAATAACTAATTTTTTTCATTTTTTGTCTCAAAAACATAGGTTATGACCCCTCGTTGGAACGAGCTCGACGAGCTCGTTCCAACGAGGGGTCATAACCTATGTTTTTGAGACAAAAAATGAAAAAAATAATGAAAATTAATTGTCGGTTTTTGAGAATAGCGCTGGCCGGTTTTGGCCGTTACCTTAGGTAAAGGGTTAAAGTAAACATATTATAATAAGGTCGGGAAATATTTCATCTATAAAGCCAGTTTGACGAGCGACATTAAGGAATTTCGTGAAAATCACTATTCTCTATCAAAGTTCCAGTGCTGCACGGGTTCGAGACTGACAAGAGGAGATATCTACATTCGATTGTCGGAAATTTCTCGTGAAGTCGGGTTTACGAGACTCTAAGACGGACTGACTAAAAATATCCGACGGGGGGTGGCTCTAGCCCCCCCCCCCCCCCCCCCCCGGCGCCACCACTGCTACGTGACCTTATCATAAAACTACAATCGTGAGGAATTTTATTCACAAACTTGTATTATGTTATTCGAAATGTCATCATAGATTCGCTCAAATGAAGTCTCGATTGAGACAAACTTCTTGTGTTGATTCCAAAAAAATGAATATTATTACACGCCTGTTCTATGTAATCCCCATCTACAGCAACACTAAACCATGCGGAAAATGAAAATCTGTTCCCCACACATGTGCCGAACGGAAATCGTTGACGGACTATTTTTAAATAGAAGCGAAATTTCACTGGAATTTTCTACAAATCGTGCAATGCAATTACATTTTGAATCTCCAGCGATAGCTGAAAATCGTCCCCTGAGTTCCAATGTGTACCATGTGCCAGTAGGCTGCCAGTAGGCACATAGAACACATTGGAACTCAGGGGACGAAATAGTAACACAGGTTCCCCTCACAAATTTGGTTGGCGATAAAATGTGTTGTTTTCATTGATAGTCGTCAAATGAATTGCTGAGTGTTATTATAATAATTTTTTTTTATAGACGTGAAGGCGTGTAATAAACACAAAACGACACACGCGTGTGTCGTTCTGTGTATTTGCTGGTCTTTTTAGATTCAGTCGACTGGAATATTTAGTTGGTCGGAAACGCGAACCACAAACTCGCTTTTCCGACAAACTGAAATATTCCAGACGAGTAATTATAAACAACAAAGGCGATGGACTAATTAACCTTATACCTAACATGAAAAGAAAACAAAATTTTTGAACAACTAATTTGTTTCATATTTTGTCTCAAAAACATAGGTTATGACCCTCATTGGAACGATCTCGACGAGCTCGTTCCATTGAGGGGTCATAACCTATGTTTTTGAGACAAAAAATGAAAAGATAATGAAAATTAACTGGCGAATTTTGAGAATAGCGCTGGCCGGTTTTGGCGTTACTTTGGGTAAAGGGTTAAGGGATAAACTGGTTCCAGGTCTTAGAAGTCGACTGGTGATTCGAGAACTTCAAAATAGTCCTTTATCTAACGAAACGGACATCTTCAACAGCGCTATTCCGTAAAATAGCCATTCAAATGTAATTGTTTTCTTCCCAAAGTTTGCATCGGACACAAAAGTTATGACTCCTATGGAGTTGTCTTTCAGCGGGAAGAATCCTTGATACCTCGTCCTGAAACATTAACCAAATAATAATGTTATATCTTCATTGAATCAAGCCCAAAATGTTTATCTATTTCACCTTGAAGACATCAAACCATACAGTCATTTTTTTGTATGCGTACGAAGAATTCATAAACAGATCAAAGAGAAAATACATGCGTAAGACGAGAAAAACGGTATAGAATACAATTGCAGATTATTTTCCTGGGGTTTAACGACACTTTTGACAGCCAGGGTCACCTCGCGTCGGACAGTTTTACGGGTAGAGGAAGCCGGAGTACCCGGCGAGAACCATTGAACAGCGGCGAGCAACTGACAGACCAACATATTAATTCTGCATAAGCAGGGTTGGCATTGGTTGAAAACAAATGCACCATCAACATACAGTGCGCCCTTGTGCACAGCGCCACCTTGCCATCATGTACGCAATCGGGATTACGTGCCTTGCCCAAGGACACAACGCAGTCACCCCTGTCGGGGATCGAACCTTAGACCTTTCCGTTTGAAGACCAATTCCGTAACCATTAAGCCACAACACTCCCGAAGAATTCATAAACAGATCAAAGATAGAATACATGCGTTAGAATACAAAAGAAAAACAACGGTGTGGAGTACAATTGTTGATTAACCCTCTACCCAAAGAAAACGATTTCAAAATTTATTATTTTAAATACCATTTTTTTTTTTCAAAAAAAAATTCAACAAAACCATATCATGTGACCCCTTTTTGGAACGAGCTCGACGAGCTCGTTCCAAAGAGGGGTCACATGATATGTTTTTTTTAAAATTTTTCGAAAATTAATATTTTTTCATCTGCTGAATTTGCATATTACGCGGGTGGATGCGGGTATTCGTTAAGTAAAGGGTTAGTAACTTACACGAACGATTTAATATGTTGTATTGATACCCAGAATGGACAGCCATTAGTGCTTAAACTGGTGGATAATCAATACAATGCTATGTGTATTCGTAATATGATTCCCATTAAACTTTTAAACTAAGCCTCCTATCATGCATAACAAGAAACCCAAACTGTCCATTATTGCTAAAAATGGGACTTAAAAGGATAAATGGATGTTCCCGATAAAGTCTAAGCATTGTTTATAGAAACCAGATCACCAATACCTACCAATATAATCCTATATTCGACCAGGACACAACACAAGTCTTTTATACCACGATTGTTGTGTGTATTGAACATTACCCGACACAGGAGAGGCGTTTTCTCCAAAACACTCATGGTGTTTTAATAGACAGAACGCGGTGTGTGTTTGAATCGGTGGGTGTTTTATATAACGAGTTGGAAACGACCCGCGTTGTGTCCTTGGGCAAGGCACTTTATTCCGGTTGCCTACATGGGGGCACGATGACGCCGTGTACTAAGGCGTACTCCACGTCGATGGTGCGAAAGTTTTCAACAGCTGTAACCCTACTTGAGCGGAACTTGTACAGAGTAGAATGTTGAGGAGTTGAAAGTTGCTCGTCGATGCTCTGTGGTTCTCTCCGGGTACTCCGGCTTCCTCCACCCGTAAAAGTGTCACGGTCACGATTAGCCAATGTGTATAAGTATGTGACCTTAAACACCAATAGATAAATAAATAACACATTTGAATGGAGCAGTCATATTTCGCGAGAGTCGTACGCCATTCCAACGATTCAAGCACACCGATTCACAGACGCATAGCATTCTGTGTTTATTACATATACCCCTGCATTAAAATTCATTTAAATAAACAAATTTTAATCCCGATGTTTAAACCCAAAGATGAATAGTCCGTTATTTGTGTTTGAAGCGGTACTGATCAAATGGGTAGATAAAAATCAAAATAATCTTTAGGGAACCAGTCTAAATGACATTCGTTGTCTTTTCTATTGGGTGTGTTTTTTGTTGGAAATGATTGTTTTTTAATATTATCTCATTTTTGGTTAACTTATGTTTTTGTGAACCGACTTTATTTTGCTTTGGACGTTTTCATTTTCACACTACGCGACAGATGATCGATAATTGTAAAACGAAATTGTGGAAACTTTTTGAAGCGTAACTAATGACACGTCGGGAAAGGAACTTGTCTAAACGGTGCGGGGGGAAAAAGTTCTGGCGTGTACATCGCCAGTTTAATACAGAAACATTTGTGTCATAGCGGCGGCGATTCCGTAAAATACAAGGGTTTAAAGTTTAATGGATGTGTAATAAGTAACCCTTTTGATAATGTAACGATCTTATCCTACAAGGTATATTCACAAAGATCGACATACTTATTTTATTTTTGTCTCCATAACGTATCTTTTGAATCATCATTGGAATGAGCTCGTTCAGCGCGTTCCAATGAGAAGTCATCAATTACATGCTGAGGCGAAAAAGAGCAAAATTTCCGTTATTCAATTTTTTGACAAATGTTTTCTTGTCCTCTTAGGTAAACGGCTAACACAAGACATTCCTACTCTGACCTGAATTGGCTTAACATTATCGCCCCAAACTTCCGATAATATCTCGCCATACTTTACAAACCACATGCATTTAAAGCAATTTTGATGAAAAGTTAGAAAAACAAATTTTGGAACTTTAAGAAACGCTCCATTCTCATTGCCCAATCTGCTGACAGATGTGATAAGTCACACCTTGCTTTTAGATCTTTATCAACCCAATTAACATGCATCACGTGACATCTAAATCTGGTCTCCCGATTTGTCCTTACTTGTTTATAGAAGTCTATTTAGAATATTTGTTAAATCAATTGTGGACTGTTATTCACACAGAATAAAACATAACAGTTGTGCTGTCGAAAGCGGATAATGTCAACTGTGTTATGATGATTATCTTTTTGTTCCAGTATGCGCAGAACAAACCTACCATCTGATTAATTGTTGGAAAGGGCTCAGAGAGCCCTTTCCAACAATTAATCAGATGATAGAGTTTCAAGTATGTCATAAATCTTACTAAACTTCCCCGCATACAGTCGTACATATATGGCTAAAATGGGCGTGGCAGAAAAAGTGTTAATCACATATTTGACAGTGATTGACTGTCTTTACGATTAAATAAAGGAAAACCAGTGATCACGTGGCGCAAGTAAATTGCCACCAAAGGTAATACTTGAAATTGAAATCAAGGCCAACAACAAAAACATCCTTTAGTTTTATCAATCGAAATTATTTCGCAAATATGCCCCGATGAGCGAAGCTTTTTCAATTCTGTAATATTGACCAACCACATAAAAACCCATATGAAAAAGTACGGGATTCATGAACCACTGATGAATAGACAATGCTCATTGTTAATCACTCGCTATGTTGAAGAAAATCACTAGCTACGAGCATAATTGTGACCGCTTATTTTATCCCAAGGTAAATAATTTACGCGTCCCAAATAAAGGATTATTTTTCATTTTTTTTTTATAAACGATTCATTGTTCTCATAAAAAATGATCAAAGTTATAAAAATAAATCGACCACCAACTGTAATTTCCCAGTGGACTTTAAATATCTGATTGACGATAAATTTATTTGAAAATGGATAAAGAATTAAGTGGGACATTACAACGACGGAATTTCACTAATTAATTTATAATATTACAGACAACTCGTCCCCTCAGATCCAATGTGTTCTATGTGACTACTGGCACATAAAACACATTGGAACTCAGGGGACGAACTGTTCTCCACCCGGACAACTGCCCCCCCCCCCCCTCCAAAAAGGACAATCAGACATCTGAAATTGTCATCTATGACAGCTGCCCCCAGTCAGAAATGCAGCTCATACATCTGCCTCCCCCTCCCCCCGCCAAGGAGGACTTGTTAATTTTTACAGCCGCCCCACCCCTAGTCAGAAATGCAGCTACGACAACTGCCTCAGTGTTTCTGGGAAGGTGGACTGTTAACAGAACCGGTCGATTTTACAACAATAATAATATTTTATTTGTTGATTGAATCCAATTTGATAGGCAGTCAATGAAAGGCGTTGTGGCAACTGCGTTATGTCCTTGGGCAAGACACTTCACCCCCATTGCCCACGTGGGGGCACGGTGACGTTGTGTACTAAGGCGTAGTGCACGTCGATGGTGCACTGTCTTCAACCAATGCTAACCCTGCTTGTGTGGAGTTAGTATGTTGGGGAGCTGACAGTTGCTCGCCGTTGCTCGGTGGTTCTCTCCGGCTTCCTCCACCCGTAAAACTGTCGAGATCATGATTAGCCATTGTCATAAATATGTGACATTAAACACCAATAAATAAATAAATAATGAAAGGCGTGAACAAAACCACGCTTGTTTCGGTTAATGATTTCATTTGTCTGTGACTTTAAAAGCGTTTCGGCTCCATTTCGGTAATCTGACGGTCCTAACCTCGAGGGGATGTTGATGTTGTAGATACAATGTTGACATGTGATTTTGGTGATACCTATTTCATATTACAAGGCTTAAGCGATAAGATTGGTACAGATCAATTCGACACTGAACTTATTTGCGTGGTTAAGAAAGTTAACGTTATGATGTTACCAACTTTCGTTGAAGATGGACAGCCAAAAGCGTTGTTGCTCTGTTATTTTGAAATCATTTGGGTAGCAGACAAACACGGAAATGGAAACAGGAAGGTATGATAAATATAGTTCGGCCTTTGATCAAATGATATTTTCGTACAAACACAATTATGACGATTACCATTACTGTTTGTGTGGATATATTTTTGTTTTGAAACCTATTTATCTGGTTTAATATTTTACGTAACGACGAAACCAAATTTTAATATTACGAAACAGAAGCGTAGTGATCCATATTTAAAATGGCATCCCTGCATAAGAAAATTGGAAAATTGTCCTCAAATTTCGACTTTATATCGCGTTAATTGCATTGTCAGTGCAACTTTCCCACGTGATTATATTGAGCGTTTTCAATTCCATTGCCTTGCAGATCTTTGAAAACAATATTGTGCCCAAGTTCACGATTTGTCTTACATGGTTACAAACAGTCATGTGACTAATTCCCTCTTGGTATTTTCAAATGGAATTTTATTTCTTTTTCGTGCATTTTCTTGGAGTGTTTGTAACTAATCACAGACGAAATGGTACAATGTGCTTTCTCCGAGTCTGGAGTTCATTTATTTGGAACTCTGTTATTAGAATTACCGATCAAATCGTGATTTTTGCAATTCGATGCTTATTCATTATTTTGCTTTATAATATGACTCGTCCGTTTTGTTCACTTTAAAACATTTGATATTTTGTTTTCATATTAATCAGTGATAAATAAAGCCTTCCGTCAATTTCATTGGTCAGTTTCAAAACTAGACATTTTGATTGGCTGAACAAAATACAACTGGGCCACATTTTCATAATTTGCATAATTAGTGTTGGGAGCTTCCATTGGTCAATTTCAAAACTTGAAAATTTACGTTATCTGTCCTATTTAGGCTGGGTTATATTGCATTAATCTTTTAACTACAGGAAAAACGCTATTCATTTTTTTTTTTATATATTTTCACTTTTGCTTCCAAAACATAGGTTATGACCCCTCATTGGAACGAGCTCGACGAGCTCGTTCCAATGAGGGGTCATAACCTATGTTTTGGAAGCAAAAAATGAAAATTTTTAGTTATACGAGGATGTTTTTTCCAAGTGCCGTCTGCAACTCAAGTTAGGTGATGGGTTAAAAAGTCATACTAAGTGGCTAATTTGCGCGTGTGTGTCTCATATGATAAATAGAATATGAAATGAGTGTTTTTCTCATATAATATTTATGAAACTCGTCCGAATTTTCCGTTTAGGCTCGCCAAAACGGAAAATTCTTAGACTCGTTTCATAAATATTATATGAGAAAAACTCTCATTCCATATCCTCTATATCTATTCCTGCCTACAGTTGTGGGAGGCATGTGCCCCTGTGCCTCTTCCCGTTGATACATCCATATCTATTACTGCCTACAGTTGTACCACGTTTTTGCACCTACTGAAGTATATAGATAGTATACAAAGGGTTAATCATATTCTGAACATCATCTTTGATGACGATTTGATCATTTGCATAGTATAGTGAAAAATCTATAAATGATTTAGCCAAGTAATTAATAAAGCGAGAAGAAACGGGGATATGTAATTCTATATTTTATTCATCACCATTCATCTATTTTGATGCCTAAAATGCTGCATACACTGCAAAAAATATAGGTTCTCTTTAGAACCAAAACTAGTTCTAATCTTGTCTCTGAGATGGAACCAGTTCTGTTGAAACAGTATTTATTTCAAATTAAATAAATTTATAAAGATTAACATTAAATATTAACAGAATTAAACATAAATTGAGGGGGTTTCAGTTGAAAGTTTAGAGCTTATACGAGGTTGTCTCAAATCATTATAAAGCAAAGGAGATATGAACAGTTGGCATATCGAACCAGTTTGGGTTCTATACAGAACCAAAACTGGTTCGATATGCCAACTGTTCATATCTCCTTTGTTTCAAAATGTTTAGCGACTGTGTTCAATAAGCTCCGAGTTTAGTGCTGAATCTACTTCAGTTCATGTAATATTCTGTTAAAATTGAATGGTAATCTTGGTAAATTTATTTGATTTGAAATAAATACTGTTTAAACAGAACTGGTTCCATCTCAGGGACAAGATTAGAACCAGTTTTGGTTCCAAAGAGAACCTATATTTTTTGCAGTGTAGATTAAAAGTTAACCAATTATTCATTATGTCAAAAAGACAGCTTTATAACGCTTACAAATAGATAAAATGCAATACTAGTATAATTGATATTTCATGCTCATCAATCCCAGGGTTGCTGTTTTTTTTATTTAAATCAGAGTTTGTTTATTTAAATCGATTTATTTGATTTTTATTTCCATATTCAAAAAAGTAGGGGATATTTGATAAAGGTGAGATATATGAAGAAATATATTTTTATTTTCATCAAAAAGACAGTTGAGGCATTGTACTGTGACATCTGGTGAATGATTGCAGCGATAGTTGGGTGTCTGACAAGTACACATTCCACGCACTGTGCTGTAGAAGACATGGACGGTCAGTCAGAGAATTTACCACTTTCGGTCCAAGACCTCAATACCTTGTAATTTCTCCTCGGTTCGCGTGACAAGCGCGGATCCGACGTTGCGTTCTCCTCGCCAAACGACCAATATTAGTTTGACTGATGTTATTCCATTCTTCCAGCAGTGCAGCGGCGAGTTCCTGGACATTGGTAGGGGCTGTTGGCGTTGTCGTACGCGCCTGCCAAGCATATCCCAGCCAGACGTCACGTGTCAGTCTTCGCATACCTCAACAGTTACATCAGTTTGGATATCCCCTACTTTTTTTTTAATAGTATATAAATTATTCACCACAGGATTGTATTTTACCCATGATTCCTTTAGATAAGAGAAACAGAGTATATTGACAGCAGGGTGCATCAAAGGCTGCCCAAAGAATGGGAACAAATAACTGATACGAAAACATTTACTTGTGTTAATCATTTCAGTATTTGGAGTGTCGTGAGGGTAAAAATCACAGAATATATCTGGCATAGAATAGATGGAAAAAGAGAGGAATCACTGAAACTTATGTTTTCTCTTTGTTACATCATTACTGTGGGAAGATGACTTCTGGACACTCTGACTCTCCTTTATTACTTGCTACATTCTTAAATCACTGATCCTTGTTCTCAGAGCCGATTTAGTGTTTTTGATGGATTCATTGAAAGGTTATCATATATCTGTTTAAAATCTATGTTTAATTTAATATGATTCTTTTCATATAAGCTGAAAATTATATAAATTATTAAGGAACATTTAACTAACCTACAGCACGTTCCAAGCAGTTAAGACACAGTGGGATGTGTATTCCAAGACTATTGAATAGTTCTAACTGACATAAACACTGTCTAATTACTGTATTTTAACAGTTAATATGCATCGCATCATGTTACAGCTCATTTTCAAAATACCTCTGACAATTTGTACATTTTTGATCTAAATCAATGCTTTTTATTAAAAATTGTTTTAAATCAGCCAACCCTGATCAATTTTACAACACTAACTCTTTGACTAACACAACTAGACAACGACACTTGTTTTCTAGAATAACTAACTGTTCCTTTTTGTCGTCTTACAAATATACTTTATGGTTCCGTATTTGAACAATCTTGTTCCAACGAGGGGTTATAAACAATGTTTCCGAGGAAAAAACCGAATTATTAATAAACTTTTAATGGCGCTTTTGCGAATAGAGTTTTTTTGTGATTATTTCTAGAATAACTAAACATTTTCATCTGTGGCTTAGTTTATGCAACTGCATTAGGTTCCAATGAGGCGTAATAAAGTTATGTTTTGGAGGCAAATATCGAAAAAAATAATGGAATTTCAATGGCGCTTTTTTGTGAATAGGCCACCTTGATGTGGTCGTTAACTCGTGGAAGCCGGGAGTCGAGTTTTGTTGCCAGTTGTGTAATACGGCAGGTAATCTGGCTGTGACGGTTCGGCTATCGTTGGGCGGGGGTGGGGGAGGTGGGGGGGGGTTAAACACTGAGCAGGTGCTTCTAGTCAAGTGTCGTCTGCCTGAATAGGCAGACGACACTTGACTAGAAGCACCTGCTTACTGTAAGTTTTTGGCGGTAGGTCATGTTCAATGTCATGTTCAATACATTCACTCTGATTCCCCGGCTTCTAAGAGTTAAGTTACGTACAAGGTTATTTATTTATTTATTGGGGTTTAAGGTCATATATTTCTGCACTGTGGCTAATCATGACCATGACAGTTTTACGGATGGAGGAAGCCGGAGTACTCGGAGAGAACCACCGAGCAACGGTGAGAGCAACTGTCAGCTCCCCAACATACTAACTCCAACTCCACACCAGCAGGGTTAGTATTGGTTGAAGACAAGTGCACCATCGATGTGCAGTACGCCGTAGTCACCGTGCCCACAGATGGGCTATGGGGTGAAGTGTCTTGCCCAAGGACACAACGCGGTTGCCGCAGGTGGGATTCGAACCGAGGACCTCTCGGCTTGCAGCCTGCACCTCTACCTACTGAGCCACCGCCCCCCCCCCCCTCCGTACGTACAAGGTTAAGAGAAACAGTATCATCAGCACATCTAATGCGGGGAGAGTGGAAACAATTATTTTTCCCGGTAAATTTTTAAAATATCTCAGACCAAAACACAGGAAGTTCAATAGTGCTTATGTGGCTTTTCTTCAAAAATTGTGAAAAGAAATGTTATAGTTGAAACTGGAATATGGCAAAAACTTGGGATCCAACCTGTAAAACTGGCATTCTGGTTTAAAACTTAGTTCTATGCTGAGATTCCACTTTTCACTGATAGAATGGAGAATAGAAATATATCATAAGTTCTCAAAAGATCGAAAGTATTTTTAGGAGTGGGGGAGTATTTTTCTCTGCTACTTTTATCACATATAAACTGCCCTTAATGGATTGTCCATGTGCATTCAATAAACACGTGAAGAGACGTAAACGTGTAATCGCGCGTCTGTATATTTCACGTTATGAATTTAGCAAGAAATGTTTGGTATTTTGTCTTCTAATATTTCTAGTCCTACACTTTGTTTGTGACCGTACATGGTACATATGATGTCATGTGATTCAATTGCGGGAGACAGCTCTTACATGCGGTGTCATGTGATTCCATTTCGGGGAAAAGTTCTTCGCTCTTACCCAATATGCAAGTATGTGACACCGTTTCCAAACACAGAACGTGACGATGTGTGGATGTGTTTATTAATGCGACACGAGTGTCAGCGCGGAATAATAGAATGAGAGGCGCAGCGATGTCATGAGTGCCGTATTGACCAACGCGTTCATACACCGTGACGTTCTGGGTTTATTACCCGCCTCCATGACAAAGTAAATTCAAATATCACACAGAGAAAATGTCAAACTGCAAGTTCTGACGTCTGCTTAAAATATAATGAAAACAAACCTCGGGTGTGATCGGAAACGCATGTGACAGAGCGATATGTAAACAGAAAAATATAATTGAAAGATTAAGTTATTTTTTCGTATTTTCAAGAAATTGGATGCCGTTATCTGGGAGATATTCGCTTCAAAGCCAGAACTTGAGTGTCATAAAACCACTCTTAATTTATAAAATAAGTTTAATTTCGTAACTTTTGGTGGATTTGAATAGGAATATTTGTTAACTGACATTCGATGTATCGACTGTCACCGCAGCTTCCGAATTGACCTAGGTCATAATGCGACATTTCGATTGGCCGATTAGGTAAATGGGCGGGGTTTAGTTCTTTTGGTGGATCCATGGCGTAGGGGGGAAATGGTCCATCAACGGAAATCCGCATTGAACACGGATTTGTAAATATGAAGCTGGAGGAAAAGTAACGGGCGTGTTATAAACCACATAACGTCACTAACAAACGCCGTAAGGAATATACCTTTCCGACTACTTGTTTTGTATATCGAACTAACAACTGCTGATATTAATAAATGATAGAATTCTCACTTGTTTAGTGTGATTCGGTTATTGTTTGCCGGCATTTCGAAGGATCAATGAACAAAAGGGAGATCACTCTTGACGGTCTGTTGTATGTACAAATCGACTGACCAGTTTGCATGTGACGGGTTTAAAACCAAGGAGAGTTTCAGATACTGATAGGAGGTAAATAAGATTTATTTAACATAAATAATTTCGCCGAGTAGAGTATGTGTTTCTGCTTGTGGAGAATTGAATTTTCTTCTTTTCTGGTCGAAACTCTATTCACTCCTCTTGAACAGTTCGTGCTGGGAGAAGCTAAAATTCCAGTTTCTACAAGTGACAACAGAGATAAAATAACGTACATTTCCGATTACAGTTTTAGAAGAGAAAAAGGAATTTCAGTTTTTTAGTAGAATCTTGGTTTCTACCAGATTCCAGTATCACCACGATATAACTATCATGTGGAAAATCAACATCTTGCCAATCGAGTTTCAGCAGTAATGACATCCCCACTACGGTATTGTGATTAATATACTTACTGAGGGTGGGGAGGTGTTTGTTTGTTTGTTTTCTGGCGTTTGACGACACTTTCCACAGACAGGATCATATCGCAGCAAAGAGCGGGGAAGGCTAAACGTACACTTTAAAATAAGTTGGGTTAAAAAACAACCCAAATCAACTGGGTTGAGTGAATATGAACCCCGTTGGGTTCATATTCACTAAACCCAGTTGAGTTGGGTTAATTTCCAACCCAACTGATTTTAGAGTGTAGTTTTGTGGCATGGGCCACTTTCAATGTTATTAACTAACAATATTAAAAAAAAAATGCTGGAGTCGCAGAAATATTTTGCACTGTAAGATCAACAATCCTCAGTGAAAACTGTCATCGTTTACCCAAAACTGGTTGCGAACCACAGCTTAACGATGGAATAAGGAGATACTGGCGAATACAGAATGACAGAATGTGTATTCTGTTGTCGACCTTGAAAGAAAAGTTAACTATATATAAAGATTAAAGGCATGATGGCGTTGTGTACAAAGGCGTACTACACGTCGACGGTGCACTTGTCTCCAATCAATGCTAATCTTGCTTGTGTGGAGTTAGTATGTTGGGGAGTCTAATAGTTACTCGCCGTTACCCACTGATTCTCTCCGGGTATTCCGGCTTCCTCCACTCGTAAAACTGTCGGATACGAGGTGACCCTGGCTGTCGAAAGTGTAGTTAAGCTCCCAATAAATAAATAAATATCTACAGATTAATTGAGCAAAATAATTAATCTAATTAAATAAATTTCAATATAAAGTGCCTCTTCTTTTCCTTTTCTCGCAATACCCGGAAGCCTTGCAATGTGTCAGCTTCAAAGGTGAAAAAAACAGAACTCAACATTATTATCGCGAATGGGCTAACATATTGAAGCGAGTTAAAACAGCTGACATTCCAATGACGTCACTTTTGGAATTATTGACTTCGATGACGTCATGCAGGGTGTGTGGGTGCCATCCATGGATATCTGTGTCAATTAAGGAGAAGTGAAACTGTTTGTGTGTTTACAGAATGTAGACGATGATGAAATAATCTGGCGATCAGTAAATAGTCAAGGACGTGGTCATATGGGGTGGGATAAGAGGGATCTATCTGGCCCAAGTATGCTACTGGAGACACGCGTATCTTAATACTTGGCGGGCGCGGTGGCGTCGCGGTAACCGGTTCTCGTCAGATCACCGAAGTTAAGCAACGTCGAGCGCGGTTAGTAGTTGGATGGGTGACTTCAGCGACTGATTCGTGCTTCCTCGTTGTGTCCTTGGGCTAGGCACTTAACCCCGATTGCCTACATGGGGCACGATGACGCTGTGTACTAAGGCGTACTGCACGTCGACGGTGCGCATGTCTTCAACCATTCTAACCCTGCCTGTGCCGCAGTGCAGAGTTCAGAGTTACGATGTTGGAGAGCTGGCAGCTGCTCGTCGTTGCTCGGTGGTTCTCTCCGGGTACTCCGGCTTCCTCCACCCGTAAAACTGTCACCGACATGATATGACCCTGGCTGTTAATGTGTCGTTCAAATCTAATCAAAAAAAAAAAAAAAAAAAATAATCAAAAAAATCTTAATACTTGAAGATTGAAGAAACGATCATGGCATATCCACAATGCCCACAAGAGGCGCAGAACCATCTACCTACCCTTGGACCCTGGACAAATGACGTTGTACTCTCAAGCCCACTCCTAACCACAGTTTCGGGATACATTCCTCGCTGTGCACAGTTATTTTCCCAGTATTACACGTCGGAACCTATAAGTGTTTTGTCAAGCTGATTTAAATACCACCATATTACAAAATCTCGTTTGTATTTACGTGATCGGTTGTCATGACATTTAAGGAATGTGTTCTGATTGGGATTGTGCTTTAAATGATTCACTTGAAATGAATGACACAGCAATAATTTGTTAGCGCTAATTCTCATTATCTGTAATGACATTAAGAATTAACCTATATTGGGAAAAACAGAAATTTGTCATACCGTGAAATATTTCTAGTTATCCTAACCGAGAGCTAATTACAGGTTTAATGAAGAATATATAGGGAACTTGGTTTCTAGATCGAAAACGTGAGTGCAAAATGTTGCAGTCAAGAATACTCGGAGGTTCGTAATTTTTATAAGATGGATGTTGGTTCGGAAGGAGGACTATTAGAAACGGATTTTTCTTGCAGAGAACGCTTTTGTATGGTCGGGGTGGGCAAGTACACTCTAAAATCAATTCAGTTAAAAATCAACCCAAATGAACTGGGTTGGATGAATATGAACCCAATTGGGTTCATATTCATCCAACCCAGTTAATTTGGGTTAATTATTAACCAACTGATCTTAGATGACTCGAAGGCATTAACAAATTACGTTATCCCGACAAAATATCGATTTTCGCGTCAATCGGGTTCACTTGCAGTGTTCATCCGATCGCGATGCGCGAGTATTTTGATTTATTGTCGCGAACCGGCGTAAGTTAGGGGCCATACGTAAACGTAATTTAGTTCTGTACCTTCTTACGTATGGAAGCAACAACAGAACCAGAAGCAGAAACAGTTCTAAAAGGGTTCCACTCCAGAACGAAAATTGGTACCGTATCCTGTCACGAATATTGCACAAAAATAAAACCATGGTTGATAATTTTCGTCATTGGAAGAGATTTACTGGACATTTAATTTCCTAAAACTGTCAGTAAATTTAACAATAAGGGTTTGGGATTTTCATATAGGCATTTTTCTATGTTGTGGAGTAATTATACAAATACAGAAGGTGGCTTTTTACAATTTTTTACAATTTTTTCCCAAGTTTGAACGTTTGACTTTTATTTGCTGTTGAAAGAAATTTAAAAATAACAAAACGCTGTTTTCACCATCTTGTGATGTTATGTAACATTCTGTGTCTGTTCATTATATCAACAGTGTGTGCATCGTGATATATAATACAGACACTGTTCTTTCCATTAATATATAGAGGATATGGAATGAGTGTTTTTCTCATATAATATTTATGAAACGAGTCTAAGAATTTTCCGTTTTGGCGAGCCTCTGGCGAGCCCAAACGGAAAATTCGGACTCGTTTCATAAATATTATATGAGAAAAACACTCATTTCATATTCTATTTATCATATGACACACACACGCACAAATTAGTCACTTAGTATGACTTTTTAACCCATCACCTAACTTGAGTTGCAGACGGCACTTGGAAAAAACATCCTCGTATGACTAAAAATTTTCACTTTTTGCTTCCAAAACATAGGTCATGACCCCTCATTGGAACGAGCTCGTCGAGCTCGTTCCAATGAGGGGTCATAACCTATGTTTTGGAAGCAAAAAGTGAAAATATAAAAAAAAAATGAATGGCGTTTTTCTTGAAGGTAAAAGATTAATACAATATAACCCACCCTAAATAGGACAGATAACGTGAATTCTCCCTACTGAAATTATGCAAATGTCACCCAGTTGTATTTTGTTTAGCCAATCAAATTGTCCAGTTTTGAAATTGACCAATGAAAGCTCCAAACTCTAATTATGCAAATTATGAAAATGTGGTCCAGTTTTATTTTGTTCAGCCAATCAAATTGTCCCGTTTTGAAATTGACCAACGAAATTGACGGAAGGCTTTATTTATCACTGATTAATATGAAAGCAAAATATCAAATGTTTTAAAGTGAACAAACCAGACGAGTCATATGATAAAGAAGTCTACGAGGTGTGATTTGATAATTTCTTTTCCTGGGAAGAATAAACAGTTGCAAATTACAGTAAAAACAAATTCGCTAACCAAAAGGTCAATATGGGGTGTTACTTACTGTTTGTATATGTGATACTGATAAATATTCAATAATGGATTATCTTAATATAACATAACATAACTTTATTCACTGTAGAAATGAACAATACACAATAGGCTTTCGCCTATTTATGGAAACATGTAGTAATTGTACCCGAGGCACATGCGCCAATGTCCACAAAGCCCTGAAAATTCAACCAACCCATACACGAAATAGTCCAATTATACCGAACAGAATCTGAGCTATACTACAATAGCAGCCCAGACATGTCAAACTTCCAGAGAGTTCTCACAAGGAATCTACCATAAAATTTGTCACAACAAAATGGTACGTAACTTCATCCCCGGAATAACATTTACTTTAAAAGGACCATATGTTCTTCTTCAACAAAACCATGCAAATATGTGTGTCACTGGACCGATCCCAGCGACATCCACACATACATGGTATACAAATGGGTTTAAGCTTCTAGTGGGCGACCTGACTGAATACGTTCACGTACTTTTAGTGCATTTTGTATCCAACGTATAAGGTTTAATAATATTTTCCTACGCAACTAATTTATGTGTGCAAGGTCGTCGACAGTAATGCGGTTTTATTTGTCAAGTGCTTGCTTCTAATTAGCTTTCCATAAGAAGTAAAATTTCCATTTGTAACTTTTAATGAACGAAAATAAGAGATACCCCCAAAGCCTCGTTTATTAAAAGTAACAAACGGCAAGTTGACTTTATTTTCTGCTAATGTCATAGTTTCCTCTCAACAATTACTTATACCTGAATGGACCTTTCTCGCTTGTCTAATAATTTGAAGGGGGGTAACTTTATCTAAAGTCAATTTTCATGACGATACAAGTCAGATATACCAAAATAGAATTAAATGTATAGTTGGCTTCAACTACAAAGAAGCTGTGAAAACCCCAAGAGCCTTCCAGGTTGTCGGTTTCTGTTGGTCAATCATAAGATTTTAAAACAAACTACAAACTGTTTCAAATGAAAAACATACTGCTTTCCAACATTGCATTCAGAGAGTATTCATTTCACCTTGAAGACATCAAGATAATAACACACTTAGTGGCGCTACGCGGCAGGGGTGGCGCCAGGGATTTATCGACAGGGGGGCTGACCTCTCCGACAGGGGGGGCTATAACATTTGACCTCCCAAACGAAGGAAAATGAGTGAAAATTGGTAAATTGGAGAACCAAAATAGAAGCAAATTGAGCATGTTTGTTGATTATTTAACCCTTTACCTACATGTAACCTGAAAAGCAGACGACACTTGCAAAAATAATTCTTGAATAACTAATTTTTTTCATTTTTTGTCTCAAAAACATAGGTTATGACCCCTCGTTGGAACGAGCTCGACGAGCTCGTTCCAACGAGGGGTCATAACCTATGTTTTTGAGACAAAAAATGAAAAAAATAATGAAAATTAATTGTCGGTTTTTGAGAATAGCGCTGGCCGGTTTTGGCCGTTACCTTAGGTAAAGGGTTAAAGTAAACATATTATAATAAGGTCGGGAAATATTTCATCTATAAAGCCAGTTTGACGAGCGACATTAAGGAATTTCGTGAAAATCACTATTCTCTATCAAAGTTCCAGTGCTGCATGGGTCGAGACTGACAAGAGGAGATATCTACATTCGATTGTCGGAAATTTCTCGTGAAGTCGGGTTTACGAGACTCTAAGACGGACTGACTAAAAATCTCCGACGGGGGGTGGCTCTAGCCCCCCCCCCCCCCCCCCGGCGCCACCACTGCTACGCGGCCTTATCATAAAACTACAATCGTGAGGAATTTTATTCACAAACTTGTATTATGTTATTCGAAATGTCATCATAGATTCGCTCAAATGAAGTCTCGATTGAGACAGACTTCTTGTGTTGATTCCAAAAAAATGAATATTATTACACGCCTGTTCTATGTAATCCCCATCTACAGCAACACTAAACCATGCGGAAAATGAAAATCTGTTCCGCACATATGTGCCGAACGGAAATCGTTGACGGACTATTTTTAAATAGAAGCGAAATTTCACTGGAATTTTCTACAAATCGTGCAATGCAATTACATTTTGAATCTCCAGCGATAGCTGAAAATCGTCCCCTGAGTTCCAATGTGTACCATGTGCCAGTAGGCTGCCAGTAGGCACATAGAACACATTGGAACTCAGGGGACGAAATAGTAACACAGGTTCCCCTCACAAATTTGGTTGGCGATAAAATGTGTTGTTTTCATTGATAGTCGTCAAATGAATTGCTGAGTGTTATTATAATATTTTTTTTATAGACGTGAAGGCGTGTAATAAACACAAAACGACACACGCGTGTGTCGTTCTGTGTATTTGCTGGTCTTTTTAGATTCAGTCGACTGGAATATTTAGTTGGTCGGAAACGCGAACCACAAACTCGCTTTTCCGACAAACTGAAATATTCCAGACGAGTAATTATAAACAACAAAGGCGATGGACTAATTAACCTTATACCTAACATGAAAAGAAAACAAAATTTTTGAACAACTAATTTGTTTCATATTTTGTCTCAAAAACATAGGTTATGACCCTCATTGGAACGATCTCGACGAGCTCGTTCCATTGAGGGGTCATAACCTATGTTTTTGAGACAAAAAATGAAAAGATAATGAAAATTAACTGGCGAATTTTGAGAATAGCGCTGGCCGGTTTTGGCGTTACTTTGGGTAAAGGGTTAAGGGATAAACTGGTTCCAGGTCTTAGAAGTCGACTGGTGATTCGAGAACTTCAAAATAGTCCTTTATCTAACGAAACGGACATCTTCAACAGCGCTATTCCGTAAAATAGCCATTCAAATGTAATTGTTTTCTCCCCAAAGTTTGCATCGGACACAAAAGTTATGACTCCTATGGAGTTGTCTTTCAGCGGGAAGAATCCTTGATACCTCGTCCTGAAACATTAACCAAATAATAATGTTATATCTTCATTGAATCAAGCCCAAAATGTTTATCTATTTCACCTTGAAGACTTCAAACCATACAGTCATTTTTTTGTATGCGTACGAAGAATTCATAAACAGATCAAAGAGAAAATACATGCGTAAGACGAGAAAAACGGTATAGAATACAATTGCAGATTATTTTCCTGGGGTTTAACGACACTTTTGACAGCCAGGGTCACCTCGCGTCGGACAGTTTTACGGGTAGAGGAAGCCGGAGTACCCGGCGAGAACCATTGAACAGCGACGAGCAACTGACAGACCAACATATTAATTCTGCATAAGCAGGGTTGGCATTGGTTGAAAACAAATGCACCATCAACATACAGTGCGCCCTAGTGCACAGCGCCACCTTGCCATCATGTACGCAATCGGGATTACGTGCCTTGCCCAAGGACACAACGCAGTCACCCCTGTCGGGGATCGAACCTTAGACCTTTCCGTTTGAAGACCAATTCCGTAACCATTAAGCCACAACACTCCCGAAGAATTCATAAACAGATCAAAGATAGAATACATGCGTTAGAATACAAAAGAAAAACAACGGTGTGGAGTACAATTGTTGATTAACCCTTTACCCAAAGAAGACGATTTCAAAATTTATTATTTTAAATACCATTTTTTTTTTTTCAAAAAAAAATTCAACAAAACCATATCATGTGACCCCTTTTTGGAACGAGCTCGACGAGCTCGTTCCAAAGAGGGGTCACATGATATGTTTTTTTTTAAATTTTTCGAAAATTAATATTTTTTCATCTGCTGAATTTGCATATTACGCGGGTGGATGCGGGTATTCGTTAAGTAAAGGGTTAGTAACTTACACGAACGATTTAATATGTTGTATTGATACCCAGAATGGACAGCCATTAGTGCTTAAACTGGTGGATAATCAATAAAATGCTATGTGTATTCGTAATATGATTCCCATTAAACTTTTAAACTAAGCCTCCTACCATGCATAACAAGAAACCCAAACTGTCCATTATTGCTAAAAATGGGACTTAAAAGGATAAATGGATGTTCCCGATAAAGTCTAAGCATTGTTTATAGAAACCAGATCACCAATACCTACCAATATAATCCTATATTCGACCAGGACACAACACAAGTCTTTTATACCACGATTGTTGTGTGTATTGAACATTACCCGACACAGGAGAGGCGTTTTCTCCAAAACACTCATGGTGTTTTAATAGACAGAACGCGGTGTGTGTTTGAATCGGTGGGTGTTTTATATAACGATTTGGAAACGACCCGCGTTGTGTCCTTGGGCAAGGCACTTTATTCCGGTTGCCTACATGGGGGCACGATGACGCCGTGTACTAAGGCGTACTCCACGTCGATGGTGCGAAAGTTTTCAACAGCTGTAACCCTACTTGAGCGGAACTTGTACAGAGTTAGAATGTTGAGGAGTTGAAAGTTGCTCGTCGATGCTCTGTGGTTCTCTCCGGGTACTCCGGCTTCCTCCACCCGTAAAAGTGTCACGGTCACGATTAGCCAATGTGTATAAGTATGTGACCTTAAACACCAATAGATAAATAAATAACACATTTGAATGGAGCAGTCATATTTCGCGAGAGTCGTACACCATTCCAACGATTCAAGCACACCGATTCACAGACGCATAGCATTCTGTGTTTATTACATATACCCCTGCATTAAAATTCATTTAAATAAACAAATTTTAATCCCGATGTTTAAACCCAAAGATGAATAGTCCGTTATTTGTGTTTGAAGCGGTACTGATCAAATGGGTAGATAAAAATCAAAATAATCTTTAGGGAACCAGTCTAAATGACATTCGTTGTCTTTTCTATTGGGTGTGTTTTTGTTGGAAATGATTGTTTTTTAATATTATCTCATTTTTGGTTAACTTATGTTTTTGTGAACCGACTTTATTTTGCTTTGGACGTTTTCATTTTCACACTACGCGACAGATGATCGATAATTGTAAAACGAAATTGTGGAAACTTTTTGAAGCGTAACTAATGACTCGACGGGGAAGGAACTTGTCTAAACGGTGCGGGGGGAAAAAGTTCTGGCGTGTACATCGCCAGTTTAATACAGAAACATTTGTGTCATAGCGGCGGCGATTCCGTAAAATACAAGGGTTTAAAGTTTAATGGATGTGTAATAAGTAACCCTTTTGATAATGTAACGATCTTATCCTACAAGGTGTATTCACAAAGATCGACATACTTATTTTATTTTTGTCTCCATAACGTATCTTTTGAATCATCATTGGAATGAGCTCGTTCAGCGCGTTCCAATGAGAAGTCATCAATTACATGCTGAGGCGAAAAAGAGCAAAATTTCCGTTATTCAATTTTTTGACAAATGTTTTCTTGTCCTCTTAGGTAAACGGCTAACACAAGACATTCCTACTCTGACCTGAATTGGCTTAACATTATCGCCCCAAACTTCCGATAATATCTCGCCATACTTTGCAAACCACATGCATTTAAAGCAATTTTGATGAAAAGTTAGAAAAACAAATTTTGGAACTTTAAGAAACGCTCCATTCTCATTGCCCAATCTGCTGACAGATGTGATAAGTCACACCTTGCTTTTAGAAAACTTTATCAACCCAATTAACATGCATCACGTGACATCTAAATCTGGTCTCCCGATTTGTCCTTACTTGTTTATAGAAGTCTATTTAGAATATTTGTTAAATCAATTGTGGACTGTTATTCAAACAGAATAAAACATAACAGTTGTGCTGCCGAAAGCGGATAATGTCACCTGTGTTATGATGATTATCTTTTTGTTCCAGTATGCGCAGAACAAACCTACCATCTGATTAATTGTTGGAAAGGGCTCAGAGAGCCCTTTCCAACAATTAATCAGATGATAGAGTTTCAAGTATGTCATAAATCTTACTAAACTTCCCCGCATACAGTCGTACATATATGGCTAAAATGGGCGTGGCAGAAAAGTGTTAATCACATATTTGACAGTGATTGACTGTCTTTACGATTAAATAAAGGAAAACCAGTGATCACGTGGCGCACGTAAATCGCCACCAAAGGTAATACTTGAAACTGAGATCAAAGCCAACAACATAAACATCCTTTAGTTTTATCAATCGAAATTATTTCGCAAATATACCCCGATGAGCGAAGCTTTTTCAATTCTGTAATATTGACCAACCACATAAAAACCCATATGAAAAAGTACGGGATTCATGAACCACTGATGAATAGACAATGCTCATTGTTAATCACTCGCTATGTTGAAGAAAATCACTAGTTACGAGCATAATTGTGACCGCTTATTTTATCCCAAGGTAAATAATTTACGCGTCCCAAATAAAGGATTATTTTTCATTTTTTTTTTTTATAAACGATTCATTGTTCTCATAAAAAATGATCAAAGTTATAAAAATAAATCGACCACCAACTGTAATTTCCCAGTGGACTTTAAATATCTGATTGACGATAAATTTATTTGAAAATGGATAAAGAATTAAGTGGGACATTACAACGACGGAATTTCACTAATTAATTTATAATGTTACAGACAACTCGTCCCCTCAGATCCAATGTGTTCTATGTGACTACTGGCACATAAAACACATTGGAACTCAGGGGACGAACTGCCCTCCACCCGGACAACTGCCCCCCCCCCTCCAAAAAGGACAATCAGACATCTGAAATTGTCATCTATGACAGCTGCCCCCAGTCAGAAATGCAGCTCATACATCTGCCTCCCCCTCCCCCCGCCAAGGAGGAATTGTTAATTTTTACAGCCGCCCCACCCCTAGTCAGAAATGCAGCTACGACAACTGCCTCAGTGTTTCTGGGAAGGTGGACTGTTAACAGAACCGGTCGATTTTACAACAATAATAATATTTTATTTGTTGATTGAATCCAGTTTGATAGGCAGTCAATGAAAGGCGTTGCGGCAACTGCGTTGTGTCCTTGGGCAAGACACTTCACCCCCATTGCCCACGTGGGGGCACGGTGACGTTGTGTACTAAGGCGTAGTGCACGTCGATGGTGCACTGTCTTCAACCAATGCTAACCCTGCTTGTGTGGAGTTAGTATGTTGGGGAGCTGACAGTTGCTCGCCGTTGCTCGGTGGTTCTCTCCGGCTTCCTCCACCAGTAAAACTGTCGAGATCATGATTAGCCATTGTTATAAATATGTGACATTAAACACCAATAAATAAATAAATAAATAATGAAAGGCGTGAACAAAACCACGCTTATTTCGGTTAATGATTTCATTTGTCTGTGACTTTAAAAGCGTTTCGGCTCCATTTCGGTAATCTGACGGTGCTAACCTCGAGGGGATGTTGATGTTGTAGATACAATGTTGACATGTGATTTCGGTGGTACCTATTTCATATTACAAGGCTTAAGCGATAAGATTGGTACAGATCAATTTGACACTGAACTTATTTGCGTGGTTAAGAAAGTTAACGTTACGATGTTACCAGCTTTCGTTGAAGATGGACAGCCAAAAGCGTTGTTGTTCACTTATTTTGAAATCATTTGGGTAGCAGACAAACATGGAAATGGCAACAGGAAGTTGTGATAAATATAGTTCGGCCTTTAATCAAATGATATTTTCGTACAAACACAATTATGACGATTACCATTACTGTTTGTGTGGATATATTTTTGTTTTTTTGAAACCTATTTATCTGGTTTAATATTTTACGTAACGACGAAACCAAATTTTAATATTACGAAACAGAATCGTAGTGATCCATATTTAAAATGGCATCCCTGCATAAGAAAATTGGAAAATTGTCCTCAAATTTCGACTTTATATCGCGTTAATTGCATTGTCAGTGCAACTTTCCCACGTGATTATATTGAGCGTTTTCAATTCCATTGCCTTGCAGATCTTTGAAAACAATATTGTGCCCAAGTTCACGATTTGCCTTATATGGTTACAAACCGTCATGTGACTAATTCCCTCTTGGTATTTTCAAATGGAATTTTATTTCTTTTTCGTGCATTTTCTTGGAGTGTTTGTAACAAATCACAGACGAAATGGTACAATGTGCTTTCTCCGAGTCTGGAGTTCATTTATTTGGAATTCTGTTATTAGAATTACCGATCAAATCGTAATTTTTGCAATTCGATGCTTATGCATTATTTTGCTTTATCATATGACTCGTCCGTTTTGTTCACTTTAAAACATTTGATATTTTGTTTTCATATTAATCAGTGATAAATAAAGCCTTCCGTCAATTTCATTGGTCAATTTCAAAACTAGACAATTTGATTGGCTGAACAAAATAAAACTGGGCCACATTTTCATAATTTGCATAATTAGAGTTGGGAGCTTTCATTGGTCAATTTCAAAACTGGACAATTTGATTGGCTAAACAAAATACAACTGGATCATATTCGCATAATTTCGGTAGGGAGAATTTACGTCATCTGTCCTATTTAGGGTGGGTTATATTGTATTAATCTTTTACCTACAAGAAAAACGCCATTCATTTTTTTTTTTATATTTTCACATTTTGCTTCCAAAACATAGGTTATGACCCCTCATTGGAACGAGCTCAACGAGCTCGTTCCAATGAGGGGTCATAACCTATGTTTTGAAATTTTTTAGTTATACGAGGATGTTTTTTCCAAGTGCCATCTGCAACTCAAGTTAGGTGCTGGGTTACAAAGTCATATTAAGTGGCTAATTTGTGCGTGTGTGTGTCATATGATAAATAGAATATGAAATGAGTGTTTTTCTCATATAATATTTATGAAACTCGTCCGAATTTTCCGTTTGGGCTCGCCAGAGGTTCGCCAAAACGGAAGATTTTTAGACCCGTTTCATAAATATTATATGAGAAAAACACTCATTCCATATCATCTGTTTATAATATGCCTATATTTAATTCTTTTATCAGCAGTGAAATTTTTTTAAAAATCTAAAAAGTGTTGTTGGACGATCCCTTAAGAAGCAAGTTATTGTTGAGAAAACATCCATGACCTCAGCAGAAAATAAAGCCAAGTTTCCATTTTGTTAATTTGGGTGTGTTCGTTTATTAAAAGTTACAAAAGGAAATTTGGGTTTTAATATCAAGTTAATTAGAAACAACTATTTCACAGAAACTCTGTCATTAAGAATATATATAAGATATCTAGTGTTTTTGAGTGGATACAGATAATTATCTCGTGAGTGACCGAGACAAATGTTTATTTTTCGTGAGCGCTTGCGCGAGCGAAAATAACCATTTTTCTCAATAACAAGTGAGATAATTTTCGGTATCCACTCAAAAACACTAGATTTTCTTTTTATTATACGCCTTTTATAAGAATCTGACAATTCCACTTGATTCAACCTTTAATTGATGCATGAAATTAAACAGCGCATTGAATCATTGATACGCGGAAGTGATTTGATTGATACTCAGAACAGATAGTGTCTTGCAATCTGATTCAGCTGGCGGGTTTCTAGTCCAAACATGGCCTGAAAGTCCGTAATATAAGTTTTTGGTTTGGTACGTCCTTTGAAAGGACGTACCAAACCAAAAACTTATGTTACGGACATTCGGACCGCGCTTGGACTAGCGGGTTTCATGCATCAATTCAAGGTGAATACGTGTTGAATTTTTGCTGGAAATGATCGGTATCCACTCAAAAACACTAGATTTACTTTTCATTATACGTTTTTAGAACAAATTGCTCATTTCCAGTGATAATTTGACTCGTATTCACCATGAAGTGATGCTTTGAAAGCCGCCATTTTGAGTGACACTGTGGAAGTGAAAATGTCTATATCTTCACAATGGGGGATACGATTTCTGTCTTCCCGCAATTTCTTCGATAATCTATCGTTTAGCGTGGGGCGCGGTGGCGTCGCGGTAACCGGTTCTCGTCAGATCACCGAAGTTAAGCAACGTCGAGCGCGGTTAGTAGTTGGATGGGTGACCATTTCAGCGACTGATTTGCGCTCCCGCGTTGTGTCCTTGGGCAAGGCACTTAACCCCGATTGCCTACATGGGGGCACGATGACGCTGAGTACTAAGGCGTAATGCACGTCGAATGTGCGTATGTCTTCAACCAATCGAACCCTGCCTGTGCCGCGGTGCAGAGTTCAGAGTTACGATGTTGGGGAGCTGGCAGCTGCTCGTCGTTTCTCGGTGGTTCTCTCCGGGTTCTCCGGCTTCCTCCACCCGTAAAATTGTCACCGACATGACATTACCCTGGCTGTTAATGTGACGTTAAACCGTAATAATAAAAAAAAATGTTTAGCGTATAATAAATATCAGTATCATACCTCCCAGTACTAAGTAAAGGTCCACTTAAGCGAATGTGTTTTTACTGTAACTTGCAAGTTTTTATTTCTCCCAGAGGAAAATTAGCAGATCTCACCACATACATTTTTATATGAATGGAAACGACATTGTCTGTATTATCTGTCACGATGCGGACATAGTTGATATAATGAACGGAAAAAAAAGTTACAGAACACCAAAAGATGGTGAAAGCGCCTTTTTCCATTCTTAAATTGGTTTTAACAGAGAATAATAGCCAAACGTTCAAACTGATTGGTGGAAAAATTGTAAAAAGCCAGCTTCTATATTTTGATACCACTCTATTGAAAAATGCCCGAAGTTTGTGAAATGATGCGCACGGCGATACAAATTCACTAACATTTCGAAATTTCAATATTTATATGAAATTGCGATCCCTCTAGTGTTTTTTTTTTTTTTTTTTTTTTTTTTTTGACCTCCTGCACGCTGATGTCAAAATATCTAAATTTCAGGCAGAAAAAATTTCCCTTAATGCATCTAGAAATGTAACCAATTCAATCTCGTTTGACAGAGCTCATTCAGCTCTGTCAAACGAGATTGAATTGGTTAAATTTCTAGATGCATTATGGGAAAAAACAGCTTCCTGAAATGTTGGTATTTTGACATCAGAGTGAAGGGATTAAGGTCACATACTTATGCACAATGGCTAATCATGACCGTTACAGTTTTACGGATGGAGGAAGCCGGAGTACCCGGAGAGAACGACCGAGCAACAACGAGCAGCTGCCAGCTCTCCAACATCGTAACTCCGCACAGCAGCACAGGCAGGGTTTGATTGGTTGAAGACATGCGCACCATCGACGTGCAGTACGCCTTAGTACACGGCGTCATCCCGCCCCCATGTGGACAATGGAGGTTAAGTGCCTTGTCAAAGAACACAGCGCGGGAGTCCGAATCGATCGCTCAGATGGTCAGCCATCCGCGGACTAACCGGGCTCGACGCTGCTTAACTTCGGTGATCTGACGAGAACCGGTTATCGCAACGCCACCGCACCCCCACCTCTAGTGTTAAATGTACTGATTGCTTTAGGAAATTAAAGTGAGCTTCGCTATAAATGTATTCCAAGGACGAAATCTGTCAGCCATGAATTAAGTGGAGGTTACAGCAAACAAACAATTTATGTTTATCTGCTTCGCTTGACCTCAACTGTAAAAACGGTTAACCCTTTATTCGAAACATAGAAGTTGTTATGACAAAGCCATGCAAATCCTAAAACCTGACTGTTCAGCTTTCAATCATGTCTCTGTTTCGAGCGTGCTTTAGACGTAAAGTGAATAATTTTACCATTTTAATCCGAACAAGGTCAAACATCAAATACATGTTGTCGAATAAAGCATTTAAATTCTTACAGCTTCAGTTTTGTCTGTGGGCCCTCACCCTTACCCACCAAGCCACTCCCCTCACCCCGTAGAAGACGAGTAAATGCAAAATGAATCAATTTTTCATGTGTTAACTCTTTGCATATTGTTGGCGGATATTCCTGCCCTGGACAGGATTTCTCTTGTCACTGAATTAAGTATAATTTTTGCACATTTAACTTGTTGAGTGCTAGAAGCCACTATCAGGGCCATCTACAAAAACCAACATTTTCCTTGCTCATGTTTCATATTCAGTCAAACACAAATATTATTTTGTTTATAAAGATTTGTTTCATTACAAATTATTGGAGAGTGCTCACAGGCACTCTCCAGTAATTTGTAAGAAAACAAACACTGAGCAACAAATTCAGACCACAGAAAATAATTTAGTCTTCAAACAGCTAATAAAATCTTACCCCTGTAAAGTCGATAAATATTATCACCAACGATTTCATGGGATAAACTAAGATTAATTCTTCATCAAATCTATTCATGGCTGCTGTGAAGCAGCCATGATTAGACTTGATGAAAAATATCTTGAAAATCTTCAGGGGGTTAAGTGTTAAACTTGCAGTCGGAAAACCACAAAAAGAATACGATATGTGTATTTGGATTTATTCTGAAAATATTTTTCAATATTACTATTCAATCAATGTTAATTTTCTATACTCTCAATTTGGTCTAAATGTTTTGTGGAACAGGCAATGCGACTTATTTTTTTTTATTAAACGCTGCGTATTCACTTGACATTTCTGTCATTTTCTCGTTTATGGCTTCTCGATAATTATCACGGGATTATCAACGACGGAAACAGCCTGTTGAGTTGTTTCTCTTGCTTCTTGAACAATAGCAGTTTCAAAATGAAACGCGTTTCAGTTTCGCCTCGCAGAATCAATGTGTTACAGAAACAGTCGGCAAAACACAATGCGTTTCGCCGAAAAATATTGCCTTAATTATTTGGACCTAAAAGGTACAGAATTCACACACTAAATCTCTTTCAGCAGAATAATTCGAATAAATACACGATACGTTCAGACGGTAATATATTTCGCTTCTGCTAGCATTTTTTAGAACCCTTTGCACTCGAGAGGCCGCTTTTCCGGTCTTAGATGTGATACGGCAATACAAAAAATCATGAAAACAGTACAGTCTCGCTGATTGGTATCACAACGTCTAATTATGGAGCAGATTAAATAGTTATAAACATTATTCTATTGATATCATAATAAATTGAAGATTGGAGTTTTTTCCAGGGTCAATTAAATCGAAAATTCAAATGTATTTCCAAATGCTACCCATAAATTGTTTTTCTACTCGTTTTATCTCTTCAACTGAAACGTACCAGACACAGTGGCTCGTTATAAACAATGATTTAATGATAAAATAATATTAGACAAGCATAAAGTTCTGGATATCCCTATTATATGTATTTTATACAGGGGGATGCCACCAAAAATTTGCAAGACGTGACCTGGGGGTAGGTGGGTCTCTCGAGTGCGCCAAAAATGTGCATTTCCAACTTGTGCAATTTTTTGAATTTTTTAAAAATATATCAATATATCAGCTAATATATACCATCATTTGTGTTTCAAACCTTAAAGATGATGTTGTACATCACACTCTTAACATAAATACAACATCAGGAGGCTTTATATGTGAGAATATTGGGCTTAATCTGGGAAAATGTCACACGTTAGTAGGGGGTGGGTGTCTTGTTCGAAATGTAGAAAATGTGCAGACAATATTTTGGGAACAATTCAAATGAAAATTTGTTCCCGTATATGTACACCTGCTCTGGCCAAGCCTGATAATCAACAGCTTGTCATTTGTAGATTGGGACCCACAGCAGCCCACAGAGGTTTAAATTGGTGGTACCAGTTCAACCCTTTACCTAACATGAAAAGCAGACGACACTTGCCAAAAAATGATTGAATAACTATTTTTTTTCATTTTTTGTCTCCAAAACATAGGTTATGACCCCTCATTGGAACGAGCTCGACGAGCTCGTTCCAATGAGGGGTCATAAGCAATATTTTGAGACAAAAAATGAAAAAATAATAAAAATTAATTGGCAAAAGGGTTAAGAACATTATGAAAACCCCCTAAAGACAGCTGTGCCTACTAAGTTTATAAGTTTATTTTGGGAGAGTGGGGGGCTGAAAAAGGTAGTAGAAAATTTGCACCTAGTGGATGGGTGGGTGTAAAAAGGAGGCGAATAAAAAATAGGACGACACGTCTTGCAAATGTTTAGTGCCCCCCCCCCCCCCACACTCTGTATTATATAGTATTTATAATTGTGGTATCCAGTTATGATAATATTATTTTATTATTGAATCACAGTTTGTAACGGTTCCCTGTTCCACAGTCGTGGCAAAATGACGGTAAATTGCTTACAAAAATAGTAAAATATATTGTATACAAAATTTACAGAATTATGAAAAAGAAACATGTGTACAATGTTACTGTACATGACAAATGATGATTCTCGAATCTTGACAATCCAGTTGGCAGCAAATTTATCAATAAATTGTAACTCAGTCGGTCACTACTTGGTGCAACGCACGGGTTGCGGGAATTGTACTGCTTTCATGAATAATTGCTATGATACGCCATAGTTATATAAAGCAGGATGGCTGCTCAGTAAATGTAAGGGGTTGACCAATCAATATTTTCAACCTACAGCCCTAAGGCTGCACGGTGAAAATATTAATCCACCCCAAATAATGAATATGGACACTTCCAATTGCTGATTTTGCATTGACCTCGAAGATACCATCACTTTTTAAGGGGTTAACTGACAACTAATTAGATACAATAGCTGAAAGATGTATGGAAATCATCAATAACGGATCACAAGTAAATTTATCTTTTTAAAAACGAGTCTGTCTTCATAATCAAACAACATCACGTCCAAGCTCGCGCGTCATTTGACATTTCAGACCACGATTCATGACATTTAAATTTATGTTTTTCTGAAGAGACCAGATTGTCACACACCGAGAGAAAGGTGATGAAATGGGCCGCCAAAGTTCAACGATGTTCGCTCATGTTGGATTCTCAGAGTTAATGAAAAACGAAACGAAAATGAATTGACAGCGAACAACGGCAGACAGAGGATCAATCGAAGAAATATATTAAAAGAATCCTACACTTGGATGTTACTATTTATTTATTAGGGTTTAACGACACATTACAGCCAAGGTCATATCATGTCGGTGACAGTTTTACGGGTGGAGGAAACCGGAGTACCCGGTGAGAACCACCGAGCAACGACGAGCAGCTGCCAGCTCCCCAACATCGTAACTCCGCACTGCCGCACAGGCAGAGTTAGATTGGTTGAAGACATGCGTACCATCGACGTGCAAGTACGCCTTAGTACACGGCGTCATCGTGCCCCATGTGGACAATTGGGGTAAAGTGCCTTGCCCAAGGACACAACGCGGGAGTCCGAATCGATCGCTTAAACGGTCACCCATCCAATGGCTAACCGGGCTCGACGTTGCTTAACTTCGGTGATCTGACGAGAACCGGTTACCGCAACGCCACCACGCCCCCTGGATGTTATTAATGAAGATATAGTACAGTCGCTATGGACTGGACTTAATCCACGAGTGGGCGGACGGTGTTGTCCACGCATGCGTTTACCAGGTAAAAAAAATCACCAGCAGCAAAAAATTAATTAATGAAGCACCGGGTTGTACCCGGTGCTTCATTAATTAAATTTTTGATGATTAGTCCAGTAATTGGAGTTTGGAGTCTAATATTATTGAGTCCCTGAAAATATTGTCCACCCGTGGAAAGTGACCAGTCCACAACGGCTGTACTGAACAACACACGGAGTTCAATCATCACTTTTAGTTCGTCCCACCTTGCAGTAGATTTTTCGCCGACCTCTTCGGCCATCGTCTCGTCGTTGCGAGTGAATAGAGTATCTCGACCGGATCATGACTAGGATGCGATCCTGTTGAAATTCTCTGCTCGCTTTCCATCCCACAATACTGGGAAATCTCACATTGGAAAGAGAAATACGTGAACATTGAACCTCAGGTGCTATTTTCATTTTTTTTCTTGATTCCGACTTTCTATATTTTAGTTTTGAAATTTCGACATTATGGTGCAGTGCATCGCGATCACAACGCTTTCTGATCGAGTAAGAGACCGATTCTGTAAACACTACCTTGAACACAAAGTATCCGAGTTGAGAATCCTATTCTTTCGAATCCCATTCGTGTATATTTCTTCTGTCAACTTCTGAAATAGTTGCAGTAACAAACAATTGAGCTTAAAACAACCCTCTCCCCATTGTAGTAAACAAGCTCTGTTTTACTGGTAAAATAGGACCCGATAATCAATGTCTGGGATGGAAGTCCCGTAAAATGGGCAACATAGGTATAAACAGCTGACAGGAATTGACTTTATATCCAAGTGACGATCACGATTAGCCACTGTGCAGAAATAATAATTATATAAACACCAATGAATAAATATTCTAATTTCCATCAAGGTGTTTCAATCACCTTGATGAAAATTAGAATATTTATTACTTGGCCGAGTGGATAAGTGCGCAGGTTTCTCATGGAAGAGGTCCCGGGATCGATCCCCGGATGGGGAAAGTTCTCGAGGTGTCCGAACACTCTCTGTCAGCATCAATTGTGGGGTTGATGCTGTCACAGCGTATCATCCTATCGGGTGGGGACGTAAAATGGCTGTCCTCTGTGCGGAGAGAGACACACTCCGTGCAGGCTAGATATCCCTTCGTAGTATTCGAGAAGAGCTAGGCCACGAAGTTGCCGCTATGAAGGTCATCCCACACACCTACGCCATTGGGCCAAGAAGAGGCGTTAATATAAGTTGCATAACTTGTTCGCCAATCCTTGTAAAACAAATAAGATTAAATTAATCAACAACCCACGCCCTAACGGCGTCATGTATTTTCCAAAACTCACCTGTGTCCGTTCTACCCTCCATGAAAGTCTATTTGCAAACGGATTCTTTCCATTCCATACGAGGCTAAATAGAGTCTACCCTTGTACATGATTGCCTCACACAAACAGCATTGGCAATCTTGGCGTGTGGTCAGTCGTCAAAGCTTAACTTCTGGATATTCATGAGTTTGGTAATTAAAGGTAAAATATCATGGACAAAACGTCGGTAGGGATTAAGATATATCTTACCTCCTACAAGTATCTGGGAATTTCATTGGTTCAAAGACGCCACATGCAGACTGCATATAAAACCATATACTGCCAGTCAACATCAATATACGCTGACATCTATGGGTAATCTCCCCTTTGTTTATTGATTATTCAAAATGGCGACAGCCGATAAACGCTTCAAGTTGGAAGATTGAGTGTTGGAAGCCCATATTTGGTCTGAAGTGCAGGCTAGGCAACTTAAAGGGCTTCATATTCTGTGGATGTGTGTCATGTTACCTTCGAAATGAAACTGTTTGGTATGTAAGAATTTGCCTTGTTACAATTTATGGGAGAGTGCCTAAATTGTAACAAGGCAAAGACACGTGAACACATTGTGAGAATTCTCTCATTTAATTTTGATCGCTGTTGTTATTAGTTCTGTGCATCGATGCAGCAGTCGGTAAGATATATTCGTTGCACAGTTTGTTGGTGGCCTAATATGGTATATATGGTGTCAGGTAATTCCATACTGGACTCGAGCTACGGTCTCGTCGAATATGAAATTAACTGACACCATATATACCATATTAGGCCACCAACAAACTGTGTAACTAATAATATGGCCCATTAGCGAGGTGAATATCTTTACTCAATGTACTCTAGTTTGTCGCTTTAACAATTTCCCAAACGACACATACAAGCACATTTCTTGAATAACGAAATACTTGGAGGGTTTATTACTTGGTTACTTTCGTATCGAACGAGATATCAGCCCGAGGTAACTTCATATCAGCCTGAGATCGAAAATTGTTTCCTTTTGATGGGTTTTTCTAAAATTCATTTTGTCTTGCCATAACTGCAGTTTTGTATCAGTCTTTCGTTTCTGCAAAATCATAACAAAAAATCGGTATTTTATTCGATGTAGTGAAATTTAACTTGATTCGAGGGAAGGTGTGTAAGACGAATTCATTAATACTGTCATATCATCTATATGTACACAGTTCAGATCAAAATCTTTTGCTTCTGAGGAAACAGGTCAACTTATTTTGAACCCTCCGTTATAAACTCCTTGTACAAAACATGGCATTGATGACACATCTACCTATGCTTATGGTTTTTATCTTTTAAAACCTGTCGCCCTGGATGGTTTCGTCTTTTGCACTACTGTCAACAAGGATAGGAACGAGTCTATTTAGTGTTTATGGGCGGTTCAGTAATCATTTAATCATACAGCCCTATGGGGCTGTATGATTAAATTATTACTGACCCCCTTCACAATTGATTAATTACGTTGTTGCCTGGTTAAAACGGCAAGGTTAATACCACATATGTATTTGAAGATTATGTATGTTTTTGATAGCTTGTTATCACTGATTAGACAGTAGCCAAAAACGGTCTTTCGTAGGGTCGAAACTATAAACACGTCAACCGGAAGTCACAAAAGTAAAATAATGCCGCGTGCCATTTGTGGAACGTGTTGGTGTTTCACATCCCCGATCTTCTTGAACACTGTAAGCCCTCGCACGGGAGCAAAGTAGCTCAGCGGTCACAGCATTGAACTTCAAAACCGAGAGGTCAACAGTTCAATCCCTGTCAGGGGAAACTGCGTTGTGTCATTGGGCAAGGCACTTAATGCCGATTGCCCACGTGAGGGCACGGTTGCGCTGTGTACTAGGGCGTACTACACGTCGATGGTGCATCTGTCCTCAACCAATGGTAATCCTGCTTGTGCGGAGTTAGTATGTTGGGGAGTCTGACAGTTGCTCTTCGTTACTCGGTGGTTCTCTCCGGGTACTCCGGCTTCCTCTACCCGTAAAACTATCCGAGACGAGGTGACACTGCCTTTCGAAAGTGTCATTGAACTCCAACAAATAAATAAATAAATAAATAAATAAATAAATAAATAAATAAATAAATAAATAATGCTCTCGCACCCACCATATTGAGGGGAACGTTTTCTTCTTTTACCCTGAAATAACATGGAGACAGATTACATAAGCATCCATTTTCCGATTCATAATCTTTGACGATTTTGTATAATCTCTGTGTTGTGCACGTTTTTGCAAATAAGATATTGTCAAAATCAGGTCCAAAGGGAGAAATATCCTCGGCCGAAAGACTCTACGAAACAGTGTTAAAAAGTAGACAAACTTACAAAAGTTCAGGAATTAAACCCAGCCGGGTTATAATAAACGGTCCGTGCCATTGCGTTAAGGTCAATGTTGACAGAAAACATTCCCTGAACGTGTATTAACCTTTAATGAAATTCGCCATTAGCACGTATGGTGCCACTCTCGAGATACGAACGGACTTATTATCCATCCACTAAATTCGAACACTTCTATTAATTATTTTTTGATTGTTCTTTTCCCTACAGTCATCGTTAATTGTCTGTGTTGCTCGAAAAAAGAAGCGGATAATTCAATTCCCCACTGCAGTCGGCTTAACTACTAAGATTCAACAACATCCACTTCGAGCAACCCTCTGCGAAAGACAATTCAGTATTCCCAAGTTTAAAATTTATAGCATTGAACTTCAAACTGAGATGTCCATGGGTCGATCCCGGCCAAAGGTAACTGCGTTGTGACCTTGGGCAAGGCACTTAATCCCACGTGGGTGCACGGTGGCGCGCTGTGTACTAAGGCGTAATCATGTCGACGGTGTACCTGTCTTCAACCAATGATAACCATGCTTGCGTGGAGTAAGTACGTTGGGGAGTCTGAGAGTTGCTCGGTGGTTCTCTCCGGCTTCCTCCACTCGTAAGACCGTCCGACACGAGGTGATCCTGGCTGTCAAAACTGTTGTTAATCCCCGATAAACAAATGAGTAAATTTAAAATTTATAAGCGACTCAATCCAGTTGACCCCTTTCAAATATTCACCATGATATCACTTTTTATAGGAACAGTGTGAGGATAAACTTATTATTTATTTGTATTTTAATCTTTACGTTAAATTTTTACCAAGGCAACTTGGAGACGGCACTTGCAAACAAACTAAACCTTCTAATTGATGCCTCCATAACACAGCTTATAATCCCTCATTGGAACGAGATCAAAGAGCTCGTTCCAATGAGGGATCATAAGCTTATTATGGGGACATCAATTGAAAAAAATAATGAAATTTGAATGGCGATATTTGTGACTTTGCGACTGTTGAAAAGTTGGGGGCTAACGGATTGAAAATATCATTACACGTACAACTCACATGTAAGCAAATGATTGACACCCTGAAAACTATATTGCAAGGCCGGGTATACGAACCCAATGTGACCTTTGCAGGTACATTATTCACATCCGCTCTGGTTCCTAAACTTTAAAAAGTGTGAATAAGTTACAGAATCACTTACTATTCCTGCGATCTTGAAAAAAATCAAGTTCCACAGGCACTGTGGGCATTATGTTATTTTTTAGAAATTTTGTTACGACTGATGTATGATCATCGTTCGTTAAAATATAATTGATTTATTTATTTATTAAGGTTTAACGACACTTCAACAGCCCAGGTCATATCGAGTCTGTGGCAGTTTTACGGATGTAGGAAGCCGGAGTACCCGGAGAGAACCACCGAGCAATGACGAACAGCTGCCAGCTCCCTAACATCGTAACTCCGCACTGCGGCGCAAGCAGGGTTAGATTGGTTGAAGACTTGCGCACCATCGACGTGCAGTACGCCTTAGTACACGGCGTCATCGTGCCCTCATGTGGACAATCGGGGTTAAGTGCCTTGTCCAAGGACACAACGCGGGAGTCAGAATAGATCGCTCAAACGGTCACCCATCCAACGGTCACCCATGCAAGGACTAACCGGGTTCGACATTGCTTAACTTCGGTGATCTGACGAGAACCAGTTACCGCAACACCACCGCGCCCCCAATATACGACTGATTCCAATCATAGCTCAAGCAGCCGTGACTCGATTCAATAGTTTATTCCGGGAAACATCCCCTAAACAAGAATTGTCAGTGAAAAGCTCATATGTCGGTTTGTCAACTTCTTACAGCAGAAAATGCCGGCGAATTAATTTTGCAATGATTTCCGGCAACGAGTAGAAAGAACTACTTGCAGCGATTTCCGGCCACGAGTAGAAGGACGCCTAATAGAACTACTCAGAGTCTGTGATTTATTATGCTGAAAAAACTGAAATAATGTCAAGTTTGGAAAACATCAACTGCACTTCACTACAAATGGCGAGGGGGGGGGGGGGGGGGGTTCTGATGGAAAAAACAACTTAAGAAACAGAAGATGGGGGAGGTGGGGGGGGGGGGGGATGCTGAGAGCTACTTTCAAACGTTGATTCATTATGTCTTGTCATTCGCTGTACGGATACATGGCAAAGCTTCAATTGGTGCAGGGGTGAGTGTCTATGTGATTACGCGGCCTAGACGGTAACAATATTCAGATTCAGCTTTTACGGTGCGAAGAAAAATTTCAAACCTCAAATTGTAATTTGTGTCAAGCTGTGAACGTCGGAGACAAGCTAAGACATGGATTGATGATGGGTTGCCAACTGAGGCACACCATATGGTTCAGGGGAGAATTTCAAAGCACCTGTCGCTATATGGTGGCACGCTGGGGATTGAGACAAGATCATGCAAGAACGTCAGTTATTCCATGTTTGTAATACGTGATGTTGCAGTGATTTGTCTCATTGCACAACGATTACTGTCTGTATTCATAGTTACCCGATACAATACAGACATTATTAGTTACATAGGTTGTTGGTGACCTAATATGGTGTCAGTTAATTTAATATTGGACGAGAGCTTCGCTCTCGTTCAATATGGAATTAACTGACACCATATATACTATATTAGGCCACCAACAAACTGTGTAACGAATATATCTTACCGACTGCTGCATCGATGCACAGAACTAATAACAACAGCGATCAAAATTAAATGAGAGAATTCTCACAATGTGTTCACGTGTCTTTGCCTTGTTACAATTTTTGGGAGAATGCCTACAGACACTCTCTCCTAAATTGTAACAAGGCAAATTCATACATACCAAACAGTTTCATTTCGAAGGTAACATGAAACACATTCACAGAATATGAAGCCTTTTAAGTTGCCTAACCTGAACTTCAGACCAAATATGGGCTTCCAACACTCAATCTTTCAACTTGAAACGTTTATCGGCTGCCACCATTTTGAATAATCAGTAAACAAAGGGGAGATTACCCATAGCTGTCAGCGTATATTGATGTTGACAGGCAGTATATGGTTTTATATACAGTCTGCATGTGACGTCTTTGAACCAATGGAATTCCCAGATACTTGTTGGAGATAAGATATTGAAAAATATGCAAGGTGCACTACGCGCACAATCAGGATTGCGTGTAAGAACGTCCTGTAAGAACGCACCTGATTGGCCGTTACGCATCAGAGTGACGATATAACGCGAATGAAATGCTTCGATACAAAACGATCCACAGAGCAACGGCGAGCAACTGTCAAACTCCCCAACGTACTAACTCCACACAAGCAGGGTTAGCATTGGCTGAAGATAAGTGCACCATCGACGTGCAGTACGCCTTAGTACACAACGTCCACCGTGCCCATATAGGCAATCGCGATTAAGTGCCTTGCGCAAGAAGACGGGACAGAAGGCGCGAGTCGGGATCGAATCGTCGACCTTTCGGTTTCAAGTTCATTGTTCTAACCAATGAGCCACCGCGTGACAAATCAATTAACCATGATATTACAAACTAATGGACACCATTTGATAATATTTATGCAGTCTTAGTACAAAATGTTAGAGGTAATTTATCCAGCTCTCAAGCGACCAGCCTAATTCTGTTCAGAATTCGACGCTGTTACAACAAAGACACATGGCATTGCGACAAACGAACGCACGCACGCGCGCGCGTGGCTGACTATTTCAGTTTTACTGGTAAACACAAATCATGTCCAGCTCTCGCGCCACCAGTCTAATTCTGCTGAGAATTCGATGTCCGATGCTGTTAAGGGGTGTTTGCTTACCTACTTTTCACGGAGGCTGTCCGCAGACGACACATCCCTGACTTCTCTCGTCATGAAAATCGACTTTCGATAAAGTTATCTCCCTTGAAAGTATTTGATGAACGAGTTTTCTTTTCTTACTTTCAATAAATAACGGAGCTGTCTGTTGTTCTCGATTATTAAAAGTAACAAAAGGAAACTTGACTTTTTATCGCAAACCAATTAGATTCAATTAGTTCACAGATAATCCTCCATTAAGAATATCTGTCTATCAGTATCTCACTACCAACACTAACACCCACTTTGTCTCTTTGTTAAGCGAATGAGTTTTTACAGTAATTTGCAAGTTTTTATTCTTCCCTTGGCTTTTGATGGTTTATGTTATATATGTCACGATGCACACACTGCCGACATAATGAACAGATAAAGGGTTACAAAACACCAAAAGAAGATGGCGAAAACGCCTTTTTCCTGCTTTTAACCCTTTACTCAACGAATCGCCCTCATCCGTACGCGTAATATGCAAATTCAGCAGCTGAAAAATATTATTTTTCGAAAAATTTCAACAAAACCATATCATGTGACCCCTCTTTGGAACGAGCTCGTCGAGCTCGTTCCAAAGAGGGGTCACATGATATGGTATTGTTGAAATTTTTTGAAAAAATGATATTTAAAATAATAAATTTTGAAATCGTCTGCGTTGGGTAAAGGGTTAAATGGTCGTAAACAGAGAATAATAGTGAAACGTTCAAATCTGATTGGGGAAAAATTGTAAACAGCCAACTTCTGGATTTTTATACTATTTATTATTCATTTATTGGTGTTTAAGGTCACATACTTCTGCACGATAGCTGATCATGACCATAACAGTTTTACGGGTGCAGGAAGCCAGAGTACCCCGAGATAACCACCGAGCAACGTCGAGCAACTGTCAGCTCCCCAACAAACTAACTCCAAGCAAGCAGGGTTAGCATTGGTTGAAGACAAGTGCACCATCGACGTGCAGTACGCCTTAGTACACAGCACCACCGTGCCCTTACGTGGGCAACTGGGATGAAATGTCCTTCCCAAAGACACAGCGGGGTTGTCGCAGGTGGGATTCGAACCGAGGACCTCTCGGCATCTCTACCTACTAAGCCACCGGGGGCCCTTTTTGGAGTCATCTGTATACAGACGTTACTCGTTCCAACGAGGGGTCATAACCTATGTTTTTGAGACATAAAATGAAAAAAATTAGTTATTCAAGAATTATTTTTGCAAGTGTCGTCTGCTTTTCATGTTAGGTAAAGGGTTAAGTGAACGCTACATCATTGTAACTGATAGGGGTGAGAAATGAACAATATACATACATGGTGCCTCTCAAGTCACACATGTTGGGCGTGCATGTGTGTATCGTTGGATGGTGGGGGTGAAACTTAAAACATGTAATGAAAAAATCTACAGAGTCGTACTTTTAGAATCGATCCTATAGGCTATACATTCATTTAATTTATGGCGTATGTACTACGTGAAATCCTGTATGCTGTGCACGGTAACAACACTAAATTTGCTCCCGTTTTAAAGGCAACCACCATTATGAAATGAAAGGGCTCCCGTCTCTATCTCGCGGGGGGGGGGGGGGGGGGGTGGGGGGCACAAGATTTTCCGCTACGCCACTGGTTGGGTTAAAAATCAACCCATGTCCACTGAGTTGAATGAATATGAATCCAACTCAGTTGATTTGGGCTAAGTTTTAAGCGAACTGATTTTAGAGTGCATAAACAGGACTCGATGGATTTGCATACAGTTTGGAAACATATTGCTTGAAAGTTTTAATTATTTCACAAGAGGAGGGTCCCGTTTCCCCCACGAACATTACTTAGGGATGTTCTGAATGCACCTAGGCTTCTTCTAATATTATAAACAGAGTCAAGTGGTTTGAAGCACGACTTTCTGAGAGAACCGGAAATCATACAACCATAATCCAATTTTGATCGCAAAAGCGATCCACACACGTGGATTAACGTTATTGACCAACATCCCATTCAGCATTACCAGCTGTCTGCAGAAGACTAAGAGCCATTTCACACCAAATCCTCAATTGATTTTATATGAGATGTAAACTTCATCGCTTGTATCGTTTTTATTTCGCTTCCTTAACGACTGTTATTGTACTCCCATTTATTTTCACTTCCTGATGAATGTGTTGCTTACGCAGCTTACAGAAATGCATACAATTTGTTTGACCCTTAACCCTACGTAACGGCCAAAACCAACCAGCGCTATTCACAAAAATCGCCAATTAATTTTCATTATTCTTTTTATTCTTTGTCTCAAAAACATAGGTTATGACCCTCTTCGGAACGATCTTGTCGAGCTGGTTCCAATGAGGGTCATAACATATGTTTTTGAGACAAAGAATGAAAAAAAATAGTTATTCAAGATTTTTGTTTACAAGTGTCGTCTGCTATTCATGTTAGGTAAAGGGTTAAAGAACTTTTTCCGTGGCCGATGTCTGAATTCAGTTGTGTGCATTAAAGAACCTAACTAAAGAAAGGCTAGGGAAAATTACCTGCCCCCTTCTGTATATAGTATACACAGATGTCAACTTGTGCCAAGGCCCTGTGATCTACTCAGCTTCAATGACCTTCTACATGCATCAAGGCCCCCATTGGGGGTTACTCATGGCATTCCAAAAAGTTAATGGAGGGGTTTCAAACATACCATACCATACCATACCATACCATACCATACCATACCATACCATACCATACCATATCATACCATATACCATACCATACCATACCATACCATACCCCATACCATACCATACCATACCATACCATACCATACCATACCATAATTTGTCATATTACTCAATAACAATGGAAACACTAGCATAAGATGGATATGAGCTCCATTATTTTTAGTGCAGTTTTGTGAATTGAACAACCTTTTAGGCAATCTCCTTAGCGACTACCTGTAAAGTTTGTTCAATTCACAACACTGCAATAAAAAATAATGGAACACACATCATCTGACAAACACTTACATTAACCCTTTACCTAACGTAATTGCCAAAACCGACCAGCGCTATTCTCAAAAATCGCCAATTCATTTTAATATTTTCATTTTTTTGTCTCAAAAAGATAGGTTATGACCCCTCTTTGGAACGAGCTCGTTCCAATGAGGGGTCATAACCTACGCTTTTGAGACAAAAAATGAAAAAAAATTAGTTATTCAAGAATTTCGTTTACAAGTGTCGTCTGCTTTTCTTGTTAGGTAAAGCATTTGCGTTGTTCGCTGCTGCATCGGATCAAAACGAGAAAACCATACAAAGAAGAATCTACCATATTCTCAACTGCGTCGATGATGTCAGTAACAAGTAGAATACTACCTTGAGGGACCCCCGACTCCTGTTCGTGTGTTTAAGACATCGTCGAGCCAATACGAATCTGGAATTGACGATCATTTGACAAATGTTTAAAAAAAGTGGCATTCTAACCTCGACCACACGTTGAAATGGTCTAATACAATTTTATTTTTTATGTTATCACATGCCTTAGATCAATGAAGTTTGCGACCAGACGTTCGTTCCGGGTAAACACTTTTTAATGTCCAAATCCGACAAAAGATTCGTAGTACTCTGGTTTCAGAAACCACACTGAACATTTGTAAGTGGACTGTGCGATCTCAGAAACCAGACAAGTCGTCATTGCTTGTTCTTTTTACGATTTCGCACAACTAGTTGTTATGTTCACTCTAATTATGTAACCCTTTACTGCCACGCCCACTTTAGCCATATATGGAGGACCTCCACGTACGCCTGAATCTGAGGAAGTTTAATAAAATTTGACATACTTAAAACTCTATCATCTGATTAATTGTTGGAAAGGTTTCTCAGAAGGTAGGTTTGATCTTCGCGTACCAGAACGTACAAAATAATCGTCGTAAAATATGTGACAATAGTCGCTGTCGGCCGCGTAAGTATAAAATTTGATCTTTTGTTTTTCTTATTCAATTTTATTTTAAGGAATTGTGGATAACAATTTTCAGACTATGAATCCTTTGACCATGTTGAGGCAAGTTAGTTCACTATTTCTTTTTTAAATTGTTTCTCTCCGGCGAATTATTGTTTTCACTTGCATAAACTTTGGGGACAATACGAACACTGAGACGCAAGATGAGTCCTGATTGGTTCTTTGTTGTCAATATAATTCATCTTGTCACGCTCAGTGTCGCTATTGTTTCCAACAGGTATAAAAGCCGGTGATTTATTGATTTAGGTGCGTTCTAGTTTGAGGGTCGAAAGGAGCTTGCCCCTCAGCGTCCCCGCGCGTCTTTGGCGTGCGAAAACCATTCATTCACAATTTCGGTGCATCTGTTGTTTTTCTGTTGCTGCCGTGCCCCTCGAATCCTTAACCTTTCTCCTCCAAACTACCAAGATGAGCCTGAGGCAGACTATACTCGCGCCGAGGAAGTCCCCAACCAACCCACAACTAAGCGGCAGACTACACTTGCCTGAAGATCACCAGCATACCATAGGCCTTCCTCCCGCAATCCTTCCCTCCTCCTCTGCGATTGGATGTTGATGATGTGGATTCAAAATATTCTAATCTTTTACCGTTAAAGATGGTCGGTGGGGACTTGCCATATACCGCCCAAACGCGCCTACGGCGCGCGAAACCATTCCATTCGTTTCGGAAATCCGGTAGGATCTGGGAAGGAATAAATTCCCACTTGAGCGTTGTATTTTTTCAGCCCCGTAGAAACACCGGGATGTCGTGATAGTTTATTTTTGTTTTCCCAGCCTTCACGGTGAACTATGTCAAGACTCCCGTGGTAAAATCGGTAACTAAATTAGAATCAGATAATAACGCGAAAATTAAACTTGAAGTCAATTGGGATTGAGATTAATTTTGATAGGAACTGAAATTGGGATTTCCATTTAAAAATTATTACAACAAATTACTATGACATGTTATTCTAGAATAAAAAGCTCAAATGAGGTATTTGTTCTTTATGTTATTTGTTATGAGAAATATCACTCGACAGTGCTTCACATTCCAGTGATCTGAACTTGGGAGTTTGAAGTACCCCTAATACCACTAATTAATACCACTAATACTAATACCACTACGGACATGGCATACTACATTTATTTATTATTATTTATTGGTGTTTAAGGTCACATAATTATGCACAATGGCTAATCGTGACCGTGACGGTTTTCAAAATATTTTTCATCAAATCTAGTCATGGCTGCGTTGAAGCAGCCATGACTAGATTTGATGAAAAATTCATCTAAATTTGGCTAAAGAAATCATTAGTCAATAATTCTATTCAATTTACATGAGAAGAATTTGGTTATTTATTTATTTATTTATTTATTTATTTATTTATTGGTGTTTAAGGTCATATACTTATGCACAATTGCTAATCGTGATCGTTTTACGGGTGGAGAAAGCCGGAGTACCCGGAGAGAACCACCGAGCATCGACGAGCAACTGCCAGCTCCTCAACAATCTAACTCTGTTCAAGCTCCCCTCAAGCAGGGTTACAGCGGTTGAAGACATGTGCACCATCGACGTGTAGTACACCTTAGTACACGGCGTCATCATGCCCCCATGTAGGCAACCGGGATAAAGTGCCTTGCCCAAGGATACAACGCGGGTCGTCTTTGACGGGGCTCGAACTCTGGACCTCTAGCATAGAAGTCCAACAGTCTACCACTGAGCCACCGCGATCCCGGCCTACTACATTAGGATTCATTTTTACCGAATCTCCCTTCAAATGCAGAATGGGTCTTCCCACTTTGCAGTCCAGGATTGTTTGGGATGATGTCATCCAGGGTGACAAGGTTGAAGGGACTAACCCTTTACCCAACGGACACTATATCAGACTTTATTATTTAAATTATTGTTGTTTTTTTTAATTTTTCGAAACATTTCAACAAAACCATCATATGATCCCTCCTAGAGCTCGTTCCAATGGTAGATCATATGATATGGTTTTGTTGAAAGATGTTTTTAAACTACCCAGTTTGTATTTCAGGCGGGCGGTGGTGGTCGATTCGTTAGGAAAAGGATTCACATCAGTGCTGCTCATTTGAAAAACTACTCCACAAATTCTAATTGTTTTGGTTATTTCCATTTCAGATCACCATCATGTACGTGCGACCAAAAGTAACAGCAGTTTTCATGGTTATATTTTGTCTATGTTTGACAATAGAAATGGCGACTTGCGTTTCACTGGCAGAAATAGTCAGACGGTAAGTGCCAGTGATGGTAATTTTATCTTGCGCCTCTACATCTGATACTAGGGCTGCACGATATTCAAAACGGAATATCGGTATCGGTATTCAAAAAAATACCGCGGTATACCGGTATATCGAAAACTGTTCAGATATTTGAACATAAGTACCACAATCGAGACTTCAGGCATCACAGTCGGAACGAATCAGCATGCCTTGATGATGTGGTTCGAAAAATCTTTACCCAAAGCACTCGATATCAAAATTCGTTGTTTTAAAAAATATTTTTCCAAAATTTCTACAAAACAATATCATGTGACCCCTCATTGGAACGAGTTCAACGAGCTCGTTCCAATGAGGGGTCACTTGATATAGTTTTGTTGAAACTTTTGAAAATTATTTCTACAACTGCTGAATTTGTATATTACGTGGGTACATGCAGACGATTCCTTGGGTAAAGGGATAATATTATTCATTCGGAGCTACAGTTAAAAAAAACTCAAGACATATTGAAAATTAAAATGTTGGTAAATAAATAATGACGATAAACCGATATTTTTGTAATTTCACCGGTATTCAATCGATATTGGTTTGAATACCGGTATATATCGGTTTATCGATATACCGTGCAGCCCTATCTGATACATCTGAGTTTAGTCAACACTTATCAGCCAAGAATGTAGATAGTGGCAGACCTGGCGTCTGTCTCCAAGATCTTTTCTGTAGCTTCAAGTAACCGAATACGTGTAAGATGACCAATTATTTTGTTTGCGATTCTTCAATGAACCGTTAAACCATATGACAAACTCGGCCTTTCTTTTGACAAACAATTTTGTCCAAGTACCACACAATGCTAGTTTATTTATTTATTATTGGTGTTTAAGGTCACATACTTATGCACAATGGCTAATCGTGACCTTGACAGTTTTACGGGTGGAGGAAGCCGGAGTACCCGGAGTGAACCACCGTGCAACGACGAGCAGCTGTCAGCTCTCCAACATCGTAACTCTGAACTCTGCACCGCGGCACAGGCAGGGTTAGATTGGTTGAATACATGCGCACCGTCGACGTGCAGTACGCCTTAGTACACAGCGTCACCGTGCCCCCATGTAGGCAATCGGGGTTAAGTGCCTCGCCCAAGGACACAACGCAGGTGCGCGAATCAGTCGCTGAAATGGTCACCCGTCAAACTACTAACCGCGCTCGCCGTTGCTTAACTTCGGTGATCTGACGAGAACCGGTTATCGCGACGCCACCGTGCCCCACACAATGCTAGTAACCTCACGCGCAACAAAAAGGTCGAGAGAGCCGGACATTATAAACGACTACCACAGTACACCCTTTTTTGCACCAAATTCTCCGGGATATCAGAGTATATAGTGCAATACCCTGGCGTACAGTGCAGTCGCCTTGGATTGGTAGTAATACATGCTGGGCAATAATGTCCATTAATTAAGGAAGCACCGGGTTCTCCAGGTGCTTCATTAATTAATTTTTTGATGATTATTCCTATAAATTTATTTGAATTCTAATATTTTTGCGTCCGCGGAAATATTGCCCACCCGGGGAAAGTGACCAATGACGGCGGCTGTACTGTACCATCCCGCTTTTTCTATAAGGCCCACATAAACCCTTATTTTCCGGGGAACTTTAACGGCCTTTATCCATAGACAATTTGGGTTGGAATTCTACACCCCTCCCCATCACGATTCCTAAAACTGCACCTGTCCACCTCCACGCTTATCTTTTAATGATTTTAGATGGACCACTGTTCTTAAAATTGTGCACCAGTGTTCACGCTGGCCCAAAATATTTTGGTGCATTCGCAAATTTTGTTCCGTGCCAAATGATTTTTTGTGCCAAATGAACCTTTTTAGTGCCAAATGGAATCTAATTGTAGATGGTAAAAAATTAACCATGCATTGTACTGTGAGTCCAAAAGGCACCATCTGCAATGATAAATCATTGCAGATGGTGCCTTGTTACACTCAATGTAGGAAATTTTACTTTAGTATTACCTGGCTTTTTTATGTATTTCAGTTGCAAATAATCCCCATAAATGATAAAAATGTCATTAATAATAAAATAAATATAGAATAAACGTATAGTGTTTTCAAGTAAAAACTTTATTCTACGAGTAGGATTAAGAATGAATCCGACGAGTCTCTGGCGAGTCGGTTTCATTCTTAATTCTACGAGTAGAATAATTATTTTACTTGGAAACACTATACGTTTTTTTTTATTTATCCCGTAAATCTTCTACAGGGCAGTCGCGTCAAAATAGTGCTAAAATTCGCTACAACACACAGCGAGAAGTGAGGAGCACATAGGTCCAATTCGATCGACCAGCAAAATTGGCAAAAATAAACAAGGCGCAGTAATACATTTCTGTTCAAAAATAATTCCCCTACAAACTTGAGCTAAACTTGCGAAAATACTTTATTATATGGGCAGTGTGTGGTGTTTTCAACAGGCATTTTGTAATACTGTCAAAAAGATTTAAAGAAATCAACAATCGAACTTTCAATTATGCTAGACAAATGTGGTAGAGGCCAGAGGTCAACAAGTCCGTCGCTACTAGGGGAATAAATTCTTTCAGTGTTAAACCCCTACGGGGAAAATTTATCACCCTACTAGGTGAATAAAGCAAAAATTTATCCAAGGCCTTTATTGTTCAAATAAACGGCCATTTATGGGATAAACTAAAGAAAATAAATAAATTAATTAATTAATAAATTATTTAATTAATTAAAAACTTATTATTAACGTTTAGAAAATAATTTAATGATTATTATTTACTCACTGTTTATTCACTCCAAATAAATTAGTAGCAAATAATTAATCATCCAGAAGGATTACAAAAAAGATTAAGCAAGATGAAAAATATTAAGCAACAAAGATAGATAAGTTTTGATAAAAGTGTGATTAAATGGATAAAATATCAATTCAGTTGATCTATAACAGAAGATCCATCATTATAACTGTTACCTACAGATTACTTGACATACGCGAATTCTATCTCGTCTGTGTCGTCAGACGGCGATTTTATCGAAAGCGTCACACAGAAATAAAAAAAAACAAAGCCTTTTTTTAGATCTACCAACAGTATATTTTTGGTGCCAAATTTTGATGGCAAATGCTGTAGTTTTAGTGCAATTGGCACCATCGGAAAGCGCTCTGTACCGATGCTCCTCGAAATAGTTATGGAAGAATTTACAGCTTAAAATGGTATCAGCTTCGTCCGCTGAATTCCAATGTGTTCTATATGCCTACTGGCCTACTGGTACTGGCCTACCGGCACTGGCCTACTGGCACAGGCCTACTGGTATTGGTCTACTGGCCTACTGGTACTGGCCCACTAGCCTACTGGTATTGGCATACGGGCACATAGAACACATTGGAACTCAGGGGACGACTTGGCATCAATGATCTGAAGTGCTCTGGTGTAAAAAGCTTTCTTATTATGTGGGTCGATACCTTAAAGTTTTTATAGAAATTAACTATTCAAAGCAACCCCGCGCACCATAAGTCGCGCGCAGCGATGCCCTGCAAAGCAGAGCAAACTTGTATGTAGAGTTTCAGTAGGGGGTGTCCCGAATCTTAACTGTGGAAGGTGAGATCTAAAGACGTCATTATCGCCAGGTTGACGTTTGAAAATTGGTATTCATCGTGTATGGATCTGCAAGTAAATGAGGTAATCCGATTGAACTAGAAATTCTCCGACAAACCTTTCGGTGTGGAGCTACCACTACTCCGGCGCCCGACATCTACGTCACAGGTGGGATTCTCTCTATCAAGAATGGAGAAACTAACGTTTAAAAAATGATTGAAAAGTCTGGAGGCTCATGGGGGCACTATTTGACGTCTTTGGCTATTTCTCTGCAATACGATATGTTCCAATGAAAACCGTCAGCCAAGTATCATAATTTGCTATTATGTGACACAGTGCGTTTCAAAATAACTTTTGATCAGCTAAATCGGGGCGGGGGGGGGGGGGGGATGGCGGGCGGAAAAAAATGCGTGAACAAAGGTGAACATTTTTATTTTGCAGATTTTTTGACCCACCCACCCTTTCCTGCATATTTTCTCCATGACATTTTGGGGGACCCACCCCCTTCTCATACATTTGATATACAAAACTTTGGCACTCGAACACCAACTCGAAACGTCGAGACGTGTAATGCACACTGATTCAATGCATATTTTTTTATATGTCCAAACATGTTCAATTTACTCTATCAGATACATTTTTCAAGACTTACCGGATTCACAAGACACATTACTGTATAGCTTGAACCCCATGTGGACCCGGGTATAATAGGTCCACATTTGGTAGCCAGGTTGTTAACGCACAGCCTGGCTGTTCATACAGACATTTTAATACTACAGTTAAAACTAGAAGTCCTGTCACGAACAGTGCGCTTATCTAGGCTTAATTGCGCGTTGGAATTGCCATATCGAATGACATCCAAAGCACGGCAGGTTCTCCTGGTTACTCATATCAAACACAGGCAATGTTTCTGTCAATGGACCTCCGGGTAACCCGGAGGTCCATTGGCAGAAACATTGTTTGTGCTCAGGCCATATGTACAGAATTTGATAGCCGTACTATGGTCATAACGCGTAGATTAACACGCAGATCGACTTGCTGTTTGTGCGCATTTCATGACAGGACTTCTAGTTTTAACTGTATATTGATGTAGCAACTTCTAAGGAATTTGTTTTATCCTTATATTGATGTGTCTGTGTGGATGAGCTTGTTCGTCCCTCCAGTGGTTGGTGGATTCCTTGGGCCATCCAGTGATCTGTTTGAATAATTCTACCTTCATCTTGGGAACTAACAATGTTGTGATATTATAGGCATCATATAGCCATAGTTGTTGAAAGCGATGTAGAACCCCAATCAAACCAGATCAGACAATTGAGACAAACCATATGTGTAGCTTAATATTCTTACAAATCTAGTTTCTCGGTGTTTACATTGGAAATGAAACTCAATTATTCTTTTTCCCAGAAACCTTTGCTTTTAAATCCAATTTAAATAAGCCTTTCCTAATTTTATCTTTGATATGCAGTGATATGCACTTCAAACAGTCTAGTTTCTGTAAATCATGGCATATGCAGGCATATGTGAGCACTGTGCCTGTTGTGCCCATCATTACAGTTAAAACTAGAAGTCCTGTCACGAACTGTGCGCTTATCTAGGCTTAATTGCGCGTAGGAATTGCGCGCAATTGGCATATCGAATAGCATACAAAGCACGGCAGGTTCTCCTGTTTACTCATGGCAAACACAGGCAATGTTTCTGCCAATGGACCTCCGGGTTACCCGGAGGTCCATTGGCTGAAACATTGCTTGTCACGGGCCATATGTACAGAATTTGCTTGCCTTACTATGGCCATAACGCCTAGGTTAATGCACAGATCTACGTGCTATTTGTGCGCATGTCATGACAGGTCTTCTAGTTTTAACTGTAATTTACTACTGCGTGTACTGTAACCGTATATATGTTGCAAATATTGTTTGAGTAAATGGGAACTTGTTTTTGTTCTAGCTCAAGAAGGGCAAATCTTGTGTTTTTAGTTTTTGTTATCGCATCTGCATACCAGGATAGCGATCAAAAAGACATTTCTGTTTTGTTAAATCAGACTTTTTTATTTTTGTTGAAATAAAAATTAATGTTTTCAGTTTTTTCATTTTGAAAAATCAGTCCCACGTAGCTATTATGACTCATTAGACAATATTATATATACTATGCTTTAATTTAAAGAATGTTCCATTAAAAAAAAATGATATGAATGAATTATGATGTGAATGGGTATTTTTGTTGACTTTAGGAGAAAATTTTCGGGGAAATTTTTTTCCGCTCAATTTTGGGCACCCACTCCCATCCATAAGTCAGTTTTGGATGAAATTCGCCAATAGTTTTGTATTAAGGAGGTTAGTTGTGTTAATAATGCATCTAGGTTGGATTTTATGATCAATTTGTAACATTTTCTTACAGTTTGGGACACAAAAGATAGATGTCATAATAGTGAAAAAGGAAAAAAAAATGCATTAACTGTTTTCGCACATTTTTTTTGGTACTTGACCATCCACACCACCTATGTTCATGCAATTTTTTTTCAGCCCCCCCCCCCCCCGCCCGCCGCCTAAATTGAAAAATTCGAATGGCCATCGAAATGTAGCTAGCTCAGCGGAACATCCACAATAAACTAACAGAATATAGGCAATATGCCTTAATATATTCACTCAGAGTCTGTAACGAACTGGTCAGAAAATTGCTTACTGAAAACGTGGCTGGAGTGTCTTTGCTGTCTTTCGGAGTTAAAATTGGCAAATTTCTCCAACCGGGTCGAATCATGATTGACCTAACGAGCTTTTTATCAATGTCGGCGCCAGATTATTGTTATGTGAGGGGGATTTAAGTGCTAGGATGCTCCATCCAGTAATCCGTAATGGGTCCTGATGTGAGAACTAATTGGATTTCAAACCCGAGAGATGCAAAATCCTGAGAAATGAATTTATACTTCGTGATTGGTACAATAACTCAGAAGTAACGAAAGAAATAATTCGAAATTAATTTCTGAGCTGCCATGTGAAGTATTTTAACAGAGAATGAAACAATAAACATATAATGGCATGTGTAGCGTGCTAATATTATAGATATAAATGGAACGAGTACAGCTGCGCATCTCGATCAATAGAATGGTGACTATATATTGTCCCGTGAGTGTAATAAGGCGCCATCTGCAATGCTTTAGCATTGCAGATGGCGCCTTGTTGCACTCAAGGGATTATATAACCCTTCAATAGGTCCTGAGGTTCTCCCTGAAGAGAGGCCCATCAGAAAATTGCTCGATAACTCACATGGCCAGTCCGTTTCCGCTCGCTATTGTAGTCCACAAATCCACCCCATTCTTTCTAAATGATGTGGGCTAAGGTTTCACGAGTTAAATGAGTTAGTTTGAAACGAAACAAAAACGCAACTGAAATATCGTGTCAATTTATGACCAATCCACGTGGAATTCATTGAACAGTGACATTCTCAGCTGACACCATGCCTGTCACTTACACGTCATACGCTGCCGTTTTTTGTCAAAGCTGTTTCGTTCGATATCAATTATTTTAATACGACCCCGGCTTTAACACATAATATCAATCATAAAATGCCATCACATCTACCAAGTTCATCAACCTCCCCCCGCACTTCCGTACTCTCTCCAAGAAATCAGTTGACATATATATTCTCCATGGTGAAATGGTTTGTTTTTCTCCCCCAAACATTTTGTTAACCCACCGCGGAACGACTTTGAAACTGGGAGGCCTCAGTCTTCTATTCGATTTATTTTTTTATATGTGGAGAGGTGGTTACGGCATTGGACTTCAAACCGAAAGGTCCACGGTTGATCCCCACCAGGGTAACTGCGCTGTGTCCTTGGGCAAGGCACGTAATCCTGGATGCCCACGTGGGGACACGGTGTGTATTAAGACGTATTGCACGTCGATGGTGCACTTGTCTTCAACCAATGCTAACCCTGCTTGTGTGGAGTTAGTACGTTGGGGTGTCTGACAATTTCTCGCTGTTGCTCGGGTTGTTCTCTCCGGGTACTCCGGCTTCCTCCACCCGTAAAAGTGGCCGATGCGATGTGACCCTGGTTGTCGAAAGTGTCGTTAGACCCGATAAATAAATAAATAAATAAATAAATAAATAAATAAATACAGTGCGTGGAGAGTGGATTGCAGCTACATCACCAGGGGAGTGGAGTCATCACCCAAAGAGTCACTGTCAAATTCTGTACATGTGGACAAAAACACAAGCAATGTTTCAGCCAATGGACCTCCGGGTATAACTCGGAGGTCGATTGGCTGGAACTTTGTTTGTGCTTGTTGTGCTTTGCAACAAATTTACAATTATTGCTTGGGCGGAATCTCCACTCTGCGGGTGATTTAGTGATAATACACTCTCCCCGTACTGTACATAAGAACAAGGAAGGTGAAATTTCACCATCAGGACAAAACACCACCAAACTTGAAAGAATGTTATTGTGTAAGGATTAATTAAATCGAAATTGTGTTTCTGACTTACACCAATATCCCAGGGGGCGCGGTGGCTCAGTAGGTAGAGGTGCAGGCTGCAAGCCGAGAGGTCCTCGGTTCGAATCCCACCCGCGGCAACCGCGTTGCGTCCTTGGGCAAGACATTTCACCCACATTGCCCACGTGGGGGCACGGTGGCGCTGTGTACTAAGGCGTACTGCACGTCGATGGTGCACTTGTCTTCAACCAATGCTCACCCTGCTTGTGTGGAGTTAGTATGATGGGGAGCTGACAGTTGCTCGCCGTTGCTCGGTGGTTCTCTCCGGGTACTCCGGCTTCCTGCACCCGAAAAACTGTCATGGTCATGATTAGCCATTGTGCAGAAATATGTGACCTTAAAAACACCAATAAATAAATAATAAATAAATAAATACACCAATATCCCTGACTTATCGCGTCATGAAAATAGGCTTTCGATAAAGTTATCTTCCCTGATATTAGAAAACGGACGAGGAAAGTCGAATTAAAAAGCATAAAAGTATTGAGAAACTACCTATGACATCAATAGAAAATAAAACGAAGGTTCCTTTTGTTACATTTAAAAAACGAAAACAACACACAGCTCTTGATGTACATTGTTTGCGTTTATTAAAGGTTACAAAAAGAAACGTGGCTGTTTATTGCAAGCTAACTAGAAGCTAAGCAGCAGCCCACTTTCGCTCATTGTTTACCGTTTTTACAGCAATTTGCAAGTTTTTATTTTTCCCAGAAAAAAATGTAGCAAATCTTATCTCATAACCCTTATTTATTTATTTATTGGTGTTTAAGGTCACACATTTATGCACAGTGGCTAATCATGACCGTGACAGTTTTACGGGTGGAAGAAGCCGGAGTACCCGGAGAGAACCACCGAGCAACCGCGAGCAACTGTCAGCTCCCCAACATTCTAACTCCATACAAGCAGGGTTAGCATTGGTTGAAGACAAGTGCACCATCGACGTGCAGTACGCCTTAGTTCACAACGCCACCGTGCCCCCACGCGGGCAATGGAGATGAAGTGTCTTGCCCAAGGTCACAACGCGGTTGCCGCAGGGGGGATTCGAACCGAGGACCTCTCGGCTTACAGCCTGCACCTCTACCTACTGAGCCACCGAGCTCCCATCTCATAACCCTTGATATTAATGAAAAGGATTGTGTTTGTATTATACGTCACGATGCACATACTGTTGATATAATGATCAGAAAAAAAGATTACAGAACATCAAATGATGGCGAAAACGTCGTTTCCTTATTTTAAAATGGGTTTTAGCTAGGGTTCAGTATATTCCCGGTTTACTAAAGAAACGGAAACGGGAATGAAATTACATTCAGAAACGGGAACCGGGAAATTTTCCGGATAATATCAAGTAAATTTACGAGAGTAAAAGACGCATTTATTTTCGTAAAAATGAACATATTTTATTAGCAATCTGTCATCGCCACTCGGAAAAGTTCTTCTCCTAAGAAAAGTGTGAACACCCAAACTCGCTTTTAACTCATCTTCATTTTAACCCTGTGATACTTTTGTACGTCTTTTGACGTTCGAAATAAAACAGCGCGTTGATACTTTGTGGTGATTTGTTTTGTTGAAATTTTTCGATTTTTTGAAGTTTTAATCTCAATTCCTATTTTCTCCCGAATAGTGCTCAGTGACAACCGTTGAGCCAGATGTTATCGCAGCTTAAAATACTAATATAATCCTGCTGTCAAGACTTCTTAACTGGTTGAGTGCAAGAAGCCACTATCAGGGCTTTCAAAAAATGAGGATACCAGAGCAAAAGCAACACTTTCCTTGCTTATTTTTCATATTCAGTCAAACACAAATAATTTTTTTTTTTTATAAATTTGTTTTATTTAATGCTCAGGCATCAATTCACGCTGAAAAATTAAGTCATATTCCCCTGTCGGTCGGCAAAACGAAATATCAAAATGATATTTAGAAATCGATATTTCATCGTAGGTTCATTTCCACTGTCTTCGATGTTCAGTGGCAGCACGTTTAATGGGCCGATAAACATTTACATGCAATCATCACAGAGTCAGCACATCAGTAATGAATTCCAGAGTCCCAAATACAAACGAATTCGAATAATTGATAGTGACAGTGACTAAATCAATTCATTAAATCAGCGGTTTCAAAGTTTGACTTTCTCATTCACCTTCCAGCGAAAAGCCGAAATCACTTTCAAATTTCTTCAGTTCAACTTCACACGTCTTCAGTGCATTGAGTTCAAAAAAAATAAAATGACGTGTCTTGTTATTGAAAATAAGAAAGTGGTGTTTTTTGTTATTGTTCTATTTCTTCGAAACACATTGCGATTATTTCAATTCGCCAGCCTTGGTAAATCGTAAAGTTAGGGGAGAAATAAGACGGGACTACTTTTTGTGCGGATATTCACACATTCCAATGGTTGGAGTTTGGTTGTTGTAATTTTTGTATGGACGCCGGTTCGGCACATAAATTTTGCGCCTTAATGGCAAATAAAGGCCACAAATTGGAGAGTTTGTAGTCGTAGAGCATTAAATAAAAAGAAAATTCACGTGAGTGGCTACAAAGAAATATGAGGATCTTCACGAGCGTCGCTCGTGAAGATCCTCATATTTCTTTGTAGCCACTCACGAGATATTTTCGGTATTCATCAAATTTTCGTGAATATCCTCTATTTATTACAAATTATTGGAGAGTGCCTGTGGGCACTCTCCAAAAATTTGTTATAATACAAGTTTTGAATAACAAATTCATACTACCAAAAAATAATCTAGCCCTCAACAAATAATCACTAATGTGAAAAATATCTTATTTGTACTTTCCGACGTTTGACGTCGCATTTTGAACACGTTGAGGAAACTGAAATCCCAGTGACGTTTGGACGTCAGGATAATTAAAGTTTCAAAGGTTTAAGAATCGCTAGTTTTATCACCACTACCTCGTAGCTTCAATCCACTTTTCACTGCTGTCACCAGTCTCCTCTGCTAAAAGCAGTGAAGAAGGACTTCCTGGTGATTCTGAAAATGAAGACGAGTTTGAACTTTGAAGCGAGTGAAAGTCTTCCTGTTGTGAGAGGAGTCCCCCGGAACTGATCGAAAGCTACAGTGATTTGGTGAAAAGGGATCTCCAGGATACAGGATTGTAGTAAGTTATGGCGTGGAAGGGCTGACGAAATCTTACAAAGTTACGATGGGGCAGTTTTTCAATTTACAAAACTCAAAAATGTAACAGGAGGAGAGATAAGTGCGGGAGCCGGGGTTCGAACCGTCGACCTCTAGCACACAAAGCGACCGATTTACCACGAGACTAAGAGATCCGGACCAACCAGGCAAACAGTGCTAATCTTGATTCCCCGTTCCGTGCTATAGATTTCCCGGGTATCGTGACCGGGTTTTTGGAACCGGGAACCCGGAAATTCCCGTTCCCGGGATTAAAACCCATACCAGTTTAAACTACGAATAATATTCAAACGTTCAAACTGATTGGGAAAAAATTGTAAAAAGCCAGCTTCTATATACTACTCTACAGAAAAAATTCTGAAATTTGTGAAATTATGCATACATCGATAATAAAACTTCTCTAACATTTCGAAATTTCAATTTTTATATGAAATTCTTTTTCCTTTATTACACCCCTGTTCTATTAAATCCCCATCTACAGCAATGTTAAACTGCGCGGAAAATGAAAATCTGTTCCGCACATATGTGCGGAACGGAAATTGTCGACGGACTATTTTTAAATAGAAGCGAAATTACACTGCAATTTTCCACAAATCGTGCAACACCATTACAATTTGAATCGCTAGCGATAGATGAAAATCGTCCCCTGAGTTCCAATGTGTTCATGTGCCAGTTGGCACATAGAACACATTGGAACTCCGGGCACGAAATAGTAACACGGGTTTCCCTCCCAAATTTGGTTGGCAACAAAATGTGATTTGTTTTGTTGATAGTTGTCAAATGAATTGCTGAGTGCCCTTCTAATAATTGTTTTTACAGACGTGAAGGCGTGTAATAAACACGGAACGACACACGCGTGTGAATGGCGTAATCTATATGACACTTGTGCTATCGCGGAAGGATAAAACTCTCTGTGGCCTCTCGTTTTAACCTTCCGCGCTGACACTCGTGCCATATCGATTAACCCATTCACACGCGTGTGTCGTTCTGTGTATTTAGTGTTAAATTTACTGGCAACTTTAGAAAATTAATGGGAGCTTAACTTTCCTATAAATCTCATCCAATGACGAAAATTGTCAGCCATGACTTTCCCAACATTGGGTTAATCTCCAAATATTCATAAAGTATGGCAAGAGATGTCCATGAAAACACACTATAATAATGGAATCAGGAAATGTATTTTAAAATTATGAAATTGTTTAACTAGAACTGTTGACTGATTCTAAATAGTCTGTGAATTGTCAACATCATCAGCTCTGACGTGGAAGAGCCGTTTGTGATGTCATGGTGCACCAGACAACAACGTGTGTTGATCAGTCAATCTGCAGTTACAGTTTAGACCGTTACTTCTCCCTCTAAAACGTCCGCCATTTCTGCCATTCAGACTTAACAAAAGCAGCCATTTTTGTCATTTATCCAAAATGAAGACTATTGTCAAATATTTTGTGACACTATTATGAAAGTGTGTTTCCTCTGGAATCTTTAGCCATTGTTTGGAACCATTTATTTATTTACTTATTTATTGGTTTTTAAGGTCACATATTTCTGCACAATGGGTAACCATGACCGTGACAGTTTTACGAGTGGAGGAAGCCGTAGTTCCTGGACAGAACCACCGAGCAACGGCGAGCATCTGTCAGCTTCCCTACATTCTAACTCCATACAAGCAGGGTTAGCATTGGTTGAAGACAAGTGCACCATCGACGTGCTGTACGCCTTAGTACACAACGTTACCGTGCCCCCACGCGGGCAATGGATATGAAGTGTCTTGCCCAAGGTCACAACGCGGTTGCCGCAGGTGGAATTCGAACCGAGGACCTCTCGGATTGCAGCAAACAAAAAACACAAGAAAAACAAGTTTTCGTTAAGTTTTAATTTTTCGCCTTATTTCTTTCATAACATTCTTTCATTATTATAGATGTAACGTCAAACATTATTGAAAACAAAATAAATTATCTTTCCTGATTAGTTTCAAATATTTCCAAACACACATAATCAGATTTTCGGCCATTTTGTCACATGACCATCACCCAAAAGGGCCGTCAAAAGCTGAAAATTAGTCGTCTTGCCCTTTGGAAGATAGGAAACCAGAGATTATTCTTGCGGACAGTTGGGTCAAAATACACAGTTGAGGCTTTGTTGTTTTAACCCTTTTACCCAACGCACACGATATCAAAATTTATTATTTTAATTTTTGTTTTTCAAATTTAAAAAAAAAATCAACACAACCATATCATGTGACCCCTCATTGGAACGAGCTCGAATTTACTATGAAAATCCCAAGTCTGAAATTCCATAAAATTAACCCTTTGAGACTTTAATTATCTTGACGTTCAAAAGTCACTGTGAATTCAGTTTCTTCAACGTTTGTCAAAATACGACGTCAAACGTTATTATTTATTTATTTATTTATTTATTGGTGTTTAAGGTCACATATTTCTGCACAACGGCTAATCATGACCACGACAGTTTTACGGGTGGAAGAAGCCGGAGTACCTGGAGAGAACCACAGAGTAACGGCGAGCAACTGTCAGCTCCCCAACATACTAACTCCACACAAGCAGGGTTAGCATTGGTTGAAGACATGTGCACCATCGACGTGCAGTACGCCTTAGTACACAGCGACACCGTGCCCCCACGTGGGCAATGGGGGTGAAGTGTCTTGCCCAAGCACACAACGCGGTTGCCGCAGGTGGGATTCGAACCGAGGACCTCTCGGCTTGCAGCCTGCACCTCTACCAACTGAGCCACCGCGCCCCCACGTCAAACGTTGGAAAGGACAAATAACAAGATATTTTTCACATTAGTGATTATCTGGTTGAGGGCTAGATTATTTTTGTTGGTCTGAATTTATTATTCAGAACTTGTTTTATTACAAATTATTGGAAAGTGCCCATGGGCACTCTCCAATAATTTGTAATAAATCAAATTTATATAAACAAAATATTATTTGTGTTTGACTGAATATGAAATATAAGCAAGGAAAGTATTGACTTGTGCCCTGGTATCCTCAGATTTTGAAAGCCCTGATAGTGGCTTCTAGCACTGAACCAGTTAAGAAATCTTGACAGCAGGGTTATATTAGTTATTTTTAGCTGCGTTAACATTTGGCTCAACGGTTGTCCCTGACTGAGCAATATTCGGAAGAAAATAGGAATTGAGGTTAAAATTTTAAAAAGTCGAAAAATGATAACAAAACAATTGACCACAAAGTATCAACGCGCTGTTTGATTTCGTACGTCATAAGACGTACAAAAGTACCGACGCGCTGTTTGATTTCGTACGTCATAAGACGTACAAAAGTATCAAAGGGTTAAAATAGATATCAAACAAATTATACAAAGTGAATGTTGTGATGTACAGAACACGGAAAAAAATATTATTAATGGCAGGCATAAATGGTTCCTGAAAGAGAACGAGCGCATTCGCGCCACAACTGTTGATAAAATAATATTTTACAACAACTCGTGGCCAAATGTGCTTCGGTTACGCAAGCTACAAATTCAAAACAATCTCGATATGGCCACAGGACTGCGTGGACGAACCTGCAAACACCGTCGGCTTTCGTTTGAGAAGAATGCCATGTTATTTGTTTACGTTCACTTCAAGGTCAGCTGAGGCAAAACGGGTGGAAAACATGCCTTACGCGACAGGCTGTCAGCATGTGGAAACTATGCATTTAGAATATAGCTGACGAGGTACATGACACTTCTTTGAAATTCCTAGATTTCCGATATCATTTTCCGATCAATTACGTGACAAATACAAATATGTCGGCATGGCGTCTCTCTTCAAGACGAAAAGCCGACTATATTGGCATTTCCCCCAACGCAGCGCTCCCCCTGAATCTTGAAGTGTTTTGAATTCCTAGCTTTGTTCTTGAATCAGTGAAGCAAATGGTGCCACGAATGTCTCAAAGGTATCCCTGCTCCCACTCACCTAGTGGCCCAAGCACATTAGACATGAAAGGGAAAGGTAAGGAAATAAATCGGAGAAAGCTGTTTTTTATATTATTTAGTTCATAATACCGCTTATGCGTCACGAGAAATCCCTGAAATCCGAGTTGAGCTTTCTGTGTTACACCATTGTTTCATATAAAAACAAACTTTTCTCTTTTTCATAATCATGGAAACAATTGAATGCTGTGATAATTTTTCAGCGTAAGAATATATAAAATCCACTCAATCGGAGAAGAGACATCCAATCGAAAGGGACATTCGAATAAATTTCACACACATGTATATGAAATAACATAATGACACCCCAAAATGACGATTTTCTTTTCAGGAAAACTGTCGTATTCGATGTCGGATTTATCGGGCTTCACAAACATAGGCGCGATCAATCTGTTTTAAAAACTGCACAGACATCACTCCTTCACTATTATATGCTATAATATATGGAATTAGCGACTAGGCCCCTATCGTAAGTGGTTAATACTTGTAAATACCCCTAATGTGGTTCTCATCGACCTAGTCACATTTTGCTCTTCAACTCTGTCTAATCCGATCTCTAACTCTGGAAGATATACACCGACCAATGCTTGTCGACAACTTCAGGGCGTTCACGGAGAATGGTTTCTTCAAGAACAGAAGATCTGACACGTTCTGGGATGGGATTTATTCCCACCAAACAATTGAACAGTGCCTTATGCGGATCTTCAAGGTGGCTGGTGGTCTCACGCGTGGCAGGGGTATAACGGAGAACACTCTAGAGAAATTGATTCACGCTTTTCCCCTCTGTCTGCCGATATGCAATGCTTTTGTAAAGTTTGTTCAAGTCCACACTGGTCACAGTGACCAACACCGAGACCTTCATGAGTGCGCACGGGCAAATGACAATAGTGACATATAAGTGACAAAAACAAATTCCTCAACTGGTTGAGAGTACATTCTCAGTTCCGCAAAAGATAACCACTGCGATTAGTCTCACCATCATATGGCACTGTGGCAGACAAATCAGTTAATTGTGACCAGACCGTTACAGTTGGTAACGGTTGTGTATCATAGGTTGTAGGGAAAGCATGCATCCCTATCAAGTTGCGTCGCATCGCTTCTGTCAAATCGATCGCATCAATGACCAATTTTATCCCAGTGCGTAGAGAAGTGGTAGTCGATCTCTACGTTTTGGTAGTCGATCCCTACTTTTAGATACAGAAGGACGTCACTCTAGTCATATGCCATTGTACCGGAAGCCAGGCCTGTTGATTTGGCCGTTTAGGTCGCGTGGAGGTTACCTAAAATGAAAAACACGCAAACGAAAATCGGGTCGCGCCAAATTGTCGCCGGGTCACGCGAAATTGTCGCCAAGTTGAATGATCTAGTACGAATGAATGGTGGACTGATGTTGCGCATCAACCAACCATCAGCTGCATATGTGTTTGCATCTGCCTAATTATTGGCCAACAGAGCAGCTATACTTCGGACAGATTCAAACACCTTTGCTGATGACTGGTTGGTGCTCAGCATCATTTTAAAGAAAGAACGATAAGATAAGTTACCAAAGCTCAGACCAGGTGAACGATAAATGGGTTACGCAAACTTTTGAAAACAGCAGACCAGGGAAGCTCTTCCAGGAAGCCCCGTTTTCGTCATAGATGGTGGCTTTCTGTTGAGACCAAAGGCGGGTATATATGCACCACGTATTCCAGTTATATAACGAAACATTTAGATTCAGTAACATTGCTGTATTTGATGGATGTGAATGCGACATGTCAACAAAACGTGCAGAGCGAAGGGTAGATATTCTGCAGATATCAACATGGCGCTTGACCTGCCAGTAACCACCTACCAGTCTGATTTTCTGTCCAACCATCGGAACAAAACACAACTAATCCGTCTGTTAATGTAATGTAGACATTTGCCCACATCCATGTCCAGTCGAAGCCAGCAAACGCAGATGCTGATTTTCTTATCGTTGAGACGGCACTGGACTGGTTCAGAAGGATGAAACCAATGTTGTAGTTGTTGGAACAGATACCGCGTTACTCGCTATTCAAACGTCTCGCTATCATCCAGAATGGAACACATACATGATGTTCTCTGTCGTACCTCTTCTTAAAAGGAGAAATTTCGACCAGGTTGGGTGAGTCAAATGGAAATGTTTTGCTGGCATATGCTATCAGCAGTGTGACACAACTACGAATATCTTTCGCCCAGGGAAAAAGAAACTTTTCAGCTTGATGATCTCTGAACTTGCTGGGGATTTAGAAAAGTACATCGATTCTTTCACGACACATGACAATACAGCTCACTAGATTGACTCGTTGGGGGCGAATTCTGTTGGTGTTAGACAGCGAAGAAAGTTCGTTTCCCTCGATCATTAACGATGCGTTCCTTATAAGTGTTCTGTAGCCAAAACGGAGCTGAATAAGTACACCCAACTTGCTTCCTTTCCACCAACCAGTTGTGCCGCATACTAACCTGCATTCCTAACATATCTACAGGTTCAGGAATGATTAGGGTACTCGCTGTCTACAACAGAGTGTGACTGACCGACGACCACTGGAATTCTTAGACCAACTGCAACAACACAGGCCTTCGCACCTGACAATCTTTGGAACTGGTTAGTTGTGTGAGTGAGTGCAGATGCACAGTACTTGGAGGGTGGATTGTAATTAAATCACCCACGGAGTGGAGGTATCACCCAAGCTATAACTTTTAAATTTTGTACATATCGACAAAAAATACAAGCAATGTTTCAGGCAATGGACCTCCGGGTTTAACCCGGAGGTCCACTGGCTGAAACTTTGCCTGTGCTGTGTATGCTTTGCAACAAATTTGGAATTATTGCTTGGGTGGAATCTCCACTCTGCGGGTGATTTAGTGATAATACACTCTCCACGTACTGTAGTAAGATATGCTGATGTAAAAAAGGCTTGTCGTCATCCGGATTGTGCAGGTGTAATTTGGATTCTTGTAGCGATCACAGACTCACAGACCCAACCCTCACTTCTGAAATAGTTAAGGTTGATGAATAACAAGAAATTAATTAGACATCCTTGAATATTCGCTTTTCCGGGTTCCGACTCTCGTCTGTTAGCTGCTATGGGTTATGTGTTTGCGATCAAATCAGCTCAAGTCATGTCATATCTTCCGTGAAATGAGTCCTGCTCGGTGCCTAAATGTTCCAACAGAGTTTGTCAGTATGGTCGTCGTTGTTGTTCGAGGGTTGGAACCTGAGTGCACCATTGGCGGATACATCAGAACAAGTTATCAGTCGAGCTGTGTTGTTCGCATGAGCTTTCCTGACATGGTTATTGTTATGTGGTATTTTTTGCCTTTCAGACACTCGAAGCCATGGTTTATGCTTTAGGGTGTAGTGTTCAGTTTTCGGCCATACAATGATAAGAGTAGTGATGCTTCGATGTATCTTATCAATTTCATTATCTGGATTAACATCTCGTCCCCTGAGTTCCAATGTGTTCTATGTGCCTACTGGCAGCCTACTGGCGTGCCTACTGGCGTGTCTACTGGCAGCCTACTGGCACATAGAACACGTTGGAACTCAGGGGACGATCTGTTCTAGTAGAAGGGTTCATATTTCAGCTGACTGTCGTCTGCCTGCCAGATTGAATATCGTTCTCTTTTATGGGAAAAGTTATTAATCGTCGTGCAATTTCTATGCTCTCTTCGGTAAAAATATCATCACAATTACTGAATATCGAGAAAGCTCTAGCATCAGCTGAACATATCAAGCGACAGGTATTTGTGAAGACTGAATCCTTAAATTAATCTACATGTGACTCCATTAGCACATGGCCTGACCGAATTGCATCAGAATTTGAACCATCCCAGAAAATTGCGATATCTCAAAAATCTCAACTCGGATTTTCTGGGACTTTTGCCATGTTGTTCATAAATATATTCTTATTAGTTCAGAAAAAATAGCTTTGGCCAATTTTTGTCCCTAGTGCGCCTTAATGCACCTGGACTATAAACTTTAAGCACCCAAACAAAGATCGGACTGGGGGAACCTGGCGCCACCTTTTTGTGGGGCCTTTGACTTCCAATCGCTGCCAGGCGCAACAGCAACCGTACTGTTAAAATTTGGGTAAACTGTCAAATTTGCCCCAACCCCGTCCCTGACACACCGAAACCATTCTTTCATCGCGAGTTTGCAACGTCATTTACTTGAAGAGCTGAATAATATTATAAATAAGTAATCCTTATTATAACAATCTAAAGTGAATGAATTGTTTGTTTGTATTTCGGTTCTTCGGGTGAAAGCCAGGATTTACAGAACACGGACCAAAGCAAACGATAACGCTTGTATAATACGTGCGGTGGAGAGGGGGCTCATGTCCCCCACTATTTCGGACTATTATAGGTAGCGCCCCCTCCCTATCACACGCAAACTTAAGTGATTAAAAAATGAGCCATTCCATTCATTTAATACCATTTTACTGCACATTTCCAACAAGTCTAGAATGACTACAACAAAATTCAGTTACATTTGATCTCAAATAATTGAGTGACACAGTGTGCTAAAAAGCACAAATGTCACGTTGATAGCACACAAGCCCTCACGGCCACCAGTCTAATTCTGTCAGACATTCGACTTTGTTATGGCCTGGGACCAGGCTTGCCCTAAAATAGGTCATCGTCTACAGTACGTGGAGAATGTATTGTCATTAAATCACCCGCAGAGTGGAGATTCCACCCGAGCAATAATTGCAAATTTGTTGCAAAGCATAACCATCACAAGCAAAGTTCCAGCCAATGGACCTCCGGGTTAAACCCGGAGGTCCATTGGCTGAAACTTTGCTTGTGTTTTTTGCCCATATGTTCAGAATTTGAAAGTGATACTTTCGGTGATACTCCACTCCGCTGGTGTTTTAGTTACAATCCACTCTCCACGTACTGTATATTTTTTTTTAACTCTTTTGAAATATATTAATTTGTTGAAAAAGCCAATCGTGGGCACTCCAGACCAACTAAAATATTCCGGACGATTGAATCTAAAAAATTTCATAAAGATTCACTGTCGGTGAATCAAAGCTGTTATGGCTTGGAACCAGTCTAGCCCTCAACATACGTCATCGTCTATATTTTGGTTTACTCGTTTGGAATATTTCAGTTTGTTGAAAAAGCGAACCGTAGGTTCGCTTTTTCGACCAACTGTTATATTCTGGTCCATTGAATGTGAAAATTTTCATAAAGATTCATATTCTGTGAATCCAAGCTAGAAATGATTGTCAAATCGAGGCTTGATTTGATTGACATTTTGATGATATTACAGTACGTGGAGAGTGAATTGTAATTAAATCACCCGCAGAGTGGGGTTATCACCCAAGCTATAACTTTAAAATTCTGTACATATTAAAAAAAAACACCAGCAATGTTTCAGCCAATGGACCTCCGGGTTTATAAACCCGGAGGTCCATTGGCTGAAACTTTGCTTGTGCTGGTTATGCTTTGCAACAAATTTGCAATTATTACTTGGGTGGAATCTCCACTCTGCGAGTGATTTAATGATAATACACTCTCCACGTACTATACAGTCAGAAAGGAAGACTCAGCACAGCCTTAGTTTTTAATTACGCTGTGTAGTTCCCCAAACTATGTTAATATCTTGCTGTTTTCGAGGAGAATTAAATACTTATTGATTAGAATATCTATAACCGGGGCAGGAAAGAATACCCGTATAAATTCGCCTGCGTGCGAATTTCCACAAAATGTGAACAAATAAACATCCGAAAACATCGATGAATTCCTGGCAGGATTAGACTGGTCACCTGACAGCTTCATCCCATCATTGGTTGAAATTTATCTCTCTGTATCATATCTTATATATTTTCAGACTTCGTTTTAAACTTCTGTCAATACGTCGTTTCAGTTTTTTAGTCCATAATTTATTTTTTTAAAAATTTCGATTATAAGTGTTTACTCAATATTTGATTTATCTTTTTATCAGTCACTTTTGCAGATACTATTAGCAGGGTATTTAATGACTGGATTCGCATCGCAAAATGCTATACAAAAATGTCCAAACGCTAACCATTTTTCTTTCATATTGTCCTTATATTCATTATTTATCATCACTTTTTGAAACCAAGATGGAAAATGCTAATCAAATTTTTTAAAACAAAAAATACCCTGATTAGTTACCCCGTGTCTGATCACGTGGTACGGGTTTTTACCTACCCGAAGCCAGCCGTATCCCTTCAGACACGGGGTAACGAATTTATCTATTGACTTTCCGTTTTAGAAGTCCAATCTATTTCATGTGTGAACACACACAGCATGAGATCTTTTATCTTCCATTGTTGAGCCATACAGGTTTCTGTGGAATTTTTATGCAAAAGAGTTTTTGTGAAAATATGCCGATATGACTAGTATAAAAAAATTAGTGAATTTCTTTTTTTCTTTTTTGTCTCAAAAACATAGCTTATGAACCCCACATTGGAGGGTACTCGACAAGCTCATTCCAATAAGGGGTCATGAGCTATATTTTGGAGATAAAAAATTAAAATATAATACATGTACACTGTAAAACTGGAATGACGCGTCTTCTGCGGGGCATAGACAATTTGTAGATTTCGGAACGAGGTATTTGTCAGTGGCTGGGCGGACGTATCGTGGGTTTCAATGAATATGGTCTCATACCACGTATCTATCAAACAATCAAATCAAAAAATTCACTTTAGTCAATAGATAAATATAATTACACTTATATCTTTGATGAAACAATGAGCTTGAATGAACCGAATATGCGAGAATTACAAGAAACTTTTGTCTCTGCCCTATTATTTTGATGATCGATTTATCCACTTAGAAACCCTTCCACCCTCCCTAACTCAAAAAAGGAAAATATTCCAAATAATAAATAAATAAATAAAATAAGGAAATGATAAATTAAATAATAAATAAATAAATAAATAAATAAATAAATTAATAAATTAATAAATAAATAAATAAATTAAATTATCAATAAATTAACAAATAATTAAAAAAACAAACGATTGAATAAAAAAGACGTCAGTTTAGTCCCTTGCCTACCGAATTGGCCGCATCCGCTCGAGTATTGTTTTCCAAAAATGCCCTCAAAACCATATCATGTGACAACCCTAATTGAAACGAGCCAGAAGGGCCCAGCTCAATAGGTTCCGACCATCACACACAGCATTTGCATATCCTAAAGACAACAATGGCACTTCATGATGTTGCATTACGATTTTATTTTTTCCTCCGTTCAATCTAGATATTCTTTCCTTTTCTTTCTGTACACTCTTCATGTTCATACCAGTACCTATGCAGGCTTGAATTTCTGAAAAATCCAGGGTGGCAATAAATCGCTCGCCTGGAACCTACTTAGGCGAGCAATTTGCTCTCCTGAAATCTTTTTCACTTTTTTGCTTCACAAAGATCTTCTAAAGACTTAGTAAACCCCCTGCACACTGATGTCAAAATATCTACATTTTAGACAGAAAAAATTTCCCATAATGCAACTAGAATTTTAACCAATTTAATCTCGTTTGACAGAGCTCATTGAGCTCTGTCAAACGAGATTGAATTGGGTAAATTTCTAAATGCATTATGGGAAAAAACAGCTTCCTGAAACTTTGGTATTTTGACATCAGAGTGAAGGGTGTGAATACCGGGTTGGGTAATTTCTCCTTCGAGTGCATTCAAGCAAATCAGTTTTAAATGAATTAATACAACGTTAATGAATGAACCTGTATTCATTTTTTACTATCCCCTCCACCCCAGTGTGGTCAGATCGATCAAGAAGTTCAGGGGTACTGGTGCATGTAGTGGCCGACACACACATGTACCCAGCATACTCTGTACACACATTCCATGGTCATTCACCATCGAAAATAGCTGAAAGTAGGTGAGCAAAAAAAAAACCGCTTATGCCGGATTAAATTGCGTGAGCAGTTAAGGCAAGCTAAAAATCGCTTGCTTCAGAATTCCATGACTATCTATGTATGTACCTGTAACTCTCTTTTTTCCTTATTTAGGGGAAAGGAGGAAGACAGTCAATCTGTTGGTATACATAAGTAAACTGGTCGGTTTCAAACTTGATGGTTTGATATCTATATTGTGATCTGAACATTTCGTGTAAATTGTGTTTTATTTTTTGTGTGCTGGTGAATAAATATATATATATATATACCAGCTGATGGAGTCATATGACAGGGATTTCTGCAACGATGCCCGATGGCACGTGCTATGATAGAGAGAGGCGGTGCGTGGATCATCCCCAAGAAAAAATTGAAATCTGTTATTAAATGGAGACTTCTCGAGACTTTTTGGCCGAGAAAATGATGTTTTTAGCAGCATGTTTCAAAGCTGCAAGTTCATCAGTGAGTATCCAGTGACCTGGAGTTATAGTTTTTGACTACACAATTCTGCAAGTGATAACTTTATTACGTCAAGTTCATTTATTAAAGTTATCACTTCAAGAATCCTGCAGTCCAAAATTACAACCGTTGGTCAAGTGCAGAGCTCCATTCGCGATACAGCCCCCTTTTTAACATTTCGTCGGCTGAGTGCTAGAATGTTCTATGTCCCATAGGGGACATAGAACATTCTAACACTCAGGCGACGATTTAGTTCTACGCAACTATAGAACTAGTGGTCTCAGTTGAAATGCGTTAATAGTAAGACCCATGGTTGTGTGGAACTAAACTTTTGATAAACTTACAATGGTACTAACATTGGAAAGGGAACATGGGTGACAACTAGTAGTCCAATGCGACGGGTAGCTTATCTTTCTGATTCTTGCTCGGGGATCGGGGGTGGAGGGGGACTTTGAGGGCCCAGGTCTGACCTAAGAATCCTGGACTCCTGGGCCAAACCCGGACCCTCAAAGTTCTGGGCCCCGGAGTTACTACTCCGAGACCCCACCCTTTCCCTGGCCCTGAAAGTGTCAAATCATGGATGTTTACTTCCAATGTATAGCCCACTACACCTCAATGTAAAAGGTTGAATAAGCCCAGTTTTAGAGCTGAGAATTAAGTAGGAGAATAAATCGAGCGTACTGTTCACATTGCGTACATTTATTGATGTCGACTTGGTACGACTGAACTTATAATGATTAATGACAATTTCCCATTGGGATATTTATAAAATAATTTAGAGCAACAAAAAGAAGTTAATTGTCTAATCATGTCTCATTGGTCATTTGTACAAAGGTAAAAAGTAAGCGTCATTTAGCACGAAATGAGGTGTTCAAAATGATCGACAAAACATTCTTGGAAAAAATGTATCACCGATGGGGAAATATAATTACATTAAGATTTACTTCATCTATTTATAAGCCTTGCTAACTTTCAGCCGCGTAGAAACGGTGGTGGGGTGGGGAACTCAACCTCACCTCCTTGAAAATGTCAACCTCATATACATTCATGCCCGAAATGCCTAAAACGGGCTCAAGAACTCCTACCCTCTCATTTCGTAGGTCAGAGGTGGCGGAAGCGCATTAAAACTGGAGGGGGCACAAATTTCCAGGGCTACTGTGGTTCGGTCCACTGACAGTAAACTTACAATCCTAAAAGCTTTAATACCCACTTTTGTTTAGATGAGCATGCCGTGGTATCGTAATTATCCGTTCTATCTCCTCTACAGTACGTGGAGAGTGGATTGTAACTAAATCACCCGCGGAGTGGAAGTATCACCCAAGCTATAATTTTCAAATTGTGTACACATCGACATAAACACAAGCAATGTTTCAGTCAATGGACCTCCGGGTTGAACCCGGAGGTCCATTGGCTGAAACTTTGCTTGTGTTGGTTATGCTTTGCAACAAATTTTCAATTATTGCTTGGGTGGAATCTCCACTCTGCGGGTGATTTAGTGATAATACACTCTGCACGTACTGTACGTAAATCATCTTCCAACCAGAAGGATAGCCGAAACAACCAATGGTGGGTTTTTTTTTACCAAATGCAAAAAATCTGTTTGAATTTGCAGACAATAATTATATTACAGGGATACCTGTATACATTGATACTCGTACATTCACCCATTTTAACTCCTTGTGTAACCACGTAAAGTGTCTGTGGAAAAAAAAAACTGGAAGGACACGTGTCCCTTGTGCCCCACTGGTTCCGCCGCCTCTGTCATATGTAATTTTATAATATATATTCTTTCACTTTTAGAGTACAGAAGCCTTCATAAAGAACTCAAGGTCCTCCAAATTTAACTGAAAAGTTATTTTCCCTTTCCCCGGAGAAGACCCTGCCCCATCACGTATGGGCGAATGCACACACTCTTAATCCAGTACGAGATAAAATGAAGTTACCTATGAACGCTATCAAAGTTATTTATCGTCTAATCGAATGCATTCTCAGAACACTCTCCATCCTATTGTAGGGCTTTGGGTCCCACAGTAACCAGGTGCCATCAAAGGCGGCGGTCTTGTTGGGTCCGTTTGAGGTCGTTTTAAGTGATTTTACTCGATGTCCTGTCTATTTGGGTAATTACACAAATTTCAGCCGAATCGAACACACCCACGGAAAACACCTCCATCCTATTAGATGAGTTTCATTTACATAGCAGCCATGTGCCACATTATAAAACCAAGTAAACATATAGGACGAAAGAAACATTCGTCTCCATAACGAAGCGCGCAACACTTGCATACCAATATCACTTATCACTATAGTGATAACGTGACGACTTGGTTGTTAACGCGCGCTATCATGACAACCCACGTGCCACGCACAGTGGTTTGACTTTCTTCCGGGGTCCCGCAAATCTGGTGCAATTCATCCCCACCTACTACTTTGAGAGTTGTGGGGTGAGGTTAGGTGCAGGGATACGCCCCGTAGCTTTTTACTGTGACTGGTATGCCTGCAGAGAGTTTGGACTATTTCTCCCATTCCAACCATCCACCAGCCTGAGAGCTAGCTGTTGGGTTGAAAGATGTGGAAGAATTTGTGAAATATAATTAGACGAAACTATGATCATAACATAATATACTCATCAAAGAGAGTGGCTAACATATATTTACTGATATTTAGAAATTATTACCTGGTTATTTTTATATCGGCCGAGATATCAGGACGAAGTAACTTCATATCAAGGTCGAAAAATAAATACTGATTTTACGACATCGAGTAAAATCACTACTTTGTAAACCAAAACAAGTAATTACAAATGTTCTTTGATCTGTTACAGTTTTCTGATAGTGTTATTGTTTCTCATTCTTTTCACAAAGTCCGAAGTTTCCTCTTCTCCTAGTTCTGATAGGTGTACTGTCACCTCCAATTCGAGGCATCTCTCCTTACGAATCAGATTCTTAAGTTTGCGTTGAATTTTCAATACAACTGTCTTTCTTCTCTCCTTCCACACAATCCTCAGTCATTGCTGTCATTAATTCCTCGACTCCCACCTGCGTCAACCGCGTTGTGTCAGTGGGCAAGACACTTCACCCCACCGCCTACGTGGGGGCACGGTGACGTTGTGTACTAATCCCTCGGGGGGCGCGGTGGCTCAGTTGGTAGAGGTGCAGGGAGGTCCTCGGTTCGAATCCCACCTGCGGCAACCGCGTTGTGTCCTTGGGCAAGACACTTCACCCCCATTGCCCACGTGGGTGCACGGTGACGCTGTGTGCTAAGGCGTACTGCACGTCGATGGCCCACATGTCTTCAACCAATGCTAACCCTGCTTGTGTGGAGTTGGTATGCTGGGGAGCTGACAGTTGCTCGCCGTTGATCGGTGGTTCTCTCCGGGTACTCCGGCTTCCTCCACCCGTAAAACTGTCAGGGTCATGGTTAGCCATTGTGCAGAAATATGTGACCTTAAACACCAATAAATAAATAAATAAATAAATAAATAAATAAATAAATAAATAAATAAATACTTTGTCATTCAAAAAAAATAAATTAGTTGTGCCTGGTGATGACCCATCAAGGGGAACAAACCTGGCTTGATTCATATCGGCCAAGGTCGGCGTCATATCAGCCGAGTTTCACTAACACAGGGATCATTACTTCCACCTATAGTGCTAATACTTCTGCTGCTGCTGCAGACTGTCTCTCTCACAACAATTACCAGTTTCTACCACCACTGTTTCCTATTACTACATTAATATCTAGTACCATAGGAGGTCTTATGATCCCGGTTTGTACAGAACGGCTGGCGTGGACTGGTCACTTTCCACTGGTTGGGCAATATTTCAACGGACGCAATAATATTAGGTTGTTAACACTAATTATTGTAATAAACATCAACACTTTGATTAATGAAGCATCGAGTACAGCCCGGTGCTTCATTAATTAACCCTGTGACCCTGTGAGACTTTAATTATCCTGACGTTCAAACGTCACTGGGAATTCAGTTTCTTCAACGTTTTTCAAAATGCGACGTCAAACGTCGGAAGGTAGAAATAACAAAATATTTTTCACATTAGTGATTATCTGGTTGAGGGCTAGATTATTTTTGGTGAACTGAATTTGTTATGTAAAAATTTGTTTTATTACAAATTATGGGAGAGTGCCCACAGGCACGCTCCAATAATTTGTAATAAAACAAATTTATATAAACAAACTATTATTTGTGTGTGAGTGAATATGAAATATTAGCAGGGTAAGTGTTGGCTTTTGCTCTGTATCCTCATTTTTTGAAAGCCCTAATAGTGGCTTCTAGCACTCAACCAGTTAAGAAGTCTTGACAGCAGGATTATATTAGTATTTTAAGCTGCGATAACAGTTGGCTTAACGGTTGTCACTGAACACTATTCGGGAGAAAATAGGAATTTAGGAGGTTAAAACTTAAAAAAATCGAAAAATAATAACAAAACAAATGACCACAAAGTACCAACACTCTGTTTGATATCGCGTACGTCATAAGACGTACAATAGTATCAAAGGGTTAAAATTTTGTTGATAATGATTTTTATTACCTGGTAAACGCATGCGTGGACATCAATGCAGACACGTGGAATACGACCACTCCACGGTAACTGTACTGTATTACTTGACGACATGCTGATAGCCGAAGGGTGATTCAGGCCGTTGAAGGCTAGCCGCGTGTTATAGGGTTCAGAATGTATGGTGTTGACAAATGTGAAAAATGATTTCTTCAAATGAGTTATATCTATTTATTTATTTATTGGTGTTTAAGGCCACATTTTTATGCACAATGTCTAATCATGACCGTGACAGTTTTAGTGGTGAAGGAAGCCGGAGTACCCGGAGAGAACTACCGTGCAACGGCGAGCAACTGTCCGCTCCCCAACATACTAACTCCACACAAGCAGGTTGAAGACAAGTGCACCGTCAACGTGCAGTACGCCTTAGTATATAACGCCACCGTGCCCCCACGCGGGCAATGGAGATGAAGTGTCTTGCCCAAGGACACAACGCGGTTGGCGCAGGTGGGATTCGAACCGAGGACCTCTCGGCTTGCAGCCTGCACCTCTACATACTGAGCCACCGCGCTCCCAGGTAAAGGGTTAAAAAGTCACACGAACAATTGCTCTTACTATCATTTGCTCCAACGACTCTTTAGTTCGTCCAGATTTCTCTAAACCATAAATGCCAAAAGAGGACGACACGGAAAGGCCTCCTTCGACAAAAAGCATGGACGGAGACGCAGGTGGTCCGACAGAGGCGAGGACCTCTTACCTATATTTTTGTCGTAAGATTTTATGTTCTGTCGAATTTGTTTTCCTTTAAAAATTATCCATTTCCTCGACTGGAAGACAGTAAAATGATTGGAATTCAAGCAAACCACGCTGTTTAGACACCAATTTTGATTTTTCCCACAACTTCAGCTTATAATACCTTCCTCTGCTTTGTATTACTACTTCTTTTCGAAACATTTATGAAGTTGCCCAACCGCCTGAAACAGCTATCTACACCAGTGCCAAACAGGGTTGATCTAGCCAAAGCCAGATCATACATAGGTTTCCTCAATGTAGGTACTGAAAAAAGGATGTTTAAAAAACTTTTTTTTTAACGATATCAAGTGCTTCTACGTAAAGGGTGTTAACTGTTTCTGTTGGCACGATATGTACAGAACCTGTAAGAAAAGAAGTCTGCCCCCCATTAATACATACAATACGTGGAGAGTGTATTATCACTAAATCACCCGCAGAGTGGAGATTCGACTCAAACAATAATTGCAAATTTGTTGCAAAGCATAACAAGATCAAGCAAAGTTTCAGCCAATGGACCTCCGGGTTATACCCGGAGGTCCATTGGCTGAAACATTGCTTGTGTTTTTAGTCGATATATACCAAATACGAAAGTTATAGCTTGGGTGGTAACTCCACTCCGCGGGTGATTTAGTTACAATCCACTCTCCACGTACTGTAGAAAATATCTACGCTGTTTTAGTGAATATCGGGAGTTATCTCAAGAGTGTGAACATGGAAGTTTTATTTAAATAATACTTTCAGGTCCACACGAAAGAGATAATTCCCGATGTACACTAAAACAACTCAGATTTTCTTTTTATTATTTGCTACTTGATATTTTACTGCGTAATATTCAGCCCAATTCGACTGCAAACAGTTTCAAGACAATAACAAAAAGCTGCTGGTCGTTCCTTCAAGGCAACGTTCAAGGCGACGTCATGCGCCGAAGCGTAACGTCATGTTGAAAGTTACTGAAAAAATTTATCGTGTGGAGCTGAAAATAGTATTTTCCACTCACGCAAGTCACTCCAGATACTGACTAAAATAGAGTAGGTTTTCTTTTTTTATTGTATGCTACGTGACATTTTATTGCACAATATTCAGCCCAATTTGACCTCAAATGCGTACGTTTCAAAACAATGACAAAGATCAATAGACCGTTCCTTCAAGGCGACGTGATGCAGCGTAGTGTGACGTCATTTAGGCAGCTACTGAGGGATATTTCTCGATATCCATCGAGTCGATGGACGTCGAGAAATATCTTTTGGATAATTTGCGATAATTCACAGGGTAGCATATAATAAATGTATTTACTCATGACTTGTCTCGTTCAAAGAACCGGAAAAGATGTGACATCTCTCACATATATCGTCATGAAAATCGACTTTTAATAAAGTTATCTCCCTTGACATTATTATACGCGCCAGGAGGGTCCAATTAAGTACGTAATTGTTGAGAAAACACCCAAGACATCAGTAGAAAATAAAGTTTTCTTTCGTTATTTTTATTAAACGAAAACAACAGACAACTCTCTGTTATTTTCATTTATTGAAAGTAACAAAAGGAAACTTTGCTTTTTGTGGCAGCAAAGTAGAAGCAACTAGTTTCACCGATAATACGTCATTAAGAATATCTATCAGTATCACATCTCACAACATAGTCGTCAGCTTTGGTTTTTTGTTTAGCGAATGTGTTTTTACAGGTTCTTATTCTTCCAAGGAATAAAATGGCAAATCTCACCTCCTACATTAATGGAAAGCACAGTGTCTTTATTATATGACAAGATGCGCACATTGTTGATATAATTAACAGCAACAAAATTACTGAACATCAAAAGATGGTTAAACGCCGTTCTTTAATTTTAATTCTTCAACAGAAAGTAATAGAGAAATGTTCAAACTGATGGGAAAATTGTGAAAAGCCAGTTTCTGCATTTTTAGCTCAACTTTGGCGAAGCCAAATTTTAGCTTATGCCATGGCCAGTCGTCCGTCGTCCGTCTGTCCGTCAACAATTCAATACGGCTCGGGCTACATGTATAATACGGTTTTTTTTCACGTGCAGAAATTATGCAAATTAGATGAACTTTGATTTTTTCAGTGCTACTTACACACAGTAAGTACACATGTCAATACGGCTCGGGCTAGAGGCTGTATTTATCAACCGATCTTCACGAAACTTCTTGGGTACCTCTGTTATCCCCTTGGGACGAGAACGGGTGTTTCTGAGTCCGGTCAAAAATTCAAGATGGCTGCCAGTGACCATTTTGTACCGAAATTAGGTCTAATCAGTTTTTTCTACACAACTTCTGTACGGCTCAGGCTAGAGGCCATATTTATGAACCGATCTTTACGAAACGTCTTGGGTACCTTTGTTATCACCGAGGGATTAGAACGGATGTTTTGGGGTGTGGTCCGAAATTCAATATGGCCACTAGCAGCCATTTTATACCAAAATTAGTGCAATCAGTCTTTTGCACAGAACTTCTGTATGAAAGTTCTGATTTGAATAAATTTTTGTATGAATGTTTAGTAAAATGGAATACATCACATACACACATACAGTACGGGTTTTTTTCTTGTGCAGAAATTATGCAAATTAGATGAATTTTGATTTATTTAGTGCTACTTGTACACTGTAAGTGCACATGTCAATACTGCTCGGGCTAGAGGCTGTATTTATCAACCGATCTTCACGAAACTCCTTGGGTACCTTTGTTATCACTTTGGGACGAGAACGAGTGTTTCTGAGTGCAGTCCAAAATTCAAGATGGCTGCCAGTGGCCATTTTTTACCGAAATTAGGTCCAATCAGTTTTTTGTCACAACTTCTATACAGCTCGTATTTATGAACTGATCTTCACGAAACTTCTTGGGTACCTTTGTTTTCACCTTGGGACCGGAATGAGTGTGTTTTGGGGTGCCTTTGTTATCTCTGTGCTATGAGAACAAATATTGTGGGGTTCAGTCAAACCCGCTCTGGGACTCAAAGATTTCTTTTCTAGTTTAGCATCTGACTGTCACCCACCTTTACAATACTTTACCTATACATTTGTTACAGGCTACGGTCAGTATTTATGTATAGGCCGTTACAATACTTTATATGTACCTTTGTTATCAGGTCATTACCTAGATGTTTGCCATTGCTGGGTCACATACTATACATGTACATGTCTTGACAAGTTGAGCTACAGTGTCATTGACACTTTCATTATACTTTTCCACAAGAAAATGTCTAACGTTTGTGAAATGATGCGTACATCGATGATATGATTACATGGGATTCCCATAACCTTAGTGTTAAATTTATCGCCAGCTTTAGAAAATTAGGGGGCCAATTTTCCTGTTAATCTCTTTAAATGACGAAATTTGTAAACCAAGATTATTTTTCTCCCTCCACCATACAGCGGTTACGTTAGCCAGAGGTAATCGGCGGTCACGTGCTGATATTATCAACTCATTTGGTATTCGTTGTTTTGAAAAACTAATGACACCATCGGAAAGAGCATGCAAAAGTTATGTATATACCAAAGGTATATACCACGAAATCAATTAGGAACGGTGGCATCTTGGGGTTTAAAGAGTTTTAGAGCATCAAACTTTGATCACTCGGCATTCTGATGACGTCAATATGAATTAGTTGGTAGCAAAAAACTGATATGATAAGCATAACGGCATAATAACGTTATGAATGTATAACGTCACGTGGGTGGGGTGGGATACATCTGTCTCTCCCTGCTATCTCACCTTGGACAGACGTATGTTACACATGCAGTGGGGGGGGGGGGGGGGGGTGATAACAATCTCCATCGCTTCCGACCAACTATCAATGCCAAATATCCTTCTAGTAACCTTTGTAGAAAGGTTCATTTAATGCTGACACGATGTCATATTGGTCATACACGATTTACTCATTCCTTTTTGTTAGAGGATAATGTGCGACCAAAGTGTGTGCAAGAAACAAAATTGATGACGGAAATATGTACGTGCTGCATATACATGCTCACCAACATCACGTATCACCACGGCAGTGGCTTCACAACATGGCCTGCCACACGAGTACCCAAAACAACCAATAAGATCTCATCATGCACCACGGTACGACATCTTGTCTCTTGTCTCAATTTAATTCCCACACAATGGACCGTCTGGGCCGTATAATATTACTCACGTTAAACCTGTTGACCAAGGTTCGCCCGCATAATGTTTTTCTCGTTTTTTTTTTTATTTCAGCGGCGTGCCTGATGACTTTTCCGTTGAAGCTTTTGTGCAGATCTGTGAAGGGTGTGGAATGATGTATGGATCCTCGATGGCGTACAAATGTCTGTGGGATGACTCTTACAAGACATTTAAAGGTTGTCTCATCGCTGTGGACTCTCGGATGAAACACTAATAACATATTTGTTAAGTAAGCATGGACCTATACGACATTCGACAAACGTTTTACTGAGCTGTAATAATATTTTGGTGCATTGTTGTTCAGTTTGCACATTTTTGTAAACATTGTTGTCCAGATGTGATGTGCGTGGAGATGGGGTTATTTCTTAGTTCATTGATGTAGATACTGGAAGAAATCGCACGCACCGGCTGTCAGTCAGTTTCTGTACTCAGGGTCATCAGGAAGATGACTGATTGCGGGAGGGGGGGGGGGCACAGTACAGTCGCCGTGGATTGGCCGTAATCCACTCGTGTGCAGTGAAGTCCACGCACGCGTTTACCAGGTAATAAAAATCATCTTCAGCAAAATTTTAATTAATGAAGCGCCGGGTGATACCCGCTGCTTCATTAATTAAATGTTTGATACTTATTCCTGTAATTGGTGTTTGGAATCTAATATTATTGTGTGCGTGGAAATATTGTCTACCCGTAGAAAGTGACCAGTCCACGGAGATCGTATTGTATAAACCTGATTTATCCCAACAATGATGGCTCAGGTGCTGACACGCCTTCATGATAAAGATATTAGTCGGTCGGGATTCTAGTTTAAAATACTCAAGACTTCTTTGAAATTTATTCGTAAAAAAAAAAATATTTAAATTTGCCTGTACAGTACGTGGAGAGTGGATTGCAACTTATCACCCAAGCTATAACTTTCAAATTTTGTACATATCGACAAAAAACACAAGCAATGTTTCAGCCAATGGACCTCCGGGTTTAACCCGGAGGTCCATTGGCTGAAACTTTGCTTGTGCTGGTTATGCTTTGCAACAAATTTGCAATTATTGGTTGGGTGGAATCTCCACTCTGTGGGTGTTTTAGTGATAATACACTCTCCACATACTGTAATGGTCATGACGCCATATCTTATTTAGTTAACTCACACCGTTCTGGTACTCCAAATTGACAACGACCCGAATAGGGCAAATGCAAATAGATCCCAGCAAAGCTTCGAAATTTGATTCGAAATAGTCCCATGATTCGATTCGATTTCAATCGCGACGTGTCGAAAATTTTCGAATCGCCGAGATGTTATCAAAATCTTACAAAGTGACTCTGTTGAACTCTTCTTCTGTCATCAAGTCTCCTGTACAGGAGGTGTGTGTGTGTGTGTGTGTGGGGGGGGGGGGGGGGGGGTTGTCTTGTACAGGAGACCTGATGATAGAAAAGGAGTCCAAGTAGGTTCCGGTTCCGAAATAAATTTGATTCCATTCTGGAATATTCCAAGTAGCCGTTGCACACAATATTTGAGTCAAGACTGACAATGTTTACGGCTGCAACAGCCATAAATAAACAAGCGGTGAGATTCAGTTCGATATTCGAGTCGATACGAAATCTAATGCCTGATTCGATTCGAGATTCGATTCGACCCGAAATTTGAGGTACGCATCACCCTAAATACAAACCTTCATTTCTATGACTGACCGAGGTTTCTTTCTCGTCAATTAAAATCATACACACTAAAAACTAAAGTGTTAAAACTGACACTGTCAAGGTGTTAAACCCATTCTAACTCCTAGGGTTTGATTTTAACACTCAAAGTGCAATGCTTTAAGCACTTGGACATTACAATCGTCAGACATCTGAAACTTGAATGGATGGCACTTCCCATGTGTCTAGCACTGGTGGTTCATCGTCCATAATTTGATTTGCGCTTAGTGGGTACATAATTAAAAGGACACAACGCAGATGGCGCGGATCAGGCTCGAGAGTTCGAGCCTGATCCGCGTCATCTGCGTTGTTTCCTTTTAAGTGTCGCGACATTACACTTGTCAAGTGGTATTATTGTAACACCTGTCAAGTTCTGGGATATCTACACTTGAACAAAGTGCTAGTTCAGCACTTAGTAAGTGTTAAATACAGCACTTCAAGTCTAGTTTTTAACACTTTAGTTTTTAGCGTGTACGCTCCTCTGCAGTGCCATTGGTGTTATCAGATTGTGGATGCCACCAGTGACGGTGACTACAGATGCGCGAGTTTATGTGTAAAAAGCCTGTTGTTATATATACAAGAGATGGCGGAAAAATCATTGAGAGTGTTGGGCGCTTAAATCTCCAAGATCTACCGTGGCTCGACCCAGTGAAAAAACTTTAAAAAATGGATTCGCAGAGATGCCATCTCATTTATTCTCAAGGTTTCACAATGGTAACATCAAGTATTAAAAACCTTTTGCATGCGTGTGTGTGTTTGTTGAGATGGGGTGTGGTTGTGCTACGGTGAAAGTCAGCAAATGCACCATACATCTGATGTCCTCTTTTTGTATCATGATAATAATCGCACATTTCCAAATGTACGAACTAATCTCCCTTCTCGATGAGAATTTAACGGTCTGCTGGTGAGTCGGTCTATTTTTTGAACGTCAACCATCTCCTAGCCGGCGGTTAGCCTTTGGCTTGGAAGATGACTGAAGTAAAAAAAGTGAATCAAGCTGGCTGAAGGTAGGATGCGCTGGCCAGGGATTTCTAGATTTGTATACATTTCCAGAGAATGTATTATGGTAATGCCTATACACATCTGTAATCTCTTATTTTTAACTCTATATCAAACGCACAAATATCAAGATATCGTTAAAAATCAAATTCAACAAACCCACAGCATGTTTTCCGTAACTGGGACGAACCCGACGAGCTCGTTCCAATAAAGGGCCACAAACGATTGTTTTCTTGGAAGTTTGGGGGGAAAATGTTCAATTTGTAAATTACGCGGACGGATGCATCCCATTGGTTAGATAAAGGATTAAATTCATTGTAAGCTGTGGAATAACATGCTGGGGGTGGGGGGGGGGGGGGGGGGTTGGGGGGCACGTGCACCAGCGACTACGCTCGGTTACTCAGCCCTCTTATCGCGTGTGAAGGGCCGCCACATATCACCGAACCAAAACAGTGAAGTGCTTATGATTTTTAATCAATCCTTCAATTCGAACAGCGTTCATCTATATTGGCTTCTTTGAATATGAATTTATGTATTCTCGACTAGTACTACTATGATACTACTGATAAAAAGAAACAACTAAGGAGATGTTTCCTCCGTCTCCGTCGAAGGAAGAGATGACTTGTTATTTTTTATAACCTTCAGTACTAGTTTGCGACAACGCCTGTTGGTTAAACTTCATCCGTATCCAACTTATAGGTTTTGAAAGCCGATTCTCTGCATAGTGAGGTTTGATCGTCGGAGTCTAGTCTAAACATGAGTAACGTGGTGCATTCCTTAACTCATTCCATCTGTGGAACACGACACCATCTGTAATGCTTTAGCACTGCAGGTTGCGCCTTATTCCGCTCAAGGGAAGGAATTGTGTCCACGAACGTAAAATAAAAATGGTTTGATGTTTTACTGGATGAAAAAAGACCCAAATTATTATGATAAAAACGAATTTTTCTTACAGAATTTACTTGTTCTATATTGTGTTGTTTTTATATAGTTTATTCATCTTTCGTCGATCACATTTCCGGACGCTCATATTCACATGCGAGCCTTTCTGTAAGCAAAAATGGCTCGAAACAGTGACTTTTTTGAGGCAATTGACAGTAGTATAACATGTACCCAAACGAGCCTGATTACCCTGACTTCTGCAGGTACAACTTTTTTCGGTGCAAACCTTCGGTCCCATCCAGCTAAATCTGGCAAGTGGTGTACAAACTGCATATATAGTATGCTATGGTATGTAGAGTGATATATGTACACACAGGGCTATGGGTATCTAGTATGGATATATATCGGAATGTTGCTTTGGAAGGTGAATTTTACATCAGCATACATCATATGCTATTGCACTAAACAACCATGAATTACTCCCATATCACAATACCGCTTGACCTAGCATAAGGTACTACCTATGCCAGTCATAGGATAATACAAAGCAATCGGTAGGTTAATACAACAAGGATAAAGATGGGACTTACAGGGGTAAATACCGTACTCTATTTACTACCGCACTTGACAACAATACATTACCTCAGCCCCACAATACTGCTTGCCTTAGCATTGCATACGACCTACACCAGTTATAGAACAATATAAAGCTAAAGGTGGATTAATAGTAGCAAGGGCTAACAGTTGGCCTACAGGGTTACAGACCATACATCCTATACTACCATTCTAAACTACCAAGGACTACCTCGCAATACCGCACTAGACGACCATGTATTTATATAATTATCCAGCGACCCCACAATACCGCCCCACCTGCCATCACCTGCTACCTATACCAGTCATAGGAGAGTATAAAACATTAGATGGATTAGTTGTACAAAGGGCTCACAGGGGAGCTGAAGGAGGATATAACACCCACACTATATTACCATATCATTCCGTAGATTTCGATTCGATATAAACTTGGAGCGAGAAACAAGCAACGGCCTCTAGAAGGCCTGGCATTAAGTTACCTATGGCGCGCTCTTTGTCTGCAGTGTCCGCGTCAAAAAATAGTCCCCGACAAAGAATGGATTGCAAAGTATTTAATGACACAAATTTAATGAAATAATATTGAAAAAAAAACATCAACTACTGCACCAGACAACAAATGTTTATCATTCCTCGTCCCACGAGTTTTAATCTTGTCCGGCGCTTGATGGTCCGTGCATTACAATTTTTTTTTAAAATGGGCTTAATCCTTTACCCAACGTAACGGCAAAAACCGGCCAGCGCTATTCTCAAAAATATCCAGTTAAATTTCATTATTTTTTTCATTTTTTGTCTCAAAAATATTGGTTGTGACCTCTCGTTGGAACGAGCTCGCGGAATTTTAGATTGACATCACTGCGAGTGTTCCGCACAGTTTGGATGTTTTTATTAGAATTATTCAGCTGCTGATGAAAATAGTAAAATAATTCTGGTATTTACTCAAAAAACGGTTAAAAATCTCTACTGTCAGATTTTGAGGGTCAAGATGGAATATTATTGCACCTGAGCTTCTGCGGATGAAATGAGAAATTCTGTGACGCAGAGTTGGAATTAGCTTAAGAAGTCCCTTTCCAACAGTGTACGACAAAACAACACACAACCGTTTCTGTATTCATATTACACACCTTGAAAACAGAGATATACTGGGAGAATCATCTTCACACTATGAGCAGTTTAGAAATGCATTTGTGTTAATGAATAAATTTACGAAAATTTTGCGGGAAAGCCCGTAACAAAGCATTTCTTCTTTTCTGAAAAAATATCATCAGCCCTTCAAGATGAATAAAAAAAACATCGTTCTGTCCAAGACCGCAGTCTTGACCGGTATGACGGGCGCATTCCCGATGGATCGAGGCAACTATTCTTTCGGCAAAGGTGTGGGGCTGCCTGAAATCCATGAAGCTTAGAGATTTAGGTGACCTGTGATGCTGTTTTCGGCGTTTTCTATGATCAGAAACAACATACTCCCCACTAAGAAATCGTTATATAGCATTTTTGTTTGGTGATTATCGACCAAACTCCGTCATTATAAATCCCCCCCCCCCCCCCCCCCCCGCATTGGCACGTATAAAGTACGTTACAAATGAATGCTCGAGAGTTTCTCAATTAACAGTTCTCGAAAACTAAAATCTTTTCAACTGGTGCATACCTGGCGAAAAAGGGTAAGCGCTACCCTTGCCCCCGTAGTCTCAGACCAGGTGAGCAGCGGTCCCCGCTCCTATTCCTGGCGCCCTTGAACTTTCAACCGTGTTCAAGTCGCGGTAAGATCTGTTAAAGATGGGTATATGGTTAATATGTTTGACGAGTACCGATTATACATCTGAACAAAATGGTGGTTTTAGACGGCGATACAATTAGTAATCCGTATTCCTTGTCACAATACACATCAAATAAAATCAGATTCAGACTGAAATATACTGTACACCAAAGACGGCCGGTAAGAAGTGAGAATGGTTGGTATATGTATTTGAGAATATCGTGGTTGGATGATTCCACACAAAACCTGGCAAATTCGATCATTACTTTCAATGAATTTAATCTGAACAAAGTTGGATAGCCATTCATTTGTTGGTGTTTAACGACACTTTGCATAGTATGGCGACCCCGTGTCGGGGAGCAGCCTCTACGTCAAGGTTAACTATAAATTATCTTGAAAATGTTAATGATGCAAACTCGACATCTTCCAAGCTAAGGATATTGGGAATAGGTTTTATGATGTTGAAAATACACCTTCAAGGCACACGATGAAGTTATCCATACTATCGCATATGGTTATTAAGAAGCTGTGGAATTTCAATGAAAAATTTTGCTCTAGATTCTTTCTCAACTAATTAATTTTTTTATTTATTATAACCCAGTTTCGACTCATTTGTGAACGCTGTGCAAAAATACTCGGGGACTATATTTTACTGCGGTTGTTCAATAAACAAAGTCTTAGATTGGTGAGACAACTATCCTCTTATTTGTATTTTGAATGATACGTGGATGGCTTCACGGAAAATAGACAGAACGCGATGTGTGTTTGAATCGGTTGGTGTTTTACATACCGAGTTGGAATGGCATAGAAATATAATTACGCCATTCCAACGAGTTATGTAAAACACCCACCGATTGAAACACACATCGCGTTCTGTGTTTATTACACAACCCTTGCATTAAAATTCATTTATATAAACAAATTTTAATCCCGATGTTTAAACCCAAAGGTGAAGAGTTTGTTTTGACTGAAGCTGTACTGATCACATGGATCGATAGAAAATCAAAACAACCTTTACGAATCCCCGTGGGAACCCCGGGAAGTAAGCAGCACTTGTTTACTGTGGTAAACCAGTTCCGCTTTACTAGTAAAATAGGACCCAGTCACCAATGCTTGGGGTGAAAGTCCTCTAAAATGGGCAACATGTTGATCAATGATTGACTAAACTTGACTTCATCTCCATGTTGTGTCACGATTAGCCATGGTGCATAAATATGTGACGTTAACCACCAATAAACAATAAACAAACCTTTACGAAACCAGTGTTTGTTGAAATTCGTCTAGCTGTTTACTAACACTAATAGCCACCAACTGGTTAGGCGTGAATGGGCTGTTGCCCATTCACGCCTAACCATTTGGTGGCTATTACTGTTAGTAAAAATGTAAGTACAAATATGTGCAGATTTGCAAAGCAGCTGGGAGAAACGGTTTTAAAAGAAGTTCGAAGCCTGTCAAGATGTACGAAGATTTACCGAAATAAAGTTGACCAATTTAGATATAATGGGATTCACAAAACGAGACGGCCACGGGACTTGGTTAATGTTCTGGTTGGAAATGATTGGGTTTTTTTAAAAATATTATCTCATTTTTGACTAATTTTTTGTGAACCGACTTTATTTTGCTTTGGACGTTTTCATTTTCACACTATGCGACAGACGGTCGATGATTGTATAACGAAATTTGGAAACTTTTCGAAGCGTAACTAAACGGTGCAGTAAAATGTTCCGGCTTGTATGTCACCCGTTGAATACAGAATCATTTATATCATAGCGGCGATTCCGTTGAATACAAGGGTTTAAAGTTTAATGGATGTGTAATAAAAATATCGTAGTCTTCTTAGAAGCGCGCATAATTAATAAAAAATGAACCTTAAATTTTTATATTTGAATCTTGTATTTTTGCGCGGGTACTGTCCATTAACATATCCGTGACATGACGAATTATGTTGTTATGGAACTACGTGATTCTCCATGATCGCGAATGAAACATCATTATCCATATAAAATACACATCATACCCTTTATATATTCAATTCATTATTTCTTTATTTACTGAACAGTGTGAAGATTGATCATACACTCTCACGTTGAACTGCAAACGTGGATGAGTCTTCTTCACCGGAATCTAAAACACCAAAAAATGCGACGTGGTATCGATAAAACTTATTGCATAATGTGCGGCATTTCCGGGTAAATGGTTTCTTATATCTATTTGGCACACAGAAAGACATTTGTTACACAATCCCACTATTTTATAAGGTAACATATATAAAATATTCTGTTTATCGAGAGCTTCGGTGGTACATATTCTAAAATTTGAACAATACAGGCACGATTAGCATAGTCCATGACGAAGGATGACACGCATATTCGTGAAGCGTTCCATATTTTTTATGTAATGTCAAATGTGAAACGTGGGAGTAATGGTGGCCGTGGACCATTTTTTATTAGAATGTCCAAAAAGGTCAGAGGAACAGAATAAGATTCACCAGCAGTTTAACGAAGGCGTTGCATGGAGAATGTATGACTTGTGAGTACAGAGTGGCACGAAGGTAGGGTTTCCTTGCATGTTATGGAAATTGAAAAGGAGAAATATCTCCAAACTGTTCGTTTCCGAGTGTTGAGAGGAGATAAAATACAGAGGGGATGGACATAATGGTATTGTTGACTCTCTCGTATGAAAGCCGCGACAAATCAGCAACTGGCCAAAGTGTTATCCATGACACTATATCACGTCTTTTTGCAATAGGCTCTATCGATAAATATATTATTTCCACTGATTCCTAGGTCTCTTCTGGGATGTGTAGACTGATATAAACTACTTCCGGTCGGTATATGGAATTCTTTGTTGTAGAACGTGCGTTGGTTTACATAGTGATGCTATTGACTCGCGTTGTCAAAACAGTGAAAAAAGGAAAAGCTCTACCCACTGAGTAACTAGATCTCACAACTTGATTTCACCGGTCAAGTTGTCAACCGTCATGTCATCGCATTGTGTGATGTGCAATGTACGAAGCGCAATCGGGGGCAGAACACCTCGGAACTCCACTCCACCAACCCACCCCTGTTAGTGTTCTGCCTCAGAAGATTTGAAATTATGGTATCCAGTGGTAACGTTTACAATACCGCAAATACCAACGACAGTAGCTAGTCCAAGAAAGACAACTCACTTTCCGATAGACGTTATATCTGTCAGTATGATATCAGTAAAAGACTATTGAAGTGTTTTATATCGTTAGCTGTAAATTAAGTGCCTAATTATTAAGGAACTAGTTAAATCAGCATCAATAACATAACACAAGTTGATAGAAAGTTCTTAGACTCAACAGGACGGCACTCTAAAATAGTCCAACCTACGCTTAGCGCTCTTCCAACAATTATATGACTTTGGAAATATCAGTAATGAACGTATGGTATTTATACAGACTAAATAGACAGATGTTAGTGGCACGCCTTAATAAACTATCATATATTCAACACACCTCAGTCCTTTCGACATTATACTACCCTCAGCATTGACACGAGGTGACCCTGTTTGTCGAAAGTGTCGTTAAACCCCAATAAATAATAATACCCTTAGCAACCATGTATCACCAAAGCAATCCAACATAAAACCTTCAGTAATCACCATCGTGCGTATTTAAATCACCTCATGGCAATGCCTTCACGACATGGCTGCTTTCGCATTGGCTGCAAAAAAAAAACAACATGACACGTTTTCTGCATAGCAAATACAGGCATCAGAACTAATTATTCAGATACTTGTCTATTTGAAGTGAATAATAAATCGTCGCCTGAGTGCTAGAATGTTCTATGTCCCATATGGGACAGGATTGGGGGGTCCCCTATGGGACATAGAACATACTAGCACTCAGGCGACGGAATGCTAAAGCATAAAGCAGTGAAACTTTACCATTCTGTGATTTATCGATCCATTCACTTCCTGTTATTAAACTGTTAAGTCTTGTGAAGAATACGAATTGATCACAAGTCAGATTTAGTATTTCCCAAAACACTTATGTGTTATTTAGATTTCCGAGATAACCAGGATGTAAGGTTGTTGTCGTATACCATAAACAAATAAAGGTAACATATTTATTATATTTTTTTATGAAGTATGGGTTGGTTCACCTTAAAACTAAATTATTCGCGAAATTCACGTACTTATCTATTATCTATTATCGCTAAAGTAGTTGACATTTCGTCGCCCGTGTGCTAGAATGTCCTATGTCCCATAGAACATTCTAGCACTCAGGCGACGATTTGTTAGTTTAGTTACCAGAACGGTGAAACATATCTGTGACCAGATTCACAAGAAAATACTTGGTTTCGAGCTTCGTTCTGATCAAAAGGTATCTTCTTCCTCTTCAGCCTAACCGCCCCACCACACACAGGTACTTTAACTAGTAGTGTAGCATAGGGCGTGGTTTTTGGAAAGGTTAGGAGTGAAAAACTGGTTTTTATCTCATGCGTTAAAATAGGCAGGTGATGTATGCCGCCACTAATAATATATCACCTTGTCACGTGACCAGGGACGAAGCAAGAGGGTTTTTTAATGTGTGGGTGTGATCAGTTAGATTTCTAAGTGGGGTTGGGGTCCCAGCACGACATGCCATATGTATGGTCCGAGAGCAAAGGCCAGTGTTGGAGGAGAGTTGGAGTATGTCCCTATCAATGGTTATGGAATCTGAGGCCTCCCTCTGACATAAAACTTATGAATTTGTCCATAAGAAAAGAGCATTTTCTCAGGTAGGTCCATGCGTTTTCCGTTACACTGACCAGGCTACACAAGGACAATACATTGACAGCTCGCCAGCCAATACCTACTCCTTCCAACTTACTGCCAGTCATTTGGAAAGAGTAGCTATTGACTGGCTAGCTGTCAGTCCATAGTCCTTGTGTTGCCTGATCAGTGTAAGGAAAATGGAACGATGAATTAGAAAAACCGGTCCTGTCACCCATTCGTGTCGGAATTTCGAAAAATTTTATCAGCTGATTGGAAAAGTCGGAGAATTTGATCGAAAATTTAAAAATCGCTTTGGCTATGCCGGTGACCGCAACCAGTCGGAAAAAAACTGACAGAGAATTTCGATCAGATGATGACTGGGTCGTGGAATTCTCTGTCCACTTTTCTCCCCATAACAGTTTAGAATCTCATACTCGAAAAAAGAAATGAGAACATTGAGTCCCATATGCTATTTTCGTTTGATTCAATCTTGATTTATCAATATCCTATTTTTGAGATTTCGACCTATCGTCGCCTGAGTGCTAGAATGTTCTATGTCCCCTATGCGACATAGAACATTCTAGCACTCAGGCGACGCTATGTCGATCTGACTGAGCAAAAAAACTATTTTTATGGGCACGGTACTGACATGTGCATGCAATTGGGTAGAAGCAAGCATTGTGTTTATTTACTCGGCAATATACTCAGTAATCGCATAATACTCTTGACTGAAATCTACTAATGAAAAGGTTAGTCCTGATGACCTCTTGATCAAGGACAAGGTCATCACTGCATCAAGAGAACGTCTTACAGAAGACAAGCATGACATTCCATGTTTTGTTCCCAAATACTCTGGTGCACCTGTGGTTTTAGAGATAGTAGTATGGATGGATAGTAGTATGGGAAATGGCAGGAAGATAGCCAATAAGGCTGTGCTATTTCCCGCAGTATACAAATTATCTTTGTTCCATCTTGTCAATAATTTATACTGCAAATAAAGATTTCATTTCATTTCCACCTTTCGGTAGGGGGCATGCCGAACCCTACAGCTTTACCGGTCCAATGGATTGTTTTGAGTATTTACAGTTGGCCATTTATGGAACCCCTTCCGAATGACATTTGGGCATGATTTTTCCCAATTCTAAACCCCAAATTTCCAAATTTTCAGATATGTTACAGTTTACTGACAATGTTAATGTTTCTCATTTTTTTCACAAAGTCCGAAGTTTCCTCTTCTTCTACTCCTAGTTGAAGTATCCGAACCTCTCAGCATCCCCACATAACAGAACTAACTACCTCTTCTCCAACTCCTAGTTGAAGTATCCGAACCTCTCTGTATCCCTACATAGCAGAACTACCACTTCTACTACTCCTAGTTGAAGTATCCGAACATCTCGGCATCCCCACAGAGGAGAACTACCTCTTCTACTACTCCTAGCTGAAGTATCCGAACCTCTCTGTATCCCCACATAGCAGAACTACCTCTTCTACTACTCCTAGTTGAAGTATCCGAACATCTCGGCATCCCCACAGAGGAGAACTACCTCTTCTACTACTCCTAGTTGAAGTATCCGAACCTCTCGGCATCCCCACAGAGGAGAACTACCTCTTCTACTACTCCTAGTTGAAGTATCCGAACATCTCGGCATCCCCACATAGCAGAACTACCTCTTCTACTACTCCTAGTTGAAGTATCCGAACCTCTCGGCATCCCCACAGAGGAGAACTACCTCTTCTACTACTCCTAGTTGAAGTATCCGAACCTCTCGGCATCCCCACAGAGGAGAACTACCTCTTCTACTACTCCTAGTTGAAGTATCCGAACATCTCGGCATCCCCACATAGCAGAACTACCTCTTCTACTACTCCTAGTTGAAGTATCCGAACCTCTCGGCATCCCCACATAGCAGAACTACCTCTTCTCCTACCCTACTAGTTGAAGTATCCGAACCTCTCGGCATCCCCACATAGCGGAACTACATCTTCTTCTACTCCTAGTTGAAGTATCCGAACATCTCGGCATCCCCACATAGCAGAACTACCTCTTCTACTACTCCTGGTTGAAGTATCCGAACCTCTCGGCATCCCCACATAGCAGAACTACCTCTTCTCCTACCCTACTAGTTGAAGTATCCGAACCTCTCGGCATCCCCACATAGCGGAACTACCTCTTCTTCTACTCCTAGTTGAAGTATCCGAACCTCTCGGCATCCCCACATAGCAGAACTACCTCTTCTTCTACTCCTAGTTGAAGTATCCGAACCTCTCGGCATCCCCACATAGCAGAACTACCTCTTCTTCTACTCCTTGTTGAAGTATCCGAACCTCTCGGCATCCCCACATAGCGTAACTATCTCTTCTCCTTCTCCTAGTTGAAGTATCCGAATCTCTCGGCATCCCCACATAGCGTAACTACCTCTACTCCTTGTTGAAGTATTCAAACCTCTCGGCATCCCCACATAACGTAACTACCTCTTCTTCTACCCTACTCCTAGTTGAAGTATCCGAACCTCTCAGCATCCCCACATAGCAGAACTACCTCTTCTTCTACTCCTAGTTGAAGTATCCGAACCTCTCGGCATCCCCACATAGCAGAACTACCTCTTCTCCTCCTACCCTACTCCTAGTTGAAGTATCCGAACCTCTCGGCATCCCCACATAGCAGAACTACCCCTTCTTCTACTCCTAGTTGAAGTATCCGAACCTCTCGGCATCCCCACATAACGTAACTACCTCTTCTTCTACTCCTAGTTGAAGTATCCGAACTCTCGGCATCCCCACATAGCAGAACTACCTCTTCTCCTACTCTTAGTTGAAGTATCCGAACCTCTCGGCATCCCCACATAGCAGAACTACCTCTTCTCCTACTCCTAGTTGAAGTATCCGAACCTCTCAGCATCCCCACATAGCAGAACTACCTCTTCTTCTACTCCTAGTTGAAGTATCCGAACCTCTCAGCATCCCCACATAGCAGAACTACCTCTTCTTCTACTCCTAGTTGAAGTATCCGAACCTCTCGGCATCCCCACATAGCAGAACTACCTCTTCTACTACTCCTAGTTGAAGTATCCGAACCTCTCGGCATCCCCACATAGCAGAACTACCTCTTCTCCTACCCTACTCCTAGTTGAAGTATCCGAACCTCTCGGCATCCCCACATAGCAGAACTACCCCTTCTTCTACTCCTAGTTGAAGTATCCGAACCTCTCGGCATCCCCACATAACGTAACTACCTCTTCTTCTACTCCTAGTTGAAGTATCCGAACTCTCGGCATCCCCACATAGCAGAACTACCTCTTCTCCTACTCCTAGTTGAAGTATCCGAACCTCTCGGCATCCCCACATAGCAGAACTACCTCTTCTACTACTCCTAGTTGAAGTATCCGAACCTCTCGGCATCCCCACATAGCAGAACTACCTCTTCTCCTACCCTACCCCTAGTTGAAGTATCCGAACCTCTCGGCATCCCCACATAGCAGAACTACCTCTTCTTCTACTCCTTGTTGAAGTATCCGAACCTCTCAGCATCCCCACATAGTGGAACTATCTCTTCTTCTACTCCTTGTTGAAGTATCCGAACCTCTCGGCATCCCCACATATCGGAAATACCTCTACTCCTAGTTGAAGTATCCGAACCTCTCGGCATCCCCACATAGCAGAACTACCTATTCTTCTACTCCTTGTTGAAGTATCCGAACCTCTCTGCATCCCCACAGAGGAGAACTACCCTCATTGATGGTTTTTTAAATACGACTTTCATCCTCATTTCAGAAAAAAGGGGTGCCGAAGGCCATATGCTTTTTCAAAAAGGGGGTGCCGAAATTGGGGTGCCGGGGATATTGCCATTGATATAGGTTTTTATTATACAGAAGGGAGATAACTCTGCACGATTAAGTACAGGTTATGGGAAATCAATCAATCTGATTGGTTAGTTATAATTTATATAAATGATCTAGATAAATGAAACAACAAGAGAACTCGGAATAAGGTAGGAACTACTGGTATTACGTACCACCTTACCAGTAACAGGATGATACAAAGCATTTGGTAGGTTAATACTATGAACGGTTAGGATGGGACTTATAGGGGAATATACCAACCATACTCTGCTGCCGTTCTGTATTACCAGGCATTGACCCCACCCCAGAATACCGCTCAATAATATGAAACATCTGGTGGATCAGTAGTACCAAGGGCCGGCAAGAGACCTACGGGGATATGTAGAGCCTATGCTATACTACCGTTCTAAACTACCAAGCATTACCCCCACCCCCACAAAATCACTAGGTCTACCATAACGTACTACATATACCAGCCATATAATAAAACAAAGCAATCGGTTGGTTAATAGTACCAAGCACTAACAGGGGGCCTATAGGTGTATATACCGCCCATACTATAGTAACGTTGTAAACTACCAGGCAGTACCCCTACCCACAATACCCCTATGCCTAGCATTGCATACAACCTATACCACTCATAGGATAACATCAAGCATCAGGTGGATTAATAGTACTAAGGGCCAGCAAGAGACCTATAGGGATATGTACAGCCTATATAGTATCCTCAGATAAGTATCCCATAAAAGGTATCCTCGATAGGTATCCTCGAATAATACAATACCAGGCCATGGGTATCCTCAAATACCGAGATGAGGCTAAGAGTCGTAGTAAATTATACCTCATTGAGGGATTTTTCATGGTCCTCATAACCTCAAAATTCAATGAGGCTATGAGGCATAATACATGAGGACTCATTGAGGGCTTTTACATAGCCCTCATGGCCTCATACGACAAAAAAGGGATTCCACAGTCACAGGCGTTTTCCAAAATGGGATTCCATAGGATATACCTGTTAAATACTGAAATGAGGCTAAGATTCGTAGTAAATTATATCTCATTGAGGGATTTTTCATGGCCCTCATAACCTCAATATTCAATGAGGCTATGAGGCATAATAAATGAGGACTCATTGAGGGCTTTTACATAGCCCTCATGGCCTCATACGACAAAAAAGGGATTCCACAGTCGCAGGCGTTTCCCAAAAATGGGATTCCATGGGATATTGCCATTGGATATAGGCTTTTATTATATACAAGGGAGATAACTCTGCATAGAGATTATGGGAAATCAAGCAATCTGATTGGTTCGTTATAATTTATATAAATGATCTAGATAAAGGAAACTACAAGTGTACTTGGAATAGGATCAGAACTAACAATAATAGACCAGAATAGCTAATTATAGTAATAATAAGGTAAACTGTTCCAGTTGATAGGCTCTTCTACGCTACTGGAGTATACTCCAGAACAAAGGAACATGGCCAGGTAGAGGAAACCTATTGCATATACAGATAGAAGCAGAGAATTCTGAAAGAATTCGAAATAGTAAAAGTTGGGGTGGATTTTGGTGATTTGGAGGGATTGTCGGGTTGTTTGTGGTAATTAGATTTACTCTTCTACAATCGAACACACCCTCCGAACATACCCCGTCCTATTGCAGAAAAATTGGGTAACATAGCAACCACGTGCTACCATAGAAACCAAGATGGCGGCCTCCAGTATACAAAATGGACGACGGAAACACGTATCACCCTAACAACACGCGCTGCGCATGCGCACTCACACCACGTATCACTATGTAGATGACGTCACAAGATGGCCGCTCACGCGGGGTACCATGACAACACAACATGGCGCCACTACGTCACGTGACATGACGTCACTTCCGAGGTCCGGCACCGAGGTCCGGCCAATGATCCTGGAAACGTGCGAGCTATACTACTTGCCATCATTAATTACTTTGCATTCAAAACTAGTTCGCAAATAATCCGTCATTAAGAATAGCAATCAGTATTACACCTGTAAACATTTTAGCTCTTTCTTTAGTGAATGTGTTTTCATAAAAATTTGTAAGTTTTATATTTTTCCCAGAAAAACAGTTAGTAAATCTCATCTCCTAAACTTTTATATTAACGGAAAGGATAGCGTATGTATTTTATGTCACTATGCGCACACAGTTGATATAATGAACATGAAGACAAAAAGAAATATATTACATAATATCAAATGATGCTGAAAACGCCGTTTTCTTATTTTTAAATGGGTTTCAACAGAGAATAATAGTAAAATGTTTAACCCTTTACCCAACGCAGACGATATCAAAATTTATTATTTTAAATATCATTTTTTCAAAAAATTTCAACAAAACCATATCCCGTGACCCCTCGTTGGAACGAGCTCGACGAGCACGTTCCAACGAGGGGTCACATGATATGGTTTTGTTGAAATTGTTTGAAAAATAATGTTTTTTCAACTACTGAATTTTCATATTACGCGGGCGGATGCGGGCGATTCGTTGGGTAAAGGGTTAAACTGATTAGGGAAAAAAGTAAAAAGCCAGCTTCAGTTTTTTTACCTCAAGTTGCGAAATAAAGCGCGCATCGATGATACAAATTCGCTAACAGCTCGAAATTTTAATTTTTAAATGAAATTCCTTTTCTCTTAGTATTAAATGTTCTGGCAGCTTTTCCGAAATTAAATAGAGATAAGTTTTCCGTAAATCTCTCCCAATGACGAAAACTGTCGCGAGTGTGTGACGGGGTGATTATCTTATGGATTTTTGAAAACGTGGGCAAAAATATTTAGGTTCATACAAAGATGTCCGACATTCTCTCCCAAATCTCACGAAGACAACAATAAGTTACAGATAGTCTTTTCGATTTTGGTGTGGGGTGGGGATGGGGGGGTGGGGGTGGGTGGGGACTTATTTGACAACGAGAGCATAAGAAAAAAGCAAGTTCCAACAAAAGTTGTTAAACAAGACATGGTTTGATGGTGTGTGTGGCGGTGACAGTGTTTGTGGTATGTGTGGCGGTGACAGGGTTTGATGGTATGTGTGGCGGTGACAGGGTTTGATGGTGTGTGTGGCGGTGACAGGGTTTGATGTGGACAAGACTCAAAATCACATTTAAAATGGATCCTTTTGCAGCCTTTTGGGACAAAAACAATCCTTTAAACCCTTAAAATAAATATCGCCCTATATAATTCTATCAATGCCAAATGGCGAATGTATTTGGTTTCGTGGGAGGGTTCTGTACAAAGTTAATTCTACAGCCCGTTAGGGCCGTAGAATTGACTTATTACTGGACCTTCCTTACCTTGTTGTTGACCATTTAGGCCTCCATTTTGTTTACTTTTGCTGATGGCCTTATCACCTTCTCTGAAAATCTTGAGTTGTACCGGTCCAGTTAGCCACTTTTGCATTTTAGGAGAACATGAATGTTACTGGCATTTCACTGAAACTGTAATCTGAAGCTGATTCTTAATCGATTTCTTGAACTCTCTTTTATCAATTTTAATATATTTCTAATAGTATCGGAAGCTTCACAATATATACACGTTAATATAATATGATTATAATATATTTATGCCAAATTGATATAAAAAGGTTTGTATCTGTACACTGAAACACTATCCAAATTCAATTACTGTCCACGCAATCACATTATCACAGTCTTAAAGGAACAGGAACGCGTTTATCGTTCAAGATCTTTGATCCGTAGCATCTTCTCTCTATCTGAAAGTTAAGAACGTACAGAATTAACCCTTTGAACCTAAGTGGTATCTTCCATGCCAGTTCAATGACAGCAATTGGAAGAGTCCATATTCATTATTTGGTGGTAGACCAATTAATGTTTTCAACGTGCAGCCTCGAGGCTGCACGCTGGAAATATTGATTGGTCTACCCCATACATTTACTCAGCAGCCATTATATTTAATGAAATTATGACGTATCATGTTCCTGGGTGTGAAAAATGGGCCCACGGAATCAAAGTGTTATGTATTTATTTATTTAGTGGAGTTTAACGACACTTTCAACAATTAGGTTCACCTCGTGTCGGACAGTTTTACGGGTGGAGGAAGTCCGAGTAACCGGAGGGAATCACCGACCAACGGCCAGCAACTGTCAGACTCCCCAAAGGGGTTAGCATTGATTGAAGACAAGTGCATCACTGACGTGCAGTACGCCTTAGTACACAGCGCCACCATGCCCCCACGTGAGCAATCGGGATTAAATACCTTGACCAAGGACACAACGCAGTTACCCCTCGTTCAAAGTGTTAAAAAATAGAGAAGGAGCAAGCACTCAGACGCAGTATTTGTCGTCTTGATCGACACAGGATATACAATTATGTTATTTAAGAATAGTATACTTCACTGTAGGTACAACCGACAAATCACAGTGAAAATTGTACCAATGAGCACAAAATAAACTCACTGAAATATTATGAAAGTTAGAGATATTTATTAGTTCACGATGAAAAGTTGTTATTGTTATTTTTAGTATTAAATTAATATCCATTAACCTGTCTGTGCAGCTTTCAGTGAAAGGCCAAGGGAACTATTTTGAATTGCGGACGACTGAAGGCGCTTAGTTGGCTATTCGCTTATGGCTTTTAAATTAAAATGTTTGTCGCTTTGAAAGTAATTACTTTGCATTCATTTGGGATTAAAAAGTAAAGATTTTTTTTAGAATAGGAAACGCATGTAATAATAAGAATATCTATGGTTTTTGAGTGGTTTCCAATATTTACTTCATTCGTGACTGACAGGTCTGTTGAAAATTTATATTTCACCTGATAGTCACTCATGAAACAGTTATGATGTTCACCCCAAAACCAAAGGTATGCTCTATGTCTTTAGTGAATGGCGTAGGGTTTCGAACTTGTCAGCTGTAAGTCTATCTCGCGGGTATGAACAAATGGGATGAAAGTCTCTTGAAATGAATATACATATACATAGAGGAACAGGGAGGCCTTTGAATTAAGAAACTTCCTTAGGCAAGCGATTTAAATTTAATGTACAGTTGGTTTCCTGAGCTGGGTGGTCATAGGGCCTCAGAAAACCAATGGTTTTCTGAGGCATTATGACTACCCAGCTCAGGGCACCAGTTGCGCATTAAAGTTTTGTTTAAGTGGGAACTGAAATTTGGGGTAAGAATTGGGAAAATCATGCCCAAAAGTCATTGGGAAAGGGTCCCATAAACGCCCCCCCCCCCCCCCCCCCGTAGATACACAAAATAATCCCAGAGTAATTTGGGGAGCAGGATGGTGTTGTGTTGGGATCTTTTCATTGCCTTCACTTCCGAGATTAGATTTTAACTGGGTAAATTGGGTAAACGTATATCAGTCAATATAGGTTTGATCGAAATTTCAGATGACAAAACGTAATTAAATTTTCGGTAAAACGAACATTAATTGAAATAAAATCACAAAGAACGGAGGTGACCCGTTCGTTGTCTCCATGTGTCATATTAATGCTCGTGCAGAGCGTCCATGTTGTAACGTAACGGTTTGGCGAATTTATTTTTTATTTTTTGTATCGACCAACAAAAACAACTCTCTGTAAAGACAAAGCGTTTGATCCTTACCCGAAAATTGAAACACAAACGGATTTTTCTGAACTGGACAACGCAGCTATAAACAGATTAGTCCCAGATTGAAATATGTCACAAGTAAAATAACGGCCAGGATGATAAGATAGTTTGATTTTGGGACTAAACTATGGTACCAAATAGGACAATGTGGAGATAAAGTCAAGTTTAGTCACTCTTTTGTACCCACTTTGCCCATTTTAGAGAACTTTCACCCCATGCATTGGTGACTGGGTCCAATTTTACCAGAAAAACAGATATTGTCTACCACAGTAAACAGGCGCTGCTTCATTTACCGGGGTTCCAACTTGGGAACATATTTATTCCAAAATACTGACAAAAATATATTATTGAAGGTTAGGTCTCTCCCTTAATATAACCCTTCAGTGGAACAAGGTGCCATCTGCAATTCTTTAGCACATTGTTCCTCTCAAGGGACGAACGATATTTGTATCTTCTGCAAAAAAATAACAAAAACATTTCCATCTGGCATCTAAACAAAACAAGCAACAACATTATTGTTCAAAACCATTTATTACAAAAGAGGAATTAAACCTTTGAAACGAACTGATGATGCGTAGAATAATTTCTTTTCCCGCTTAGCATATCCCTTCCCGAAACAACACGTCGTCTCCCCTCCCATAGCAAAATAACTTTAATAGTGACATTCCGCCCAGTCCTGATTCTTGTAAATAAACACATTTCAAAACATTAGTTGTTAAAAATAATGTTTAGCTATTACTGAATATGGCATCTAACAGCATGTGTATTGTTTCAGGATACGCACAATTCGTGTCACTGCTCTAATGATTAAGCAAGATACAGTTATGGAAAATAAATATTGCCAGTACATGCCATTGTCTATTAATGAGTTCTCCTCCCGGGCACAGCGAAAATATAGAAAGCAGTACACAAAACACCTTGACGGAACAGTATTTTATGCTTGCCCCTTGAAGATTATTAAATGTAAATTAAATTAAGGACATTCGAAATACGCATGATGGCCCACCTACCTGAAGAATCGTTTGAAAGTTTGGGTTTCCAGAAATCTATTAACGTTAATTGTCTCCCTTCCTATTGACGTGTGACGTTTTCACAGAAAGCATTCCGTCTGCAAATGCGATCGCCCATTATTTCTTATCTATTCGAAATTGTTAAATGAGGGATAATGCCGTGGGTTACTTCAGAACTAAACTGATTTTTTTCTCACAGAAACAATCAATCGTTGTGATATTTCGTTTCAAATCTTGCAATTTAATGACAAATTGTCATCTTATTACCACAATTATACCACCCCCCCCCCCAAAAAAAAAAACAAAAAAACAAAAACAAAAACAAAAAAAAACAAACAATGGCAGCGATTGAAACACTTAAATTATGTGACCATTCAGCAATCCAGTTATATAGAGGTGAGTGGGTGTTACCTTTACTTGTGAAAGTTAACAGCTCTATGTAAAAATTTGAAAGTGGACTTTAATTACAGTACATGGAGAGTGGATTGTAACTAAATCACCCGCGGAGTGGAGATATCACCCAAGCTATAACTTTCAAATTTTGTACATATCGACAAAAAACACAAGCAATGTTTCAGCCAATGGACCTCCGGGTTTAACCCGGCAATGCTTCATTAGCTGAAACTTTGCTTGTGCTTGTTATGCTTTGCAACAAATTTTCAATTATTACTTGGGTGGAATCTCCACTCTGCGGGTGATTTAGTGATAATACACTCTCCATGTACTGTATAATAAAAGAACTCTTATCCTGAGTCTGTCAAATCTCCGACATTTCAACTCTGTAGAAATCTTGAGTGTTGTCACACATCCTCCAGCCTGATTTAATCATTCAATGAATGAAATGGTAAAAGTAAACCCTGGGTTTCGTGGTCACACCGATTGGCCTCAACAGTGTCAAGCAAAAAAAGTTATCAGAACGCCGAAGTGGACCGACACAGGCTGTGTCTTACCTGGACATTTTGGTGTGGACGCAATTTTTTGACGTTTGTTGGGTAACTTTTTATGCTGAATTCGAATCCGGTTGATGCCAGTCTGTAAACCTTGGGGAATTTGCGTTATTTGCATTTTTTTCAAAATGGCCGACAAAATGGCGGCAAACTTTTTCGAAAACAAAGAATGAGCAATTTTATGAAATTTTATCGCCCTTTCTGAAGGATATCATTGTGGTAAGTTCATACATACCTGCCCACTTCATGTTAAACAAAAACTATCGGGTTATTCAGTCCTTGTTATGTATAAAGAATAAAGAGCGTTGTATAACCACCAAGAGTGCCAACCACAACTATCGTGTCCATAGGGTTATGTTAGAACGCCCTTGTTATGTCAGTGATTGGTACTCTTGGTGGTTATACATCGCTCTTTATTCTTCGCTAACATCTGATTTTTTGTGTCAACATTCTCTAATTTTATCACGACACACCTCATGAAGTCGAATGTATATCTTGTCTTACAACGCTCTTTATTCTTCGCTAACGTCTGAGTTTTTTGTGTCAACATTCTCTAATTTTATCACGACACACCTCATGAAGTCGAATGTATATCTTGTCTTTGACAGGTATTTTGACTTCAGCATCAAGTCGTCTGCCCGCACAGAATGTTGCAAATGCATGTCCAGAAAGCACAAGCTGGCACCTAACATCCCACCGCCACCAAAGCAAGTAGTTCTGTCGACTTCAACAAATAAAAAGCAAATGATAAGCCTCATATGTGAACACATCACCGAATGAGTCGCGAATGGTAGTTCTCGAATACACTTGTCACAACCGATGAATTTTACACACCAACACTCATTAGGTCAGGCGACGTGCAAGAATTTGGTGAGTTATTCACCGAGCACGAAGAGACTGATGCTATCATTGTCAACAAGTCAATTACATCCAGAGATCATGCAAAGACATTTACCGCATTAATGTCATATCAGATGACAGGGACGTGTTTGTCCTCCTAACTTTCTTCTATTGGAAGAACAAAACTGGCTGCTTATTGACAATGGAAGCGGCGAGTGGGGAAAGAAAGGTCACTGACATAGGTGAACATGCAAGAAAAATGCCACAATTGTCCCAAAACTCATCGCAGCACGTGCACTGTCACACAAAATGCACGGTGTGGGCAAAGCAGGTATGTTGAAGAGACTGCATGGTTATTCATTGGAGGGCTTGGTGATCATCGTGCAGACACGGGCGTTGTGTTTGTCCAGATCCTCCTGATCAATGCTTGTTATGGTTATCCGGTTACAGAAATGACCGAAGCCAGGGCAATGTCTGGACATCCAAAATAGCAAAGGCGCGATTATCCGCCCCCAAGCTAGCAAGTCTTCCACCCACAACTGAGTCGTTCCACGAGAATGTTAAAAGGACCCACCTTCAAGCCATGCACTGGTACTCTTGTGACTCGGGCATTCCACCAAAACTCGATCAATCTGATTTTGGATGGACCACTGATGACAAATCTAAGACTTTGACGGCAATAGGTATTCCCGAGTCTGTACATGCTGCCTCAGAACAGGTAATGAATTTTGCCAAGTGCGGTTGTATTTCGCCCAAAGCATGTTCATCCAAGAGATAAACGTGTGTCTCCGTAAACATCGCACGCACCATTGTTTGTCATTGCAAAGGTGATTCAAAAACGTGTCATAGTGAGTTGACTTTGGGGAATGTCGAGTCACACGACAGCTCAGATGATGACGCTGATGACGAACACTTGAAATGAACTCGGTGCAAGATGGGTGGATTTTCGTGAAAGTAATGGACATGTTAGGCGCCATGTCTAAACTCAGTGGACTGGAATAACTTGACGTTTTGCACATAATCTATACCAGAAACGTGTTGCTACATTGTCTGACTTGATCTCCTAATTTATTCTCCAAAATATCTCACAGCTGGCTATGAAAATTATTTCCTCGACAAATTGGTTGATTTTCCAGCCATTTGGGCGGCCATCTTTATACCTGCAAAGGTAAAATATCTTGAATTCCTTAGATTCAGTGTAATCTGTAGGTTGATTTCATTTTACCACAATGATATACCCTATAAATAACGGTGCAATAGCATAGAAATGGTTCATTCTTAATGTTCCGAAAATTCGGCCGCCATTTTGTCGGCCATTTTGAAAAAAATGCAGATAACTCAAGTTCCCCAAAGTTTACAGACTGGCATCAAACGGATTCGAATTCAGCATAAAAAGTTGCCATAGAACCACCAAAAACATTGCGTCCACGCCAAAATTCCCAGGTTCGACCCAAAATCCACTGATCTGTGCCTGACTGATATATCTGTGGTTATTATCCTTATGAGGATGATTCATTTTTACTCCAGTAAAATAAATCTGTGCCGAACTTCAGTATCAGCTTCATTCACTCATTTCAAGTTTAACCCTCTGAACCCTAGAGGCCGTTTTCCGGCCAGCAACATGATACGTCATAACGTCATTAAATAGGATGGCTGTTCAGTAAATGTGTGGGGTAGATCAATCAGTATTTTCAACGTGCAGCCCCGAGGGTGCACGTTGAAAATATTGATTGCTCTACCCCAAATAATGAATATGGACTCTTCTAATTGCTGCCATTGAACTATTTATTTATTTATTTATTGGTGTTTAAGGTCACATACTTGTGCACAATGGCTAATCATGACCGTGACAGTTTTACGGGTGGAGGAAGCCGGAGTACCAGGAGAGAACCATCGAGCAACGACAAGCAGATGCCAGCTCCCCAACATCGTAACTCCGGACTGCAGCACAGGCAGGGTTAGATTGGTTGAAGACATGCACAACATCGACGTGCAGTGCGGTAGACCAATGTATATTTTCAACGTGCAGCCCCGAGTCTGCACGTTGAAAATATTGAGTGGTCTCACCCAAATAATGAATATGAACTCTTCTAATTGCTGCCATTGAACTGTCATGGAATATACCACTAGAGTTCAAGGGATTAAATTTGAATTCAATGGATGAAGATATGTTTAAAGAAAAATACCACCTTCGGTGGTCTGATAACATTCTTGCTTGATACTGTATTGTGTCGCAGCATTTCATTCACATCATAACATCACTCAGACCTGTAACGTCCACTCGCAGGCGTTCTGACATGACGTTATTACACGTAATCCAGATTTCAAACGTGTTGTATGTAGCACATTTCCCAATACAGTGTGTATTGTATCGCGTAAAGTTGAATACACACAGTAATCGTATAAAACTATATACCTCTGCTAATTCCGCTTTCTTTTTCTGTTACTCCGTACTTTTTCTGTACCGTTTCCCTTTGCGACATTCCGGTTTCGGTTTTTCCTTCTCCGTCTTCTCTTCTTTTTAGATTTCCGTCTTTTATTCAGCCATTTCTAAGTAGAAATATCAATAATTAATATCAGATTTTTAAAAAATCCATATGCACATGGTGTTGGTGTTGTTTAAATTACGTATAATCCCATGCGAAACCCGGGAAGTGAAGCAGTGCTTGTCTACAAACGAGTGAATCTAAACATAGATGATAACCTATTTGAGAGCAAGACTGGTTCCAGGCCATAACAGCGTCGCACTTCTGAAAGAATTACACTGGTGGCCTGAGACCGTGAGGCGACGTGCAGTACGTGGAGAGTGGATTGTAACTAAATCACCCGCGGAGTGGAGTTACCACACAAGCTATAACTTTCAAATTTTGTACATATCGACAAAAAACACAAGCAATGTTTCAGCCAATGGACCTCCGGGTTGGCTAACAAATGATCACTTTCAGTGAAAAAAAAAGAGATGCAGTTTGGTTGGTCAACAATCTTTTCCTACAGACAAAAAACATATCCGACAGGGAAGGACATGTGGGAGAGCCTCCCCGGCCACACCACCAGCTTCGGACCTGATCGTCATAGCGAGTGATTTGCATCACCGTCGATAATGTGATGGTCTACACCAATTTAAAAGTCTATTCGTTTTACTATTTGCTAGAGAAATATCCAAACAGGGAAACTAATAAACACATTTTACAATATATACAATACAATATTTTATTCACAATATACATGAACATATAGTGTAGTTACAAATATAAATGTATTTAGATGTTTTCCAAAAGAAAAAAAAATATTGTGTAACTAGAACAGTGACAAGTTGTAAAAAAAACATGCATATTGTAAGGAGACGGCATAGCCCAATGTCTGTCTTCCTGCCATCTCCTGTTTGGAAGTCCGATGATTGGGCAGTACAGGTGGTAAATAAGTTTCAATTTCTTTTCAAAAGATGCAATACATAACAAAGACCGGTATTCTTTATTATATGTTTGGGGGAGATTCAGACAAGGAAAGCATTACAGATCTGGTCACGCCTTAAAGGCGGTCTACACCGTGTTCTTATCTTACTATGTTTATCTGAGCTGCCGTTAGTAATGGCCTAGTCACACAAGAGATCACCGACTCTAGTGTTACAATCAGAACGCTGTGGATTGAAACATGTCGGGGGTGTATTATAAGTTCCCAAGGAGTGTAACATTATGGAGCGTTTGAATATAGAGCGACTCGGTTCAGATTGAATGTCATTGCTTAGGTCATTCCATAGTTTAGGGAATGAATGTTTTGGTAAATTTGCAGAGAAGCATGTTCGAGGTGTATTTCTCTTTAATTGTCCACTATGTCTGGTTAGCATCCCGGTTGGGTGATTATAGATTTGGAGGAAATTTTCAAAACTTTTTGGCAAGTTTCCAGAGTGCCAATCACGAATGAACAGCAAAGTGTGTAGCCTGTAAAGATCATCAAACTTGAGAATTTCATCTTTGAGGAATAAGGGGTTCGTGTGGGAATTGTATTGTTTTATATTTATTACACGCAGAACTCTCTTTTGTAATGTAAAGAGCTCTTTTGTAGTTGTTGCATGACCCCAGACTTGAATTGCATACAACAAGTGACTCTGAACCAAAGTGAAGTAGAGTGTTTTAAGGGCTTGATGAGGGAGAATTCTTTTTGCCCTATTTATTGTGTATATCGCTCTGGAAATCTTCGATGCTATATATGAAACATGGCTATCGAATTTGAGATTTTCATCAAAACATACTCCTAAGAATTTTATTGTCTTCGTGTCCGATCTGTTTGATATCTGGGTTAATTCTGAGTTATTAAGGAGAAGGCGAGGCTGGGTTTGGACATACTTTGTATGAGGTGGGTGAATGATTATGTACTTGGTTTTTTGGGCATTTAGGGATAATTTATTTGCCTTGCACCACTCACTTACTTTTGAGATTTCGACATTTAGAGTATTAAATAACGTGTCAATGTTTCCGTCGGATTTGTACATAGTCGTGTCGTCTGCAAATGACAGAACATTCGAGGAGGTTGAATTTCTAATATCATTAATATAGATGAAAAAAAGTATGGGCCCTAAAACCGATCCCTGGGGCACTCCACAAGTAAGTACTTCATTATCTGAAGATGAATCTTTATATTGAACGAACTGCCTACGATCACGAAGATAACTTCGAAACCAATCATTAGTTATACCTCTGATACCATATGCTTCGAGTTTTTTCAAAAGAATACTGTGGTTAATGGTATCAAAGGCCTTTGAGAAATCTAGAAAAAGTGCGATAGTGTTATGATTTGGAGATAGGTCATTACTGTTGGCTACTTCGTGTAGGAAATGCAACATTGGGTGGACGGTTGAGTGTTTGGGTCTGAAGCCATATTGGTGTTCATATAAGATTTCGAATGCGGATAGATAAGAATAAAGTCGTCTATACATTATTTTTTCTAATATTTTAGAAAACGCTGGCAATATACTTATTGGTCTATAGTTATTTAACGAACATGGGTCTCCAGATTTAAAGATAGGTATAACTTTTGCCATTTTCATATTATTGGGGAAGAGACCTCGCGTGAATGATAAATTGAAGACGTGGGTCAAGGGTTCCGCGATTTCATTAATAGTTTCTTTTAGTATTTTTGTAGAAATGCTGTAGCAGTCCGTGCTTTGTTTTCCTTTTAGATTATTTGTAATGGCGATAATTTCTTCTTTAGTGGTCGGTGTGATAAAGAAGTTATCGCTTGAGTTATGCCGAATATAAGTGTCGAATTCTATGTTAGTGGGAGGGATGTTATCGTTTATTTTCTGTCCAATTGTTGCGAAAAAATTATTAAAATGATTGGCAATTGAGTCAGGTTCAGAGATTTTTCTACCATCAATAAGGAATTCAGTTGGCAATTGTTCTTTGCAGACAGATTTGTTGAGGGCACAACGAAGGCTTTGCCAACTTTTTTTAAATTGTACTTATTTTCGTTCAAGATATCTGTATAGTATTGGGCTTTTGCGCGTTTTTTAACTGCGTTGTATACTCTGCAGTATTGCTTGTAGTTATCGATGTTAGTGTTTGTTAGGCGCTTTAGTTTATTTACATGTAGTTTGTTTTTGTTTATAGAAGATTTTAGGATACCGCTAGTCATCCATGGCTGCTTTTTAACATACTTTTTGGGTACATTGTAATTTTCTATAGGAAAAGAAGTTTCAAAATTTTCCATGAACATATTTAAGAATATGTTGAAAGATTCATTAGGACATGTAGATTCAATTACTGAGCTAAAGTTCGTATCACGTAATTTATTTTTGAAAGAAGAAACTTTTTTTTCGTAAATGAGCGTTTGGGTTTTGGGGATACCTTTTGAGTCAACGTTGTTGCTTCCTCAGAATAAAAAGTTCCGAAATGATCTGAAACGTCAGTAATTATGATACCACATTTACCACCACTGGAGTAACTATTGGAGTAAATGTGGTCTATAAGAGTTGCCGAATATTCAGTAACGCGTGTTGGTTTTGTGATTAAAGGAATATATCCGTGACTGAAAACCATATCAATATAATCGGTTGTTTTAATATGTTCAGAGAATTTTAAGAGTTCGATGTTAAAGTCACCCATTATATGAGCTCTTCTGCTATTTATGCCTACGAAAATGTCATTTAAGGTAGAAATAAAACTGTCAAGATTAACCTTGGGTGCAGTGTTGGGTCTGTATATAATGCCAATAATTGTTGACTTTTTATCATTGGGGTAAATTTCTACAAACAACGATTCGAATACATGTGGAATAAACACCGTAAGTTCAGCAATTGAGGCTGTACTGTAAATCTTCGTGGACTGTGAAAACCTCTGATAGTCCAATTACATCAAAGTCATTTTCTCCATTATGTAAATCATGTAGTAGATTTACTAGAGAATCCCAATTCGCATTCAGACTCCTACAGTTAATACTAAATAACGAGAGAGATGTATTTTTTGATGAAACACGTTTGAATTGGTCAGGGCTATAATATGAGCAAGGATGGCCATATGGGATATATGGTGTGTCAGTGACACTGTTATCGTTTATGTCGATAATATTTTTGCATTTAGCTGTGAGATTGTAGTCGTCGCTTTCCTGAATCTCGTCGAAGGTGATTTTACCCGCTATGGTAAGATGATTGATAGAGACATATTATGGTTGGAGTTTGCATAATTTCTTTTAACTTGCATTGCGTTATGTCAAGCTTGCTTGCGATTCCTGTGTATACGGAGACATACTTGAGAAATGGTGAGTGAATACCACCTATACTGCCGTTATATAGAATGAGTACGGTTATCATCAATGATTGTGTACTGGCAGAGCTGATCGGATTAAATTTATTAGTTTGAGGTATGTTATGTTATAAGCAGTGTAGCCATTAGAGCACTTATGATAACCAGAGGAAATGAAAAACGCATGTGGACTTGTCTAACAAAACAAGTCTAAAAAGATTATATAAAAAATACAAAATGATATTATATAAACCAAGGCGTTGCCCTGTAGGGGCTAACATACTTCCCCCAAGTCCATTTCTAAATCTGGTTCTCTGAAGCGACACAGGATTAGGACGCTAATGAGTAATAGAAATTCCAGCTCCAACACAGGCGCACATCTTTCCCGCTGCCGTCGTGTTTGCAAAAAATCGAATTTTTTGTTGTTTTTTTTTTTTTTTTCGTTTTTTTTTTTTTCCCTTGTTTTTTTCGAAATTTAAAAAAAAAAAAAAAAAAAAAAAAGAATAAAATAAAAAAATGTTCATGAACATGGAAGGACAGCTCACATGCCATAGATAATATGGTTAGATCATTGACAACATAGTGAACAACACGCCACCTAACTGCTAAGCAAATATTAACCTCCCATACAACACCTTAACTCTGAAAGGGCATATCATTCAGATCATAAGCATGAGATGACTCAGCCGGGCTCATTCCTGTATTCTTTCTTACGTGCACATGGGGGATTTGAAGCTTTGGTATCAAGGTTTGAGAGGGACAAACCTTGACATGAAATGTTTGACGATGATGCTGGGATATTGATCCCACAAGACTTGCGTGTATGCCGTCAAGTGATCGATGCAGACCAGCCGCCACAACGAAACATGTTTCACCTTGCGGGCTTTCGTTTCTGCGTCTCCGTACTAATCTTATAAAATCTCCAAAAACGTAGTATCACATTTGTTATGGATATACACACTTTTCAATGAATATAAAACTGAAATTTATTGAGTCGCCTCGTCTATTAACATTGGTTTCCAGTATGTACGATTGAGTCGCCTCATCTATTTTGGTCGCAGCTCCGTAATCAGCATGTACGATAAAAATGAAGTCTTAGATTTCGCCTGTCATTAACCCATTAAACCCTAATGATATACACTATGCCGCGCCAATCACATCACTTGAAAAAAACTATAATCATCAGTTGGGTGGATTAATTTAATATTTTCTACGTGCAGCCTTGATCTTCCACACAAAGGAATGGGGAGGTCATACACTTTGAAGAATTAGGACGTACATGTATCAAGATCCAGAAGCAGAAAAAAATGACCTAAAGGGTCAATGTGGGGCAGCTTATACAGTAAGGCAGTATACAGTCTTCTGTTATTGCTGCTGTTGTTGTTGTTGTTGTTGTTGTTGTTGTTGTTGTTACAGTTAAAACTAGAAGTCCTGTCACGAACTGTGTACTTATCTAGGCTTAAATGCGCGTAGGAATTGCGCGCAATTGCCATATCGAATGGCATCCAAAGGTTCTCCTAGTTACTCATAGCAAACACGGGCAATGTTTCTGCCAATGGACCTCCGGGTCCATTGGCTGAAACATTGCTTGTGCACAGGCCATATGTACAGAATTTGATAGCCTTACTATGGTCATAACGCGTAGATAAATGCGCAGATCGACGTGCTATCTGTGCGCCTTTCACGAAAGGACTTCTAGTTTTAACTGTATGTTGGAAGTTTACAAAATGTACTGATTCTCGAAAGCTGAAGCTGTTCATTTCACCGAACAAACTTATTCTTTGTGGAAATACTGAATGGCCCTCACTGTTCTCATTATTTATTTATTTATTTATTTATTTATTTATTTATTTATTTATTTATTTATTTATTTATTTATTTATAGGGATTTAACGACACTTCCGGCAGCCAGGTTCACCTCGTGTCGGACAGTACTACGATGGCGGAAGCCGGATTACCCGGTTAGCGTTAGTTGAAGGCACATGCACCTTGGATGTATAGGACGCTTTAGTACACAACACCACCGTGCCCCCAAGCGGGTAAACGGGATTCAGTGCCTTGCGCAAAAACATAACGCAATTACCTCAGGTCACGATCATATGCAATTAAAAGCAGTTTATTTTACATGAACCAACTTCTCTTTGAATTATCCTGTCTCTTGTCCTACAAACATTAGCCATCCTGGTTCTGGTATCAGGCATCAATATGGAACTACTAAGAGAGGATATATTTATGTGCGAATTATGTAAGAAATATGATATTCTGAAAAAGGTTCTTCTACCAAAATCAGAATATTTTTCAATAATGAGCTTAAGCGAATAATTTTCACATCTAGAGTATTATTACCAGTTTTCCAAGTATGCGATTCATCAGTGTGGTGTGGTTGAGACATTATTTATATTTATTTATTCACTGGTATTTAAGATCACATATTTCTACATAATGGCTATAATTGTGACCGGTTAAGAAATTAATAAGGAGACAAAGCACAACTGACGACAAGATAGTGTATTTCGTTCAGAAGGATGATATATTTGATGTTATCAAACGTGGACACACATCCATTGTCATGGTAGTCGTGATCGAATGTTGAAGGCATCAGGGAGAAGACATCTTGTTGCAGGTGGGAACAATACATCGGACTGAACTATTTGTGAAGTTTGCGTAGTTAAGGAAGAATGCTATATTGCAGGCACAATATCTCCATCATTACCGCATATGCCATCCCAAATTACAAACGGAATATGATTTACTGGCGGTTTTGCTACGATGCGGAAGCCGGAATACCCAGTTTGCGTTCGTTGAAGGCACGTGAACCTTCGATGAGCAGTACGCTTTAGTACACAACACCACCGTGCCCCCAATCGGATAAACGGGATTAAGTGCCTTGCGCGAGATCACGATCAGATGCAATTAAAAGCAGTTTATTTTACATGAACCAACTTCTCTTTGAATTATCCTGTCTCTTGTCCTAAAAACATCAACATCCTATTTCCGGCATCAGTCATCGTCAATATGGAATTACCAAGAGAGGATACATTTATGTGCGAATTATGTAAGAAATATGATATTCTGAAAAAGGTTCTTATGCCAAAATAAGAATATTTTCCAATAATGAGCTTAAGCGAATAAGTTTTCACATCTAGAGTATAATTAACCAGTTTTCCAAGTATGATATTCATCAGTGTGGTGTTGTTGAGACATTATTTATATTTATTTATTTATTGGTGTTTAATGTCACATATTACTGGCTAATCATGGCAGTATTACGGGTGGAGGAAGCCGGAGTACCCGGGGAGAACCACCGAGCAACTGTCCAACATACCAACTCCACACAAGCAGGGTTAACATTGGTTGAAGACAGGTGCACCATCGACGTGCAATACACCTTAGTACACGTCACCGTGCCCCCATCAAGCGTATCGTCACCTGAGTGCTAGAATGTCCTATGTCCCATATGGGACGGGTTTGGGGGGGGGGGGGTCCCATATGGGACATAGGGCATTCTAGCACTCAGGCGACGATATGACTATTATTTGTTATTGATGCCCGCTTGCAGTACACCTTAGTACACAGTATCATCGCTCTTGTGGGTAATCAGTATTAAGTGCCTTGCCTGTGTATACAGCGCAGTTACCGCTGTTCGATATCAAACCGAGGACCTTTCGGCTTGAAGTCGTCCAATGCCAAATGACCACTGAGACATACCGGTTGACAAATTAATAAGGAGGCAAAGCACAACTGACGACCAGATAGTGTATTTCGTTCGTTCACAAGGATGAGATATTTGATGTTATCAAACGTGCGCACATATCCACTGTCATGGTGGTCGTTATCGAATGTTGAAGGTATCAAAGAGAAGACATGCTTGTTGGAGGTGGGAACAATACATCGAACTGAACTATTTGTGAAGTTTGCGTAGTTAAGGAAGAATGTTATAATGCAGGCACAATATCTCCATCATTACCGCATATGCTATCCAAAATTACAAACGAAATATGATTTACTGGCGGTTTTATCCAGCGACCGAACAGAACAACAGTAGCTTGAATAGCATCAACCAGAAACGAGAGCAGAAGAACATCAACCAGAAAAACCATCGGAGGAACATCAACCAGAAAAAAAACAACGAAACAACATTAATCAGAAGAAAAACCAGAACAACACCAACAAAATGCAACAACTGAACAACATGAACAAGAAACGATCGATTAACCCGAGATGAGCAACATAGCTAAGAATCTAAAAGTTACGACGCAGGCACAGCAGGAACAGACCGACCGTGTTGTAAAGTGAAGGCGGGTAATAATGAAGGATGGAACTGCTGGCGACAATATCGCAGAACCTATTCCAGAAGTTGAAAGAGTGCGTGGGGATCATAGAAATATTCTTGGTGTTATATGCTGTGAAGAATGGACAATATACGATCGGTTGCACTTCTGGTCTTTTTGGTCGAAATCAGTTTAATTTATATATTCGGAGACTGTATTGACTAAGACGGTAGTGTGCATGTTCGCCAAATGAACCAAAGTAAGGCTCAACCTGGTGATCAGGGCTTTTTTAAAGTGCTCTTGTAATGGAACTACAAGAGCGAGTTATGAATTTGTTTAACCCTTTGACTAACAAATCTACAGCATCCGCCGACGGAATTTACAAATTGAGCAGTTGAAAAAAAAACCCACAAAACCATATCATGTGACCCCTCACTGGAACGAGCTCCACGAGCTCGTTCCAATGAGGAGTCACATGATATGGTTTTGTTGAAATATTTTGAAACATTTGAAAAAAAACAATTATTAAAATAATTAATTTTGATATCGTCTTCTTTGGATAAAGGGTTAAAAGTTATGCGGTGTGCAACGGTATATATCAATAAAGAGTAAATTTCTCAAATAAAGGAGATGATTTGTTTGATGAACCTTTGGCGGAAGTGTTATCTTTTTAGATTCTTTGAGTATGTCACTAATTTGTTCACTTTAAAATCTCTTAAGAGTTTTTGATTCTGTTGTGTGATGTGCATTATCTTCACTAATGATTTCCGTCAAATAAATATAATTACATCAACCTTTACATTTTGTGAACATACAATTTATCCCACATAAGCATTGGCCAAATGAGTGTTGTGTGAGTTCTGTCACTTGGACAAGTGACTTGAACATTTAGGCATTTGGACAAATGACTAAGGGTGACACTCATTTGGCCAAGTCACTAAAACGTTTAGTCATTTGCCTAACTGCTAAGTGTGACAAATTGACTGTGACATGTACATGCTTCTTTCTCTCTAGTTTATCGATACAGCTATAAAAACAAAAAATATATAATTGACACTGGGATAAAGAATCACTCACTTGAATGTAGTGACGATAAGGTGGGCGCTTCGGAGTTTGAGGCACTCTCATAAATTAAAACAAGGTAAAGACACATGGACAAATTCTGACAAACAAAAACAATTTAGCACTCGACCAGTTAATATGAGCTGATTTAGCACAAAGGCCGAATACTACAGGTAGCTTCACCTCAAACATAACGTGCATTTATAACGCTATCACCATTAAATAACTTATTATGGAAAATATCGTCCACAACACGTCCAATAAGGGAATGACATCAGCAGCCAACTTCTCAACGTTGTGAGTGAGTTGGTTTCGGGGGGTAGCATCGAATTATTTATTTATTTATTTATTTATTCATTGGGGTTTAAGGACACATTCGACAGCCAGGGTCACAGTTTTACGGGTGGAGGAAGCCGGAGTACCCGGAGAGAACCATCGGACAACGGCAAGCAACTGTCAGACTCCCCAAAATCAGGGTTAGCATTAGTTGAAGACAAGTGCACCATCGACGTGCAGTACGCCTTTGCATAAAACGCCACCGTGCTCCACGTGGGTAGTTGGGATGAAGTGTCTTGCCCAAGGACACAACGCAGTTGCCGCAGGTGGGATTCGAACCGAGGACCTCTCGGCTTGCAGCTTGCACCTCTACTGAGCCACCGCGCTTCCAGAATCGAATTAATCCTCTCGTATTTTGTATTAACTGTCCATCTGACATTTGCAGAAAACATTTCCTGAATAACTAAATATTTTTTTCATTTTTCGACTCGAAAACATAACTTATGACCCCTTATTGGAACGAGCTCGTACCAATGAGCATAATAAGCTTTGTTCCAACAAGACTAATCCTCCTCCTCTGATTGGACGAGAGCTCACTTAGTATATTCTAGGTTTACGGCTCAAGTGGCAAATGTTACCGTCTGACGTCACAACGCGAAATATTTGCAATGACGTCGTCCGTTTCGTAACTGCTTCATCAATGGAGTGACTAGCAAGCCGCTTCATTTTTCGGGATTTTTCACGTGTGCAGCAGACGGTTTTCCGGGTGAAGTGTTGTTTAAATTACAAACTGATTTACGATTTGAACTAAGATGGAACGAGGTAATCTGGTTTATTGATTACAGTGCCGCCTTGAATACACGTGAAGTTTATTTACTAAACCTGCGATCGTTAAAAGTTGCCTTGAACAAGGCAACTTTTAACGATCACAATGTTAGTAATGAGCCTGTCGTGTTTCACAATGTAGGTGTTGGGCTATGGGTAGTGTCTATTGGAAATTATACGCGTCTCAGTTGAACATAAGCTCCGAGCCGCAAACCTCAGACCATGTTACCGCCAATTCATCACAATAACTTATAATGTTTTTAAGGCAAAAATTAAAAAAAAAATAATATTAAAATTGGGTGGCGTCTTTTGTGAGCCGCGCTGACCGGCCATAACACAATTTACAGGCGAAAGTTTATTTTCTGAACAACAACTTAATTTTTTTATTTATTTGTTTTTTATCACGATCTATCACTGGGGCAGGCTTGATCCATGGGAGGGGTAAGTGGGTATGGTCGTAAGGTAGGTTCCGCAGAAGAAAGCTAAAACTTTTAGAAAATCTACATGATAGTTGTTTTGGTCACTGGGTAAAATTTGTCGATCTCTTTTGATGCCACAAATTACAATAAAAGGTATTAAAGATAAAACTGCTCAGGTTGTCGTTGCTTTACCACTGTCCTTCAACAAGGACGACTACACGAACTCACTCCCGTCAGGTCATTCCTACTCGAACCAAAAAACCCGAAAATAGTCACAAATATCATCAGATTTCCAACAATACAATCATAAAAATAAAATAAGAGCAAATAATCTGTCCCCTGAATACCAATGTGTTCTATGTGCCAGTAAGCACATAGAACACATTGGAACTCAGGTGACGATATGTCAACAAAATACTGTTCACTGGTTTCCTTAACGACCCAAGGGATGTAACTCAATCTGTTGTCTTCACCGATTATAAAAACAAAATTATTATCACGAATTTGGTCCAAATAATTGTGGAGCTGAGAAATGCGTCCACAAATTTATTTCCACTAAGTTGTATTGTGTTTCAAACGGGACAAAAACGTTATCTCCGCCAACATGTATGGTATATGGAGATTTAATACCTGGATGTCTCATTTAAACACCTCGCCTGCGACTCGGTGTTTAAAAACCGACATCCAGGTATTAAATCTCCATATACCATACATGTTGGCAGAGATAACTTGTATTATAATTCCCTCCACTGACGCTTTCTCAATCTCCATGACTACTATATTGATCATTTCCCTCGTCGACTTATCTGTCAGAATTTTCAACTCCTTCATCCACTGGCGTCTTATTTTACTAGACAAACATTTGGGGGATTCGAAAATGAATTGTTCCAGTGTCTCCGTTAGTCCTAACTTGCAAATTTATTGCTGTTGGTACCCTATTCCACGCCTTCGCGATATCCTCCCTCCCCCCAACTACGGTGACTGTGCTTTCACTTTGAAAAACAACGACCCCCTACCCCTAAAAAAGATCCCGCCCCCATAAAAAAAGCTGGTGTATCATTTATATAACCCGCCAAAAATGAGGTGTGGGCCTAAGCCAGGTCTCTAGTGTCTATTGCAATCCTCGAGCACCACTCCCTTGATATATTTTTCCTGACTTCACTTCAATCTCCTTCTAGATCTGGAGTGTCCAAAAAATAATTTTCCATTAGATCCACCACCTGCCCTGTCTATCCTATGTTGAAGTATAACACATATTTAACCGTCGTTTACACTATCTTCTGTTTGGAAGGTCTGCCAGTAATTTACGAAGCGTAATTACTTCATATCTATTCTGTCTTGGACCGGCATCCACCCGAGTTTTAATTTAATCGCTACCAGTGCGCCTGTGTCATTTGATACGGTTATCCACCAACTCGCATTTCAGAATCTCCAAATTCGTCACTACCATTTGGTTTAAAGTGATCTAATCCGTTCCATAGTTTATACTTGTAAACCCATCCACTCCCAAATAGTTTTTCCTTGTTACAACTATTCCTTCCTAAAAGTTTCAACCAATTGAGTATTCTTTTCCCCTTTGCATTGTCTATCCTTGTGCCTCAAACTGTAACACAAAACTTTCCCAAAAGTATTTATATTCTCAAGTCTCCCCGACTGTTTGATATTTGCATTCAACTTCAACAATACAAAACTGACACACCTTCCATCTTCAGACTCATCTACCCAACAGTTATAATCATATAAGCTTGTTTTTGCTTATTTCTAAAAGTTACTCCCCGCACTTTCCTACAATGATTAATAGTTTCTGTAGCCCCTCTTCACTCTCAGCAACTAAACCATGTTATCAGCAAATAATAATTTAATCATTTGCTCCGCCTCTGCGTTTGATTGGTTGAAAGCATACAGCGTGAAAGTCGTCAAAATCGTATAAACCAAATCGCGTAATGATTTGGAATGTCTACACGTTCGCACATCCGGTCCAACTTTGAAGACTCTGGAAGTCCCGCCCACTCAATTCAATTGTCACCGTGAGGACGTGGCGGCAGACTGATAGATGGATAACAAGCTTGTAAACAAAGATCAATAATCGATTTTTCATCGCCTCCAGTCAGCGAGAATATAATGATAATTTCTCGGGAACAATTGAATTTAATAAAATATACCGAAGTGGAAGACGAATAAAATTTTGATCATACATCCAAACATGATTTTGAGGGAACTTAAAAAAAAAGTTTTTAATGATATTGTTACATGACTTGCTAAATATCTGTCGTCTGCGATCGAAAATCAAAACAACAAACAATTTGACAATAATTGACGTGACCTGTTTGTGGCACACTTTCCTGAGTTTGACTGTTGTCTTTTGCGAAAATTAAAAGTTTTTCGTTCACGTACACATAGTTTTTATATTTTAATATTACCGCCGGATTTAATTATAAGAAATAACTGTTGTTTTCCTTCGGTTTATGCGATATAAACCGAAAATTTTCAGCGCGAGCTTAATCATAACTCGCGTAGCGAGTTATGAAGCTTGTGCTGAAAATTTTCGGTTTATATCGCATAAACCGAGGGAAAACAACAGTTATTTCTTAAATAACCTTGGGATATTTTGGTCTCCTCATCCTTGATACCATCTGGGCTTTCCGCCAACTCTTAACGTGTATGTACAATGCGGGGGAATATGTGACAAGATTAATCCTTTCTTAACTCGTTGAGGGCTAGATATTTTAGGTGATCTGAATTTGTTATTCAAAATTTGTTCTATTATAAATTATTGGAGAGTGCCCTCAGGCACTCTGCAATATATTGTAATAAAACAAATTTATATAAATAAAATACCATTTGCGTTTGGCTGAATATGAAACAAGAGCAAGGAAAATATTGTCTTTTGCTCTGTTGCCCTTATTTTTGGAAAGCCGTGATAGTAACTTCTAGCACTTTACCAGCTAAGGCCTATCTCCATTGGGATACTTTCGTGGTGATATTTCACAGAATGAATTCAATTTGCCCATCCGCGAACCTTGCTGTCATTATTCTGACAAAGCTGCATATATTAGGATGGAAATGTAACCCTGACACGCGAAGATGGCACTTTTTTCTTATTTAGCGCTCGTGCGCACGTGCATATTGGGGTAATAATTGCCCCAGATCATGCAGTACTGAATTCTCAGATCGATTCAACTGACTCGGAAAACCAACAAAAAATGGAACCGTATATAAACTGGATCGACTAATATGCGGAATCCTGTATTACTTCTCGTTTTCATTTTTACTGTTATACTCCTTTTACGTAAACTGTTTCGATATTACACAAGCATAATAAGCTGGCATAAACATTTCTGAATTCACGGCGTACTTCAGCCGTGAGAATTTTGCAACCATGTCTGCAATACATTCCGCCCAGAAGTTCCATCAACATTTTTCGAAGAAAACATGGTGTCACTTGGGTTGGTTCCTTTACCAAGTCATGGTACTCTCGAAAACTGTAGGATTCAGGAGAACAGATAAAAACTGTAACAGGAGGATAGATATGTGCGGGAGCCTGGGTTCGAACCATCGACCTCTAGCACACAAAGCGACCGATTTACCACGAGACTAAGAGATCCGGACCAACCAGGCTGGTTGGTAAATGGCCTTTATACCTCGACCGCTACACTATTCTCCCCTTCTTTTGAGATTCACCACATGTGAATCTCACCCAAGTTCCTCCCTCAGAGCGGTTGAAAACATCCGCAGTGCCACCTACTGCTGAGGATTGGACAAGCCCCCAGATGTAACAGGAGGAGAGATAAGTGCGGGAGCCGGGGTTCGAACCGTCGACCTCTAGCACACAAAGCGACCGATTTACCACGAGACTAAGAGATACGGACCAACCAGGCTGGTTGGTAAATGGCCTTTATACCTCGACCGCTACACTACTCTCCCCTCTTTTGAGATTCACCACCTGTGAATCTCACCCAGGACCCCCCATCAGAACGGCGAAACACCCGCAGTGCCACCTACTGCTGTGGATCGGACGAGCCCCCAAATGTAACAGGAGGAGAGATAAGTACAGGAGCCGGGGTTCGAACCGTCGACCTCTAGCACACAAAGGGACAGATTTACCACGAGACTAAGAGATGCGGGCCAACCATGGTGGTTGTAAATGGCCTTTATACCTCGACCGCTACAAAACAATCTATTTGATGCAATAACTCGGCCCGTTTGACAAAAATTCAAATTGGCGTGTTTTGCGACATAACTTCCATTACCACGGTTGGAAATTAAATCTTTATGGACAAGAGATTGATAAATTCTTCATTGGAAAAAGTCTTTGACTCTGTTACAAATTTTATCGACCCTGTCCGGATAGAAGCTTGTAATTGGGATTCACCGTATACAATGTTATTAGTATTCGTGTTGTCGTGTGATGCTACCTCCAAACTTTGAACGAAAATTACGGTGGCCAAGACAACGAATGGGATGACTTAAGATTTCAAATTACGTATTTCCGCATCAGAAGTACTTTTAAAAACCATTTTTGTTATGATACATCCACCCTCGATTGTCTGCGTGAATATTCTCCCGAATTTGAGACATGTCTGTAACCTACATACATTAAGCATTCTACTTTTTTGTGTGATGTGATGGGAGGTAGTTTTCCAAGTTGTTTTTCGAATGGAGATCTTTATCCTCAAAGTGTAGCCACGCCCTCCATCCAATAAGATTGAAATTCTTTAAAAAAGAATTTTGGAGAACCACCACTGACAAAACTTGGAGATGGTGACGGGGCATTTCCTCTCAAAACCCTTTCGGCACTGGCGTTTTGTCCCAAGTCGAGTTTCGTACCGGGACGATTCGTGTAACTTTTTTTTAAGGGGGTGGTGGGTGGGTGGGAGGTGTACCCTTTCAATTGCTTTCGAATGAAGATATTAACCCCACAGTTTGGAACCCTGTCCAATGAACTTGAAATTAGTTTAACCCTTTACCCAACGCAGACGATATCAAAATTTATTATTTTAAATGCCATTTTTTTTTAATTTTTCAAAAATTTCAACAAAACCATATCATGTGACCCCTCGTTGGAACGAGCTCGACGAGCTCGTTCCAACAAGGGGTCACATGATATGATTTTGTTGAAATGTTTTGAAAAATAATATTTTTTCAACTTCTGAATTTGCATATTACGCAGGCGGATGCGGCCGATTCGTTCGGTAAAGGATTAAACTATTTTTTATGAACCACCAGTCACAATGCTTCGAGATGTAGTATTTATTTTCGTTAAGTGAGGGAGATTCATGATTGTTCACAGAATGTTTCTTATTTATGTTCTAATACAAAACGATTGGGGGCGTGGTGGCGTCATGTAACTGGTTCTCGTCAGATCATCGAAGTTAAGCAACGTCGAGCGCGGTTGGAAGTTGGGTGGGTGACCATTTCAGCTACTGATCCGCGCTTCCGCGGTTGTGTCCTTGGGCAAGGCACTTAACCCCGATTGCCTACATGGGGGCACGATGACGCTGTGTACTGGGGCGTACTGCACGTCGACGATGCGCATATCTTCAACCAATCTAACCCTGCCTGTGCCGCGGTGCAGAGTTCAGAGCCGTTGCTCGGTGGTTCTCTCCGGGTACTCCTCTTTCCTCCACCCGTAAAACTGTCACCGACATGATATGGTCCTGGCTGTTAATGTGTCGTTGAACCCTAATAAAAAAAAAAATTCAAAACGATTGCGTGATATGTGCACAAAATAAGACTGTTTGGCTGGCATTTTCTTGCGCGGTTGTGCTTGTACAAAATGTTTTCTTGTTTTATACTGTTTTCACTTTTTTGCGGGTTATGTATACTCTGTACATCACGTATATAAAATAGCTAAAAAGTATGTCAAAATAATGTGTCTTTGTGAATCGCACGAGTCTTGCGAGCCTTGGCGAGCAGGTTAAACAATTAATACCGCGAAAGAGGTAGAAATATTTTGGACACACTATATAACTAGAGGTGCCAGTCCAAGTGAGACAAAGAATACCCTCACCCCCAGCCCCGCATTCCACACAAATAACTCGCTGAGTATTTTCAAAATATGTTTCATCAAATCTTGTCATGGTTGCTTCATAGCAACATTGACCAGATCTGATGAAACATAATTGATCTACATTTAACTTTAGAAACTACTGAAAATCCATTCAATTCACAGAGGGGGGGGGGGGGGATTTGATTAGTGTGACTTAATTATACTTATTTCAGTGGCAAGAGAAATCCTGTCCTGGGCAGGAATATCTCCCAACAGCATGTAAGGAGTTAAGTAGATCGCATAAACACTCGTCGTCGAATAAGGGCAATAACTCTACAAAAGTACGTCCAACCGATCCCACAAGCAGAGGCGCACAGGTTCCCATGTTGGTTAACCTCTACTGAATTCTTAAAAACATGACCGAATAAGCACAGACAAAATGATGAAGGTTGCGAAAAAACTCCCAAGACGAAAAAAGGGCAATAACTCTACCAAATTAAGTCCAGCCGATCCCACACTCAAAGGCGCACGGGTTACCATGTTGGTTAATCTCTATACTGAATTTTTAAAAACATGACCGAATAAGCACAGACAAAATGATGAAGGTTGCGAAAAAACTGCAAGTCGAAAAAGGGCAATAACTCAGGCAAAAAAGATCAGTGCGATCAATCTCAAAACCGTTCAGGTGTCGATGCTGGCCAATCTCTGTGCCAGAGTTTAACAAAATGACTGGAAAATGAAGGAATACAAGCTAGGACAAAGTTCTGTGCATGAATGACAAATTCTAAGACAAAAAGGGCAATAACTCAGAAATGACATGATTGGTCGTTCTCGAAATAACATGTGCAAAATTGTTCCTATCGTGGATAATATATTTGCCAAGTTTTTAAAAGATTGACTGAAAAATGAAGGAATACAAGCTCGGAAAGTGTTATGTGCACGGATCACAAATTCTGAGTTTAAAAAACCCAATAACCCTGGAATGACATGGCCGATCGACCCCCGAAGTCGCAGGTGCACAGGTTCCCATGACTGGTAACAAATCTGCCTTGTTTAAAAAAAATGATTGCAAAATGACCTTGAAAAGCTCCTCGCAAAATTGTGTCCACAGACGGGCGGACAGAGGAAGAGACAGACGGCAAGAGACAGACGGCAAGACGGACGGTAGAACGGATGGACGGACACATTGATTCCAGTATACCCCTCACAACTTTGTCGCGGGGATTATAATTATTATCTTTATTCCTCATTTTTATATTGTCTTTGGTTCAAAACAACAAACATTTATGATAAGGCCTAAAAAAAAGTTAAAAATATGTTTCTCAGGCCTTCCCGCATCGTCCTTTTAGCTGCCACGTGCTCCCTTTTTATAACCAATGCAAACTTGAAAAAAATACAAATTAAATGGTTTATGTCTGATATTTTACCCAAGTTAATAAAACTGATAACTTTGTCCCTATAGTGCTACAAGGCTGTGCAATGCTAAGGCATTGCAAAGCCTTGTTGCACTCAAGAGACGAAATACACCACCACCCATGCTATTATGTGGGTTATGAGGTCAAAAACATAAAACAAAGAACATGAACTTTTGGTGGAAAAAAATAAAATAAAAAACCGCCGCCCGCCCACATGCAGTTTTACAGAAAATGGCATGAGAAACAGAAAATCTACTTTGTGGAGCTTAATGGAGTTCTAGAATTATTATTTTCACTAAAATAGAATCAGTGTGTCTTAACGTCTTTATGCAAATAATAATGACATTAGTGACCTCACAGCTACTAAATGCATACATTTTTTCAGTATTAAACCAATGGAGAAAATGTATTAAATGAAAAAGTGTGGGATAAGGTTAAATATATCTCAAGTTCCTATTAACTGAATAAAAGTCTACAGTTGGGATCAGTTGCTATATATTGTATTTCCCGATCACTATAATTCAATGCTAGATAAACACATCCGTATATACTCACCGGGAATCGTTTCGTAAATTTATGTTTCCATCTTGCAACAATACTATTGTTTAAGAAGAGAAGTTTACCGTCTTTGAAATTCTCATGTCCTATTATAAAATACTCTCCCTTTGACAGTTTGGGACACACGCATGTTGAATTAGTCCACAGGTAAACTTTTTGTCCGACGGATATAGGCACTTTTCCCTTCAGCAGAATGCCAAGAACAGATATTTTTGTCCGACTCTGACGCTTTGAATATTTTGTCTTTCTTACTTTTGCCCTGATAGCTGAAAATACAGAAAAACATAAATAAATCAAACAGTTGAACAGCAGAATAAATCAGCAATATTATCTATCTGTCTTACGATAACCAAGTTTGCTACGACAGCACAGTTGACCGAGTGCAAAGGCATTCTTGGACGGCTTTGCACACTGTCCAATTGTTTCCTTGTAACTAAATTGACACTGGTCACTAAATCAAGCCACTTTTGTCCTGATAGCTGGACATGCAGAAGAAATTATACAAATCAAACAGGAGTGGAATAAATTAGTAACATTAACTATCTGTCTTACAATAACCAAGTTTGCTACGACAGCACAGTTGACCGAGTGCAAAGGCATTCTTGGACGGCTTTGCACACTGTCCAATTGTTTCCTTGCAACTAAATTGACACTGGACACAAAATCAAGCCACTTTTGTCCTGACAGCTGGAAATACAGAAGAAATTATACAAATCAAACAGGAGTGGAATACATTAGTAACATTAACTATCTGTCTTACAATAACCAAGTTTGCTACGACAGCACAGTTGACCGAGCGCAAAGGCATTCATGAACGGCTTTGCACACTGTCCAATTGTTTCCTTGTACCTAAATTGACACTGGACACAAAATCAAGCCACTTTTGTCCTGACAGCTGGAAATACAGACGAAATTGTACAAATCAAACAGGTGAACAGTGGAATAAATAGAGGATATGGAATGAGTGTTTTTCTCATATAATATTTATGAAACGAGTCTAAGAATTGTTCAAACGGAAAATTCGGGCGAGTTTCATAAATATTATATGAGAAAAACACTCATTTCATATTCTATTTATCATATGACACACACACGCACACATTAGCTACTTAGTATGACTTTTTAACCCATCACCTAACTTGGGTTGCAGACGGCACTTGGAAAAAACATCCTCGTTTTACTAAAAAGTTTCATTTTTTGCTTCCAAAATATAGGTTATGACCCCTCATTGGAACAAGCGTGACACGCTAGTTCTAATGAGGGATCATAACCTATGTTTTGGAAGCAAAAAGTGAAAATATAAAAAAAACTGAATGGCGTTTTTCTTGTATTGCGCGAGACGGTTTTTGCCGTTACGTTAGGTAAAAGATTAATACAATTTAGTACATCACGTGACAAATCCCCGTATTCTCATTGGCTGTATTGATATGGACTATGAAAGCATAGTGCCCGGAGTCAAGCATAGTGCACGGAGTCATGCAATAGTGCGCACGCATTGCAAACAGAATCCCGAGGGGATTCCCCTTTTCTTCTGAGCAGACGGCAAATGTGGAGACGAATAGAAATAAAATGAGCGTTTCGAGATTCGCAAACGAGAATGTTAATTCTTTTCTTGAACAACATAAGAGCCGAAAGACTGTTAGTTTAACCAAATGTGCTGTCAATATTCTCCGGCAGTTCTGTTCTGACAGAAAAAGGAATGGTGCATTTGAAACGTTAGATGTTGGAAGATAAACGGAACTATTGAAAGACTTTTATACAAACGTTAGAAATCGCGATGGTGATTTGTATTCCAAAAGCAGTATTTGTGCCATTCGTCAAGGAATAAGAAGATATTTGCAAGAACCCCCACATGAGAGACACTTTGATATAATAACAGACCCAGCTTTCAAAGGTGCTAATCGTATATTCGACAGCATGTTGAAGAAAACAAGAGAAGACGGAAAAGGAACAGTCCGACACAAAAAACCCATTCCGCCAGGTAACTATAAAAAATACATAATACAATAAAACACAACAAAACTAGAAAGTGAACAAGTCAGTGTCTGCAATAGACAGTGGTGTTGTAATTATTTGTTCTCGTACAAATGCACAGTCTTGTTAATTACATGAAATAGACGAGTGTTGTTTATTACTCAAATCGACAAGAGACACATAAGAACAGTTGTGAGAGAAAGTAAATAAATAACGGGCAGCAATGTTTGCTGAAAGTTATCATAAACATGAATAAATAAATAGAGAAATTACGGGGAGCAATGTATGTTGAAAGTTATCATAAACATGAATAAATAAATAAATTGTAGACCTATCAATTAAATAGTTTTGAATAAGAGTGTTAGAGAGGGCACTGAATATTATTTATCTTCGATCACAATAAACGATTGTGATTGACCGTGTAAACGTTTATTCTGCTTTGATGCTTAGTGTTTCATTCTATTTCAGGCGATCTAAGGAAATTATATCAGCACCCGATTGTGTTTACTCCGGACATTCCAAGAGGTCTTTTGAATAAAGTAATGTTTGAGCTTTTATTTTACTTTTGTCGGAGAGGGAGAGAAAACATTCGAGAAATTAAAGTTTGTGATTTTGTAGTTAAAACTGATGACAATGGAAGAAAATACATCCTGAAAACTACTTCTGAGCGAACAAAACATCACACAGGTGTAACGAATGAGGATGAAGGTGATGGACCTAGAATGTATGAAACTGGCACAAAAATGTGCCCTGTTAATAGTTTTCAACGATATCTTATGAAACGAAACCATGAGTGTGATGCGTTCTTTCAAATTCCCAAAAATTCATACCACGAGAATGACGAATGTTGGTTTGAGCGAAGGGCAATGGGAAAAAATTCCATAGGAGAGTTCATGGTAAAAATGTCTAAACAAGTTGGTCTTTCTGATACATATACCAACCACTGTGTGCGTGCTACGACCATAACAATTCTTAATGATTGTGGATTCAAAGATCGCGATATTATTCCTTTATCGGGACACAGAAATGAAAAATCATTGTCAAGTTACGTTTCGGACACAAGAGCTGATGTCAAACGAGGTATGTCAGAGAGCTTGAGTTCCATGGTCGATAATGCAGATGCTGAACATTCAGAAATGCCTGCAGCGAGGAATGCTGTTGAGAAAACAACAACGCAACTCTCTTTCCAGTCAGCAAATTCCACAGTATCAGCACCCGAATTATTAGATACCGATATTGATGACGACGATCTGATAAGTGCGTTGGAGGAAATCGAGTGTTCAAAAAACTCAGCATCAATTGACATTCAAAAGCAATCCAAAGAAATATGCAACAAAATGCAGTATTGTGCCCCAAAATTCATTTTCAGCAATTGTGTTGTAAATATTTACAATAATTAAAATGTGCTCGTACATCAGAGGAAGTACCCATAACACGTTCAATGGGGTGAACGTTAATAAAACTTTAGTGCTATGAATAATGGAATTTCTATAGTGCCTCACAAGCTTTGTTAATACCACCATATGTGAGACGTTGATTCTGTTGTATGATATCTCGTGTTAACCAGTTATGTGCCACATGATTGGTTGATCGGTTTCATGTGTTTATTTACATTATTCTACTTTACCCGTTGAGTTCGAATCCAGTTGATAGTTTAATGTTTTCCTGACATTTTCATGTTATTAATTTCATTGTTTTATTTTGGATAGTAAAGTGTTAGTTATCTCTCCGTTCCTTCTTTAATATGTTGTGGAGATGGTCTAGGTGTGATGTACTAAACCCATTAATGCCTTCCGTTTCGGGCACTATGCTCTCATAGTGTTGCTTCGGGAACCGAACAGTGCCCTCGCTATCGCTCGTGCACTATTGCATCCCTCAGCAACACTATGAGAGCATTGTGCCCTCAACGGAAGGCATTAATAGGTAAATAACCCACCCTAAATAGGACAGATAACGCAAATTCTCCCTACTGAAATTATGCAAATGTGACCCAGTTCTATTTTGTTTAGCCAATCAAATTGGCCAGTTTTGAAATTGACCAATGAAAGCTCTCAACTCTAATTATGCAAATTATGAAAATGTGGCCCAGTTGTATTTTGTTCAGCCAATCAAATTGTCTAGTTTTGAAATTGACCAATGAAATTGAGGGAAGGCTTTATTTATCACTGATTAATGTGAAAACAAAATATCAAATGTTTTAAAGTGAACAAAACGGACGAGTCATATGATAAATTAGCAATATTAACTATCTGTCTTACAATAACCAAGTTTGCTACGACAGCACAGTTGACCGAGTGCAAAGGCATTCTTGGAACGGCTTTGCACACTATCCAATTGTGCGCTTGTAATTACATTGACATTGGACACATGGCTATGTTATTCCCCACAATAAACATATGTGTTTTCATTGGGAATAACAGGAAGACAGCCAATCTGGCTATGTTATTCCCCACAATAAACATATGTGTTTTCATTGGGGGATAACAGGAAGACAGCCAATCTGGCTATGTTATTCCCCACAATAAGCATATATGTTTTCATGTAATTTTATCATTGTGATTATTGTTTAGTATTGTGTATATGTTTTATTGTGAAATAAAGAATCAATCAATCAATCAATCAATCAATCAATCAATCAATCAATCAATCAATCAATCAATCACAAAAGCAAGCCATTGTTGGCGCTACGAACTTTGTATAAAATATACACAGACAATCTCCAACGAGTTTTTGGATTTGATTTTTGGATAAAAAATAGACTTTTCAACTCGTCCCCAGTTTATATCGAAACTTACGAAATGAGTTCAGTAACTCGGGTCCGGACCGAGCTTTAGCTTTACCTAACGAGCTTTATAAATTTCGATATAAACTGGGGACGAGTTGAAAAGTCTATTTCTTATATGATCCAAAAATCTCAACAAAAGACACTTAACCCTTTACCAAACGAATCGCCTGCATCCGCCCGCGTAATGTGCAAATTCAGCATTTGAAAAAATATTATTTTTCAAAAAAATTCAACAAAACCATATCATGTGACCCCTCGTCGAGCTCGTTCCAACGATGGGTCACATGATATGGTTTTGTTGCAATTTTTGAAAAATTAAAAAAAATGTTATTTAAAATAATAAATTTTGATATCGTCTGCGTTGGGTAAAGGGTTAAATACATTACAGTACTCCCGGCGCTAATTCTGTTAATACATGACTGTGGATTATCATTTCCATTGAATGAGCTTAATAACCGGAAGAAGGGTAAGATAATATAATAAATATTTTTACTGAATATTATTTATTGATTACGTTCTGTGTAAACTGTTTGTAAATACCCACGCCGGAAGTCGAGGCTGTATCAGTAGCGCCCAGTACGGGGATACATCATATTTAGAAACGTGAAGTGAAGAAAATAACAATTTGGAAACATTATGCTGGGAAGTTATTGATCAAATCATGTTTGGACTATCTGTGTTACACGAATACATCAATTTCCAACTTTTAAACCTGAGCAACAGGTACATGTAACCTAACTTTGGATCAAGGAAGTAACAGTACCTGAAAAAAGCATCCAATTATTTCAGAACGCCTTTGCGCCATTAGCTATTATGTTCTGCAGTGGCCACCATGAGACTGGCCATTAAATAAACAAAATAAAAAGATAGTAACTAGCAGCTGATCACGTTACGAGGTCTTTACATAAGCTGGCGTTGGGCTCGAACACAGATGAAGGGGGAAAAGCAAACTATGTGAAAAATGCCAGTAGCCTGATTTGCTTCTCATTATAATCCCGAGTTCAAACACAACTTAAAACCATGCCATTGCCGTTGCATTTTTACTCGCCATAACGTGTCAAAGAGATTTGACATTCAACTAACGAGCAATAATTCAGAGGATATATATATATATATATATATATATATATATATATATATATATATATATATATATATATATATATATATATATATATATATATATATATAAACATAAACAGACGTTTCAGTTTGTTGAGATCGAGAGTGCATTCTCTAAAGTGATGTCAAGCTGGTTAACATGGTGCGTAGAAAGATGTCATGTTAGGGTGACTGTTTGCTCTAATTACGTATACATTCCATGTTAATTTAACCCTTTTCCTAAAGTAATGATCATATGTGGACAGTACTACACTCTAAGAACGGGTGGGTTAAACATTAGCCCAAATCGACTGAGTTGAGTAAATATGAACCCAATTGGGTTCATATTTACCCAGCCCACTTTACTTGGATTGATTTTTAACTCAACTCATTTGAGAGTGTGTTCACCAAATCGTTATTCATATTATGTATGTTTTCAATATTTGCCTCCTAAACATAGCTTATGACCCTTACCGGAAAGTGGTGGAAGAGCATGCTTGAATTGGGCTTATGTGTGGAGTAAAACAACTGCAAATTTTCAGTTACTGAAAACTTTTGTTTGCAGGCGACGTCCTTCGGTTATGTTGGGTGAAGGGTAAAAAACGACATGCTAGTGATGTTGGGTTTGTCAGTTCAAGTAACGGAACAACATTTTTACCAATAGCGAGTAATATTCCAAGTCAAAAGCGATCCCACTAAACGAAACTCGAATGTACAGTACGTGGAGAGTGGATTGTAACTAAATCACCCGCGGAGTGGAGTTATCACCCAAACTATAACTTTCGTATTTTGTATATATCGACTAAAAACACAAGCAATGTTTCAGTCAATGGACCTCCGGGTTTAAGCCGGAGGTCCATTGGCTGAAACTTTGCTTGTGCTTGTTATGCTTTGCAACAAATTTGCAATTATTGCTTGGGTGGAATCTCCACCCTGCGGGTGATTTAGTTATAATACACTCTCCACGTACTGTATCTCTAATTATCTATTATAGAGAGGAGGTGGGGGTGGGGGTGGGGGGGGGGGGGGTGTTCAGATTGAGTTGCGACATTTTTCGCTGACGTTCCAGAAATCCATTTTTATAGAGATCCATTTCTTCGCTTGAGTGCGAGAATGTTCTATGTCCCTTATGGGACATAGAACATTCCAGGACTCAGGCGACGATTTGTATAAAGATTAGTGGATTTGGTAGAAGGGTGAGCATGCTGAACGCATTAAATTAGAAATGTAAGTCTCTGTCGCTCCAAAATGTATCTATGTAAGTATAAATATTGAATTACATAATCTATAAAATATAGTTACCGTAATCGTAGTTTCCAGATCTAAATAGTTTGGGCGAAGCACGAAGTTTTCTTTTGCATTGACAATCTGTGAATATAAAACATTTCATTTGTAAATTCATTCATACGCAAATAACTACTTAAAGTATAGGAGAACAGATTTGTTCTAAAACAGGGTTGGGCAGCCTTTCCACTCCACAGTCTTCTAACTCTTCAGCCTCACACCACTAGAGGGCGACACTAGAAAAATAATTCATTGATATCTACAAATTTGCATATTTGGGCTTCAAAATACAGTTTATGTCTCCCCGTGGGAGGGGTGCATCATCAGCTATATTTTGAATGAGAAATTTGAAATAATACAATGTGATTGGCGATTTTGGGGCAATTTTGTCGGCCGAATAGGACAATTACGTTACTTGAATGGTTAAAGTGATGAACAAATACAAGAAGACCTTGCAATATTACGACCGAATGCTTGAAAGTGCTTTTAATGCTTTGTTCCCAGAAAGTAATCGTCAGAGGAAATTTACCGTACCCCCACCCCTGTGTCGTAGGAGAAAGGCACCGTTCAAGTACATAGTTATGTTCTCTCATGACACGAATGCCTGACAATTTTTTTCGTAATTGGAAGAGATTATGGAAAAATCAGCCACTCTTAATTTCCGAAAGCTGTTAGTTAATTTAGAAATAAGGATATGGGGATTTCATTTAAAAATTGAATTTCGAGATGTTAGCAAATTTGAATCATCGATGTGCGCATCATTTCGCAAAGTTGAGGAATTTTCCTGTAGAGAAGTATAAAAATACAGAAGCTGGCTTATTACAATTTTTTTTTCAAATCAGTTTTAACGTTTCACTGTTATTCTCTCTTTTTTATTAGAGTTTAACGACACATTATCAGCCAGGGTCATATCATGTCGGTGACAGTGTTACGGGTGGAGGAAGAAGGATTACCCGAAGAAAACCACCGAGCAACGACCAGAAGCTGACCCTCCAACATCGTAACTCTGAACTCTGCATCGCGGAACAGGCAGGGTTACACTGGTTGAAGACATGCGCACCTTTGACGTGCAGTACGCCTTAGTACACAGCGTCATGGTCCCCCTATGTAGACAATCGGGGTTAAGTGCCTTGCCCAAGGACGTAACGCGGGAGCACGAATCACTCGCTGAAATGGTCACCCATCCAACTACTGACCGCGCTCTACGTTGCTTAACTTCGGTGATCTGACGACAACCGGTTATCGCGACGTCACCGCCCCCACCCCCCCCCCCCCCCCCACCCTGTTATTCTCTGTTGGAACCCTTTTAAAAATAAGAAAACAGCTTTTTCACCATCATTTGATGTTCTGTATTTCTGTTCATTATATTAACAGTGTGTGCATCGTGACATATAATATAGACACTGTCCTTTCCATTAATATAAAAGTCTAGGAGGTGAGGTTTGCTCATTTTCTTCCTGGCAAAAATACAAACTTGCAAATTACTATAAAAACACATTCGGTGAATAATTATCCAAAGTGGACAGTTAGTGTTGAGAGGTGTGGTACTGATAAATAGTTTTATTAACGCATTATCTATGAACTATCATGTCATAAAAAGCCAAGTTTCCTTTTCTTACTTTTAATAAGTGAAAACAACAGACAGCTCATGGAGCTGTCTGTTGTTTTCGTTTATTAAAAGAAACAAAAGGAAACTTGGCTGCATTTATACTGATGTCATGGGATTATTTTCTCAACAATTGCTTCTTTTTTCGCGCATCTAATAACTTCAAGGGAGGTAACTCTATGGAAAGTCGGTTTTCATGAAGATATTAGTCAGGAATATTGGTCAAGCGTGGCTAAACTTGTTTACGTGTGTAGATAATATAGCGCAAGACTACCTCTTGTTACTCATTTACTTAATCTGAAATTGTAAAACCTATCCTGTTTACACATGGCCCCCACTCCACCACACAGGTAAAGTACCGTAAAAACACTCCCGCCTTCATACCTCACTGCTGAACATTTTACGTTGGTTGGTTGCATTGGTTGCATCACCCACCTCTTTAAGAAATGTTTAGATCAAAAAAAATTTCCGTCATCAGCCCCGCTTTGGCATTTTTCTTATAAGCAAACGGGAGTGCTTGTGAATGTCATTGTGGGGAGATGAAGAGATGTGAGGAGGGAGTGAGAAAATACCATGCTTGTTCCTATTCTGATAAATCTGGCAAATGCTGCAAGGCTATCATCTCTTGCTTTGCTTCTGCACTGCACTGTCTCGAACAGAATGATTTGTTGGCAGCCATCGCGGGACAAGTTGTGCTGTTTGTAATTAGGCAAGCTACTACTGTGGAAGTCTCTCGTTATTGATAATGATATGTTTTTATGAGTGAAATGCTGTACGTGTACATATTAATAAACCAATCTTCCCCGGGTGCCCAGCTTCATGGCTTAGGCACATAAGAGAGGAGCTGTCCTTTCCATGAATCCAAAAGTCTAGTAGATGAGATTTGCTAATAAAAACTTACTCTAAAAACACATTCACTAAACAAAGATCCATACTGTACGCTTTAGTTTTGGTAGGTGTTTCATCACATTTTTCTATTTGTTTCTCACGGCGTCTTATTCTTCTAGGCAAATATTTGGGGCATTCTAAAATGGCATGTTCTGATATCCCCGTTACTCCTAAGCCCAGATTGGGCACCCTCTTTCCACACCTTTTTCGACCCCCTCAACTCCAGTAACTTTGATCTCACTTTATAAGAGTTTTCTCAACAATTATTTTTTTCTTACTCATCAAATATATAAATAAATTCACAAGTAAATTGCTAAGAAGTCTTGAGTGTAACTATAACGAAGGCTTATATTACAACTGCATCATCAAGGCATGCCTTCGTTGAAGGCATGCATTGATGATGTAGTTGGAATATTTGATGAGTAATGAGTGGGCCATCACGGTTGAGACAAAATATGAGAGTGGTGGCCGAGTGGATAAGTCCCGGGATCGATCTCCGGTCGGGAAAAGTTCTCGAGGTGTCCGAACACTCTCTGTCAGCATCAATTGTGGGGTTGATGCTGCCACAGCATACCGTCCCATCTGGTGGGGCCGTAAAATGGCTGTCCTCTGTGCGGAGAGAGACACACTCCGTGCAGGTTAAAGATCCCTTCGTAGTATTCGAGAAGAGCTAGGCCACGAAGTTGCCGCTATGAAGGTCATCCCACACACCTGCGCCATTGGGCCAAGGAGAGGCGTTAATATAAGTTGCATAACTTGTTCGCCAATCCTTGTAAAACAAATAAGATTAAATAAAGACAAATCAGGTTTAACCCCTCCCGCCCCTCCCGCTCCTCAATGCAATCGGTAATCGTTTAACTATAATTCCGACTAACAAATATTTTAACTATCATCATCAAGGCATGGCTTCGTCAAATATATTTGGAATATTTGATGAGTCGGGACTCGGGCCATGAAGGTTGGGACAAATTAGGTTTACACCCTCTCCCCCATCCAATCAGTCATCTTCCCGACGCCTAGGAGCTTGCTGTAAAACAGGACCTTTCTCGTACTCCGAATAATTTCAAGGGAGATAACTGTATCGAAAGCTGATTTTCATGACGATATAAGCCAGGGATGGTGGGTGGGGCAGGTGGTGCGGTGGGTTATTCTACCGTTTGTCGGTGGGTGGGGCAGATGGTGCGGTGGGTTATTCTACCGTTTATCGGTGGGTGGGGCAGATGGTGCGGTGGGTTATTCTACCGTTTGTCGATGGGTGGGGCAGGTGGTACGGTGGGTTATTCTACCGTTTGTCGGTGGGTGGGGCAGATGGTGCGGTGGGTTATTCTACCGTTTGTCGGTGGGTGGGGCAGGTGGTGCGGTGGGTCATTCTACCGTTTGTCGGTGGGTGGGGAAGGTGGTGCGGTGGGTATTTCTACCGTTTGTCGGTGGGTGGGGCAGGTGGGGCGGTGGGTTATTTTACCGTTTGTCGGTGGGTGGGGCAGATGGTGCGGTGGGTTATTCTACCGTTTGTCGGTGGATGGGGCAGATGGTGCGGTGGGTTATTCTACCGTTTGTCGGTGGGTGGGGCAGGTGGTGCGATGGGTTATTCTACCGTTTGTCGGTGGGTGGGGCAGGTGGTGCGGTGGGTTATTCTACCGTTTGTCGGTGGGTGGGGCAGGTGGTGCGGTGGGTTATTCTACCGTATGTCGGTGGGTGGGGCAGATGGTGCGGTGAGTTATTCTACCGTTTGTCGGATGTCTGACGAAAGTTGCTTGCATTGTATCCTTAAATAAGGCACTTAACACCACTTGCTATAACGTAGAGTTCAGATGGAAACACAAGCACTTAGAAGCATGAACAGAGAGAGGTGTGGAAGTCAATTACCTTTTCGAGATCAAGAGTTTGAAAACTAGTTCAAAAAGGTGTTTCTATATCTGTTTAGGTAACACGGTGACTCAGTAGTCACGGCACTGCACTTCGACCGCGTCGTGTCCTTGGGTAAGGCACGTAATCCCGATAGCCCACGTGGGAGCACAGCGGCGCCCAGTTCTAATGCGTACTGTACGTCGATGTCGCACGTGTCTTCAACCAATGCTAACCCTGCTTGTGTGGAGTTGGTACGTTTGGGAGTCTGACAGTTCTTCGCCGCTGCTCGGTGAGTCTCTCAGAGCACGCCGGCTTCTCCCATCCGTAAAACTGCCCGATACGAGGTGACCCTGGCTGTCGAAAGTGTCGTTAAACCCCAAAATATAAATAAATAAATAAAGAGGCACCAAAAAAAAAAGAAAGAAAAAATGCAACGAAAGACATCGCCACAACTCTTATTCACCCAACCCACTTGATTTGGGTGCATTTTTAACCCAAACAGATGGGAGCGCGGTGACTCAAAGGAAGACTGTTGGACTTCTTATGCTAGAGGTCCCGAGTTCGATCCCCGTCCAGGACGACCCGTGTTGTGTGCTTGGGCAAGGCACTTTGTCCCGGTTGCCTACATGGGGGCACGATGACTCCGTGTGTGTACTAAGGCGTACTGCACGTCGATGGTGCACATGTCTTCAACCACTGTAACCCTGCTTGAGCGGAGCTTGAACAGAGCTAGAATGTTGAGGAGCTGACAGTTGCTCGTCGATGCTTGGTAGTTCTCTCCGGGTATTCCGGCTTCCTCCACCCGTAAACTGCCACGGTCATGATTAGCCATTGTGCATAAGTATGTGACCTTAAAACACCAATAAATAAATAACCCAAACTGATATTAGAGTGTGGTAGAATTTGGTGTGACTCTTTTATCTTCGAGATAGAATAGAAGAAAGCCACATTAGCCTTTACCTTTGGCAGAGTGAACGCAAAATGGGCAGGGTTCGATGTTCAGATCGACCAAAGAGAATTTCAATTACAGGGCAAAATGCGGGGATAAAGAGTGGGTTACAGTAGCCTAATTCTGGAAAAAGAGCACCCCGAAATGGCTTTGCACCTAACATTTGATGGAGCATAAAATTTGGCAAGTGTTGCAAAACCTATAGAGCTTTTAATCTGTAACAACAATGTTAAAGCATCAGATTGGAAATACCCCAAATGTGCCCTACGGGACTGGGAGACTTACGAGAATATAACAGGTTAGTACTGTGACCTGAGTAAATAAAACGCTTCATTGCAACCACAAATTCAAAAGTACGCAATGCACATTAAGGGCAATAACTAGGAATGTGTAAACGTGACAATATCAATAAAATTTTGGAGGTTATCTCCCTTGCGTATGTACTGAAAGACATGAAATTCCCGACGGAAAGCAAAAGTTTCCAAACACTTTTGATATGATATGATTAATATGAACTAAAGAAGCCCTCCATTAAACACTTGCTTGAATGAGTGCGATAGATGCACCAACTCACACCGCCATTCTTTTCTGTCTTCCCGTCACAACCCATGTACAGCTTTCAATCCACTTTCTGACATGCTTTCTTCAGGCTTGTAAAGGGTCTGGTCGCGATGCGAGCTCTACTGCAAAGTAGTAAATACAGTCTACTCAGTTCGCAGTTTCAACACAGTAAAATATCTCTAATTTAATCCTTACTGTCGGACCAAGTAGATAAAAAAAAACTATGTCCAGTGTCTTCCCGTGGAAATCCCGCGAAATGAAGCAGTGCTCGTTTATTGCGGTAAACAAGCTATGTTTTACTGGTAAAATAGGACCTGGTAATCATTGCCTGAGGTGGAGGTCCTCTAAACTTGGTAACATGAGTGTAAACGTTTAGATGGACTCGACTTTACATCCATGTTGCGATCACATTTAGTCATTGTGAAGAATTATGTGACTTTACCCCTTTACCCGGGGGCGCGGTGACTCAGGTAGGTAGAGGTGCAGGCTGCAAGCCGAGAGGTCCTCGGTTCGAATCCCACCTGCGGCAACCGCGTTGCGTCCTTGGGCAAGACACTTCACCCCCATTGCCCACGTGGGGGCACGGTGGCGTTGTGTACTAAGGCGTACTGCACGTCGATGGCGCACTTGCCTTCAACCAATGCTAACCCTGCTTGTGTGGAGTTAGTATGTTGGGGAGCTGACAGTTGCTCGCCGTTGCTCGGTGGTTCTCTCCGGGTACTCCGGCTTCCTCCACACGTAAAACTGTCGCGGTCACGATTAGCCATTGTGCAGAAATATGCGACCGTAAACACAAATAAATAAATAACACCATTTACCCAACGCAGACGATTTCAAAATTTATTATTTTAAATATCATTTTTTAAGTTTTTTCAAAAACTTTCAACAAAACCATATCATGTGACCCTTCTTTGGAACGAGCTCGACGAGCTCGTTCCAAAGAGGGGTCACATGATATGGCTTTGTTGAAATTTTTCGAAAAATAATATTTTTTCAGCTGCTGAATTTGCATATTACGTGGGCGGATGCGGGCGATTCGTTGGGTAAAGGGTTAAACACCAATAAATAAATAAATATCCAGTGTGTGATGCTAAGTATATATTCAATGAATGGAAGTAACACATCGTTGCGTCAAAATTACGACCAGTGAGTTTATCTCTACATTTACACGTAGCTCTCAGTGAAGTTAATGTTTGCATTTGTTTTACAGCAAGGCTTAAATCAGATCCACCATAGTGTGTCGAAACAGCAAGCCTCGAGGAAAAATAATTAATTATCTACTGGTGCTTGAAGTCACTTTCAGCATCTCTTTGCTATATCATAAAAGGAACGCAAGATTGGAACCCAGTTAGTCAATCGTTTGTATCTATGCAGCCCAGTTTAAAGGACACCCATTACAGGCATTGGTTACCGAGTCCTGTTTTACCAAGAGAACAGAACTTATTCACCACAGTAAAAAAAAACACTGTTCCACTCCAAGGGGTTTCCAAAGGGAGAAGAAAAAATTTACATGTGTTAATCATCACTTTGCACAACAGTAGTATGTAATGTACCTTTGGGGCCTCATTTGGATGACCCCGGTGGATGACCTCGGAAGTGACGTCATGTCACGTGACGTAGTGGCACCATGTTGTGTTGTCATGGTAACCCGCGTGAGCGGCCATGTTGTGACGTCATCTCCATAGTGATACGTGGTGTTAGTGCGCATGCGCAGCGCGTGTTGTTAGGGTGATACGTGTTTCCGTCGTCCATTTTGTATACTGGAGGCCGCCATCTTGGTTTCTATGGTAGCACGTGGTTGCTATGTTGCCCAATTTTTCTGCAATGGGATGGGGTATGTTCGGAGGGTATGTTCGATTGTAGAAGAGTAAATCTAATTACCACAAACACCCCGACAATTCTTCCAAATCACCAAAATCCACCTAAAATCACCGAAATTCACTTTATTTCCCCAATTGATCGGCTTTGCACGTAGTGCTATAATACTAAGGGGTACAAGGGGGTGTGTTCCTTTGTAGAAGAGTATTTTTCTGGCTTAGAATTCTCACAGAATCCCTTTTTGGATCCCTATCCCATGATGTTTTTCCCATTAAAAGACACGTTCCTTTGGTCATTACCCAGAATTCTCTGCTTCTATCTATATATGCAATAGTTTACGTCTATCTGGCCATGTTCTCTTGTTCTAGAGTATACTCCAGTAGCGTAGAAGAGCCTATCAGTTGGAACAGCTTTGCTTATTGTTACTATATTTAGCTATTTCTGGTCTATTCTTGTTAGTTCTGATCCTATTCCGTGTGCTCTTGTTGTTTCATTTATCTAGATCCTATTTATAGATCATAACTAACCAATCAGATTGCTTGATTTCCCATAACCTGTATGCAAAGTTATTTCCCTTCTGTATAATGAAAGACTATATCCAATGGCAATATCCCTAGGCACCCCAATTTAGGCACCCCTTTTTTGAAAAACATATGACCTTCGGCACCCCTTTTTTTCATATGTGCTTATGTGAAAAAGCACAATGTGACACAATGTGCCCTAGCACATAGGCACATGATTTATGTGCCGATATGTGCCTATGTGAAAAGGCACAAAGTGACACAATGTGCCCTAGCACATAGGCACATACGGGTATTTGAGGATACCTATTGCCTGGTATTGTATTATTCGAGGATACCTACTAGAGAATCCCTTTTTTGTCATATGTGCTTATGTGAAAAGGCACAATGTGACACAATATGCCCTATCACATAGGCACATGCTTTATGTGCCGATATGTGCTTATGTGAAAAGGCACAATGTGACACAATATGCCCTATCACATAGGAACATACCCCGTCCCATTGCAGAAAAATTGGGCAACATAGCAACCACGTGCTACCATAGAAACCAAGATGGCGGCCTCCAGTATACAAAATGGACGACGGAAACACGTATCACCCTAACAACACGCGCTGCGCATGCACACTAACACCACGTATCACTATGGAGATGACGTCACAACATGGCCGCTCACGCGGGTTACCATGACAACACAACATGGCGCCACTACGTCACGTGACATGACGTCACTTCCGGGGTTATCCACCGGGGTCATCCAAATGAGGCCCCAAAGGTACATTACATACTACTCACAACACTTGGAATGCTCGCATCGCGTCGAGAGTGTAAAGTACTTTACTAACGACCCTGATATCCAAATTATACAGGTACTCTACAATAAACTGTAACAAAACAATTATCGAATAACACGTTCTCACTACACATTTATACTTGATCACAAAGTGCACATAGACTCAACCGAAAGGATTTTTGGCCCAAACGCGCCACTCTTTAAGCGAAGATCACTGAAGATCTAACAATCCTGTTCAAGCGACCACAGTTCGGCCTGGTGCGAAAACGTTTTGTTTTAACCCTTTACCCAACGAACCGCCCGCATCCGCCCGCGTAATATGCAAATTCAGCAGCCGAAAAAACATTATGTTTCGAAATATTTCAACAGAATCATATCATGCGACCCCCCTTTGGAACGAGCTCGTTCCAAAGATGGGTCACATGATATGGTTTTGTTGAAATCTTTTGAAAAATTTAAAAAAATGATATTTAAAATAATCAATTTTGAAATCGTCTGCGTTGGGTAAAGGGTAAACTGGGGAAAAAGTCGAAATATCCGTAACTCTAGAGGTTTTAAGAGAGTCAAAACGAAACGCACGAAACAATTGTGACCTGTGGAACTAGGTTATCAGAACACGTATCATGGCACATGTTCTTAATACCCGAGTTCCACAAGCCACAAATTTAGACCCCAAATATTGTCAACTGATGTCGCTCGCATCTCAAAAGAGTATTAGAGCATAGACTGCAGAGAAAAATAACCCCAGTAGCACTCCACAAGTCCCCGGCGTCGAGAGATGGAGATACAATGCTCGAACATTCGAAGAATGAAAGAGTCTGAGAGAATTTTCGCAACCTTTTACAGACTGAACAAGCATATGCCACGAAATGGAAAAATACCCCGCCCGCAAAGATACAAGTGCATCAAAAAGTTTTTGAAAAAACAAGATCAACTTATTATGTATACCTACAGTACGTGGAGAGTGTATTATCACTAAATCACCCGCAGAGTGGAGATTCCACCCAAGCAATAATTGCAAATTTGTTGCAAAGCATAAACAGCACAAACACAGTTTCAGCCAATGGACCTCCGGGTTAAACCCGGAGGTCCATTGGCTGAAACATTGCTTGTGTGTTTTGTCGATATGTACAAAATTTGAAAGTTAGAGCTTGGGTGATAACTCCACTCCGCGGGTGATTTAGTTACAATCCACTCTCCACGAACTGTATAGCAAGCTTCGTGAAAATCTGATTACATATTTCTCCAGGTTATTATTTATTTACTGGTGTTTAAGGTCAAATATTTCTGCACAATGGCTAATCATGACCACGGCAGTTTTACGGGTGGAGGAAGCTGGAGTACCCGGAGATAACCACCGAGCAACGGCGAGCAGCTGTCAGCACCCCAACATTCTAACTCCACACAAGCAGGGTTAGCATCGGTTGAAGACAGGTGCACCATCGACGTGCAGTACGTCTTAGTGCACACCGTGCCCCCACATGGGCAATGGGGGTGAAGTGTCTTGCCCAAGGACACAACGCGGTTGCCGCAGGTGGGATTCAAATTTCTCCAGGTTAACGTGTTTACAAAGTCATTATCAGATAAACAACACGTTTTCAACTAAAAGGGCGTGACTCCCATGCAAGCCAGGGGAATTTTGTGAATAGCGAACGGTGTATGTCTCTAGCAAGTTTCCTAAAAATATGATTACATTTGTTCAAGTTATAGCACTCGCAAAGTCATTATCAAACAACGCCAAGTTTCAATAAAAAGGGACAAAACCCATACAAAAGCTGACAAACGTTTGTGAATATCGAACTTGACAGAGATTTTCTCTAACTACATGCCTGTAACAAGTTTCGTGAAAACCTGGTTATTTTTGTTCAGTTTATCGCGTTCAAGTCATTATCAGACCAACGCCAAATTTAGAAAAAAAGAAGCATAACTCCCACAAAAGCAACGGACATTTGGGGAATATTGCACTCGTTCAAGATGTTCTCAAAATGCATGCGTATAGCAAGTTTCATGGAAATCCGATTACCGTTTTTCAAGTAATCGCGTTCACAAAGCCATTAACGGACAGACACCGAATTTCAAACAAAGAGGGTGGCATAACTCCTAAAAAGGTCAAGAGGAAATTTAGGGAATATCGAAGCTGACCAAGATCCTCGCACAATATAAGCCTATAGCAAGCTTCATGAAAACCCGATTTCAGTTAATAAAGTTATCGCGTTCATAAAGTTGATATCAGACTGACATCAAATTTCAAACAAAAGGGGGCATAACTCCTGCAAACGCCAAGAATATATTAGGAATATCGAACTTGTCTATGATCTTCTCACGATGTATAACTATGGTTAGTTTCATGAAAACCCCATTGCATCTATTCAAATTATCGCGTTCACAAAGTTATTTTCAGACAAACACCAAATTTCCACCAAAAAGGGGAATAGGTCCTACAAAAGCCGAAGATTTTTGGTGAATATCAACCTCAACCATAATATATGCATAAAGCTAGTTTCCTGAAAAGATAAAACAAAACTTACAGGCCTTTAAATAAGACGGGAACTTAGGCCCACAATCTCGAACATGAACCACTCGAATAGAACCATTGAAGGAGATGAGATTAAAAAACAAAAGGCCCAACAGGGCCTGAAGCGCTCACCTTGAACAGAACACGATATAAACAGAGTCCAAGAATGAGTCTACATTACGTAATTCATCTCCATAGGATACATTGACAATCCTTGAGCCCCTCAGGAGTGACAAAAATAGTCCGAGAATCATGCCTTTTCTTGAGTTGATCATAATGTAAAATGTGGAGCTCCCCTATGAAGCCCCTTGATACAACCTATGTGGATTAATCTTAGTTACACACCTCTAGAGGGTACTGAATACAAAATTTCTAATTCTTCAGCAAGTTGGCTAATTCCGAAATTTCCTCATTAGGGCTACCACAGGGAGCCCAAATATTAACCCAGGCACTGGATTTGAACAAAGTTGAATCTAATCTCCCTAGAGATGTTGTATACCAAATATGAAAGCATTCTGACTGGTGGATCTGAAGAAGAAAATTTTTAAAAGAAATTTCTTCATATTGCACTACGTTAAAATTTGGGCTACAATAGCGAGCCCAAATATTAACCTTCGGATCCGATTTGAACAAATTTGAATCTGATCCGCATAGCGATGTAATATATCAAATATGAAAGCATTCTGACTGGTGGATCCGAAGAAGAAGATTTTTAAAGAAATTTCCTCATATCGCACTAAGTTAAAATTCGGGCTACAACAGGGATCCCAAATATTAACCCAGGGAACCAATTTGAACAAACTTGAATCAGACTCCCCTAGAGATGTTGTAAACCAAATACAAAAAGGATTCTGACAAGTGAATCTGAAGAAGAAGATTTTTGAAGAAATTCCCTCATATTGTACTAAGTTAAATTTCGGGTTCCCATATGGAGCATAAATATTAACCCAGGCACTCCAATTGAGCAAACCTGAATCCGACCCCACCCCCTCCCCCTCCCCGAAAGATGTTGCACACCAAATGTGAAATTTATTCTGACTGGTGGATCTGAAGAAGATTTTTAAAGAAATTTCCTCATATTGCGCTAAGCTGCAATTTGGGCTACCATAGCGAGCCCAAATATATACCTAGGGACCCGATTTGAACAAATTTGAATCTAACTCCCCTTGAGATGTTGTATACCAAATATGAAAGCATTCTGACTGGTGGATTTGAAGAAGAAGATTTTAAAAAAATATGCCCCATATTGAACTAAGTAAAAATTTGGGGTTCCATAGGAAGCCCAAATATGCACATAGAAACTTGGTTTGAACAATCTTGAATCTGACCCTCATAACAATGATGTACACCAAACATTAAAAAATTCTGACTGGTGGTTCTGAAGAAGATTTTTAAAGAATATTCCCCATATTGTCTAACTTAAAAATTCGGACTCCTGTATTGAGCCCAAATATGAACCAATGGGCTTCATTGTAACAAACTAGTATCTGACCCCCCCCTATGGATGCTGTATACCAAATATCAAAAGATTCTGACCACTGGTTCTGGAGAAAAGATTTTTTTTTTTAATTTTTGCAAATATGCTGACCCATCATTTCTTTCGATGCCCACTACAGAACACCCTAACTTAACCGATGGCAATATTTGTTTGCCACTGAATTCTACTCTTCCTAGGAATGCTTCATACCAAATAACAGTTCTCTGTCCAGTGTGGTTTGGGAAATGTGGGTATTTGAAAATATTTTTGTACTTTTAGCTCCTGGGGTTCCCATGGGGATGCGGGAATTTACTTTTTTGCACGTGTCAAGTACTTATGACCCAATAATACCACATACCAAATTTGGTTCAAATCGGACCATCGGTTCAGAAAATAGAAATTTTGTGCGGGGCCAAAAATCTTACTCCTCCCATTACAAAGCCAAATATTGCTTCACGGACTTCGTTTGAACAAATTTGATTCTACACCTGAAAAGGAAGCTTCAAAACAAATATCAAATTATTGTACCCATAGGTTCAAGAGAAGAAGATTTTAAAAATATTTTGGAGCATTTCCCTCCACCCCTCCTTATGGGGCTGGGCATGTTGAGTTGAACAAACATGCAATGCCCCCTTCGGCACCATCACTCACACAAACTTTCACTTGAATTGGCCTAGTGGTTTTGGTGGAGAAGACCAAAACATGGGTTGACGGACGACGGATGACGGATGGAGAGCGATTAGATTAGCTCAGCTTAACTTTGTCATGGTGAGCTAAAAATCATGAACAGATGAAGCTACGAGAATAGACCAAGCTGTGACTCAAACAACAGTTTCTAACAAGCTGCAGAATCATGGCCAAGACTTTGACAGAGGTACTTCTGTGATATTAATATATTATTCATTGATGTTTAAAGTCACATTGTTCTGTATAATAGCTAATCAGTAACGCCTTCTACGATATAATGGTCAATTCCTGAAATACTGTTGCACGATGAGATATGTAACAAAACGTTCCAATGCCTGATATAACTGAATTGTTCTGGAACACGATTCGATTAATGGTTCGAATCGTAAGTATTCTATTCAATTTGTTATTAGATTATAATCTCCGACCTTATCTTACTCAGGAGGCCGCGAAAAAGCTGGTTAGTTCCTTCATCCTATCTAGTTTGGACTATTGCAATTCGCTTCTGAGCGGTCTACCCATAGAAAAGATAAATAGTTTGCAACGCATTCAAAACAACGCTGCTGGACTTGTCCTACGCAAGCCAAGGCGCGACCATATAACACCGATGTTAAGAACGGTAAAGAACCCTTCATTGGCTAACAGTACAGGCACGGATTGAGTACAAGATTGCATCCTTATGCTACCGTAGCCTGGATTCAACCTTGCCACCCTATCTATCATGCCTCTTACATAATTACACCCCGCCTCGTCACTTAAGGCCCCAAGACCTGAACCTGCTCACCGTATCCAGGTTTAAACTAAAAAAATTTGGTCAGAGAGCATTATAAAATCCATCAGCAATTTGAACATGATTCAATTCGGAAATGGATAGAAAATAATAATAATAAAAATATCATCGCCGAGTATAGCTAAATTAAAGTTAAGTTTCTCAGAGGATCTGTAGTCAATGAAATGACGTAATTTGCATCACCGTGTCAATATTTTCTTCCCACAGAAACTTGAAGTTTCCTTCTCTGACCACACACAATGGCAGCTCCCTATTACGGATACTTCTTAACACTTACGCTGCCGAAAGCGACTAAGGTCACTTATTTTATGATGATTATATGTACGTTCTGGTATGCGCAAATCATATTAATTTATTTATTTATTGGTGTTTAAGGTCACATAGTTATGCACAGTGGCTAATCGTGACCATGACAGTTTTACGGCTGGAGGAAGCTGGAGTACCCGGAGAGAACCACCGAGCATCGACGAGCAACTGTCAGCTCCTCAACATTCTAACTCTGTTCAAGCTCTGCTCAAGCAGGGTTACAGCGGTTGAAGACATGTGCACCATCGACGTGCAGTACGCCTTAGTACACGGCGTCATCGTGCCCCCATGTAGGCAACCGGGATAAAGTGCCTAGCCCAAGGACACAACGCGGGTCGCCCCGGACAGGGATCGAGCTCGGGACCTCTAGCATAGAAGTCCAGCAGTCTACCACTGAGCCACCGCGCTCCCCATGCGCTGATCAAACCTACCATCTGATTAATTGTTGGAAAGGGCTCAGAGAGCCCTTTCCAACAATTAGTCAGATGATAGATTAGTCAGATGATAGAGGTCTTCCATATATGGCTAAAGTGGGCGTGGCAGTAAAGGGATTAATCCGAAATTCGTAGGTCAGACAAAATGTGTGCTCTTAATTTTCTTTTATATAAACGTTAACTGAATATTCGTTAATCCAGATCCCCCCCCCCCCCCACCCACCACCCCCGCCTCCTAATTCCGAGTTGCGGATACGAAGTTTGGATTCTTACAACTACGAGTCTGTAATCCGAACCCAAATAGATATAACAGTTTGTGTGATGTTTGGCTTCAACCTTCCACACAATAGTCTACGAACACAATATAATCTGAAAAGATCTTTACAATCAGCATACATATAAAAAAACAACAGCGAATTCATTTAACGGAAACGCTTATCAAAACTCAACCTTTTACCCTTTCCACTCTGAACCAAATATATATTGTTTGACAGGGATCAGTGAGCCCTGTCAAACAAGATATAATTGGATAGATTCATAGTTAAACAGGAGAAAAACGGAGTGAATGGAAAAAAAAATTATGTTGCGCCACCAGAGTGCTATGGGTTAATTCCTAATAGTTGTTTCTCGCCAGGTGTCGTACATGATTAGAAACAGCTGTTCAAGTTATACAACTTTTTCACAAGAATGCGAACCGCTGATGTCAAAGCGCGCAGCGTAAATTTCTGTAGTGAGTGGACTCGACTCCAGGCAACCTCTGAACAATTTGATCGAAATTCTCTCATTCAGCTACCTTCCTGATCCCGACAAAACACGCAATCCCAATAGGTCTCCAGATCAGAGAGATTTCACTGCATATGCATAACACTGAAATATAATAAAATCATCTCACCTGACTTATTTCTGTTCTTATTTCGGCGTTTGTTTTCTTTATCCTTTTTACGAATAGGTATTCTACCTGGAAAAAGTAATGAATGGTGTGTTGAGTACATCCATGCTCTATTATCCATATAAGTTTGAATACAAAATAGTTTCAGCTAGCATCCCGTTGACAAGTACTATTTTCTCCAAGATGTCTACTGGTCCTTAATTACTTACAAGTCGATCCATACCAGGTCGTCCGGTGCCCCCAAAATTCCCTTGTACACATGCACTAAAAACTAAAGTGTTAAAACTGACACTTTCAAGGTGTTAAACCCATTCTAACTCTTGGGGTTTGATTTTAACACTCAAAGTGCAATGCTTTAAGCACTTAGACATTACAATCGTCAGACATCTGAAACTTGAATGGATGGCACTTCCCATGTGTCTAGCATTGGTGGTTCTTCCAGAATCGTCCATAATTTGATTTGCGCTTGGTGTGTACATAATTAAAAGGACACAACGCAGATGACGCGGATCAGGCTCGAGAGTTCGAGCCTGATCCGCGTGATCTGCGTTGTTTCCTTTTAAGTGTCGCGACATTACACTTGTCAAGTGGATTATTGTAACACCTGTCAAGTTCTGGGATATCTACACTTGAACAAAGTGCTAGTTCAGCACTTAGGAAGTGTTAAATACAGCACTTCAAGTGTAGTTTTTAACACTTTAGTTTTTAGCGTGTATCATCGTCATGTTTCTACTAAATGTCACAATGTAGAGGGAATGCGTATTCCCGAGGTCACATCGTGTCGGGCAGTTTTACGGGTGGAGGAAGCCGGTGTACCCGGAGAGAACTACCGAGCGACGGCAAGCAACTGTCAGACTCCCCAACGTACTAACTCCAAACAAGCAGGGTTAGCACTGATTAAAGACAAGTGCACCATCGTCGTGCAGTACGCCTTAGTACACAACGCCGCCGTGCCCCCGTGTGGGCAGTCGGAATAAAAATGAAGTGCCTTGCCCAGGAATGCAATACAGTTGCACCTGGCGGGGATTGAAACATGGATTTTTCGGTTTGAAGCCCAATGCCGTAAAAAAATGAGTCACCGCGCTCCCACGTTACACAACACAACGTTGAGAAATCCAGAAATGAATGAGATGTAAATTATTGCATTATTGTTTAGTGCGTTTGATATCACATAGATTTTTCAGTACGCTGAAATGATAATTACGTAATTACCTAGCGATTACGTTTCATGGCGTTTTGTTTGTGGTTCAGGGGAGGGCAGTGACTGGTCCACTGACCAGTACTGAGTTCGGCGTACATTGTTCCCGCTTCACACCTCACAGGAGGCCGTGTACGTCAATTAACCCTTTACCAAACTCAATTAGTTCTTGGGCGATACATAAAAAATCAAATCTTTAATAGAGATTTTCATTTATTGCTTTAACATCATAGATTAGAACGTCTCATTCCAACGAGCTATCTTTTTGCAATAACAATATGAAATATTGAGAAATTGGAATGCCGACTTTTTTGAGGATAGCAATCGTCACGCCACATGAAGGGCTAAACGTTATGTAACTCATATATTACCTCTACTGATCTACATATATAACTGGATTACTGGAAAGCTCTTTAGTCACATATGTAAAAGTGTCACACCTGGCGCTAGTTTTGGGGTGAGAAGGGGCGCGCGCTGTGGTGGTGGGAGGGGATAGGGTGTAATTGCTTCCATAAAAGGCAAACAACAAAAAATCCCGAAATCTCCGTTTGCCTTTTAAAGAATATAGTTTGATGTCTACTGAAAGAAGAATGATGTGCACATTTATCAGTATTTCTTAGTATTTGTAACTGACAGAAAGCACGTGCCGATAAGGGTAGGCTTTCGTTTGATATTTGAAGATGTGAAAGCTGTTACGTTGTGACATTGTCAAGGTGATAGCTTAAACCTTTGAACCATAGAGGCCGTTTTTTTCCCGCCAGCAACGTGATACGTCATAACGTCATTAAATTGGATGGCTATTCAGTAAATGTGTGGGGAAGACGATTCAATATTTTCAACGTGCAGCCCTGAGGCTGCACGTTGAACATATTGATTTGGTCTACCCCAAATAATAAATACGGACTCTTCTAATTGCTGCCATTGAACTGGCATGGAAGATGCCACTAGAGTTGAAAGGTTTAAATTTGCGCTTTTCTTGTTTAAAAGTGTACATATTTTTAATACTTTTCTCACTCGGACCAAAAGCGAAAAGATGGGTATATGAAGGACCCTGAAAAACTGATTTGTTACTTAAACAGACCAGTAAAGTAATTCATGCGCTGCTGATTAACCATGGAATTTTATGACCATTATCGCGCGCCTATCGGACACAATGATAAGCTGTCTGATAATAGATTAAAGGAGAAAGGAAGATCAGTGTCCTCTTGCAGTGATTATAGAGATGTAATTATGTCAAGTTAATAGGTAATTCTTGTAAAAACGGTACATCCCACATATTCGGAACACACACACCCACATTACGTATCTGGTCCGTCACCGAATGTCATGATATACCAAAAGTGCGAGACTTTCAACGAAACTTAAAAGCTGAAATTAAATTAAGATAGATCTAAGCGTCCAAGTTCAAGAGAAGCAATTAAAATAATAATTAATGTTCTGGCTATCGAAATAAAAATCGGGGATTTCTCGAAAATTGAATTCCAGTCTAAAGTTGTGTAAGACTGTGGGTGGTAGGCGAGGAGCTGGGGATGTCCCATGCTATAGATTAGAGGAGGTGCCGCATCGGTGCGAAAGTATAGGCACGTTGTAATGTTAGGGGAGCCACAGAGCTCCGAGTTAGAGTAGGAACAGTCGCGGGCCAAGTCGGTGGCCATATTCGAGTGTAGGAGTAGAAATATCAAGAACGAGCTCAGGGAAATCAAGAAAATTGGCTTTGAGGAAGACGATATTACCGGCTGTAGGAGGCAAGCCATACGTATGCAGAGTAGGCTTTGCCTAGATATGAACATTATTCCGAGATAAATGGAAGGGAGCGTTTAACTCTCTTGGTGGCGACTGCTTGAGTGAAAAGCGCCCAGTAAAGTAACAATAAACTAGTTGCCGTGCGACAGCAGTAGTAGAGTGACTGAAGATCATGAACTCGTACCCGACCGTCCAATTGATCCCAAAGATGCTCGATTGGCGACAACTCTGGCGAAAGTGGGGGCCAGGGAAGAGGTTCGATGCTCTGCTCCTCAAGAAAGACACGACAGATACGTCCACGTGACATCGAGTATTGTTTTGCTGGAATAACTGCAATCCGATGTTAGCGTTGAACAACGGGACAACAACATCGTTAAGAATTTCGTCCCTATATCGCTGTGCATTCAGGCTGCCATCGATGAAGATCAACTGCGTTCGATGGTGCAAGGAAATTTCTGCCCAAACCATTACACTACCCCCGCCGAAACGGTCGCATTCCCGCACGCAAGCATCAGAAAACCGTTTTCCTCGTCGGCGATACACTCTTGCCCCACCATCAGCGCGCCGTAGACAAAATCGTGATTTATCACTAAAAAGAACTGTGCTCCAATGCTGTGGAGTCCAGCGAACACCCTGACGTACCCATTCCATTCTGACGGTACGATGACGTTGGGTAAGGATTGGTCCGCGTTATGGACGCCTACTTCGGATGCCGTGTTCAGCGAGTCTGTTGCGGGCAGTTTGTGCACTAATTCTAATGTTAGTTCTACCAGGAGTAATTGCTGCTGTCCTCGTCGCCGGGAGGAAGCGATCCCGCAAGTGAAACATCCTAATGTGTCGGTCTTGTGCAGGGGTCGTAACTCTTGGTCGACCTGAACGCGGTCGGTCGGCAGTAGATCCAGTGGTTCTATATCTTCCAATGAGACGGTAAATAGTGGCCACAGTGACTCCGAACTCAGCAGCGAGCTCATCTGGAGGAATCCCAGCCTCATGCATACCAATGGCACGCAACCTCTGATTTTTGGTTAACTTTGGCAGTTTTTTAAAATGTCGGAAGACAAAAACTAGCGTCTTTTCTCAATAACCTAAAAAACAAAAATTCCCGAAATCTCCGTTTGCTTTTTAAAGAATATAGTTTGATGTCTGCTGAAAGAAGAATGATGTGCACATTTTTCAGTATTTTGTAGTATTTGTAGCTGACAGAAAGCACGTGCCGTTACGGGTAGGCCTTCGTTTGATATTTGAAGGTGTGAAAGCTGTTACGTTGTGACATTGTCAAGGTGATAGCTTAACCCTTTGAACTCTAGCGGCCGTTTTTCCCGCCATAGGCTCTCTAGCACAATATAACACAAAGAAAATCGTCGGTCACCCATTCAATTTGACATTCTCGGATAGCACGGGCTATTTTGGAATCCGTGGCAAAATTGTATACGGTTGGGTGGACAACAACAACATGTCATTAAACACTTTACACGACTTCTTGTCCACAAACGTGCAACATTAGAACTATTATATTTTATCCTTTATGCTATTTTTCACATTTGCTTCTATTGTACTTTCTTTTTTGACTCAGTATATATGTGTATTAAAATTGTTGTTTTCAGTGAACCCATGTTGATTTATGCTTTTTGAGAAAAAGTCATCGACCCTTTCAGGATAAGAACCACCCCAACAAAACGAAACGAACGGGTTCGTCACGGTGTGACATACGTTCATGCGCCGATTCAGGCAACACTCCTTGAGTTTTGGCTGAATACGCAGCGTGAATCTGTTATTCCCAGCAACGACAAAGCCCTGTTTCCGACAGACATCAGTCACCGAATATCCGATTTCACGTCATCGAACGCCGCCGATAGTAGCTGTTAAATGTAATGATTTAGCAGACGTCACCTTGAGGAAGGTGGGGTGGGGGCTGATTGAATTTTGACGTTTCTAGCTGACGTCAATTTTGTGGATGGGAAGTTTGTGTGTGAGAGTGGGGTAAGATGGGGGTCGATAAAACAAAAGTACGAGACGCAGGTCAGTGGCGTACTACATTGGGGGGGGGGGGGGGGGGGAGAGATAATGCAAGTTTCACATAATATAGAACCCCAAAATGCTCTTCAGTATAGGAGCTACACATGCTACAAATGACTTATATTCGCTCTTAGAGTCCTAAAGTGTTTCGGGGTGTAGGGGGTTAGTCCTAACTAGGACCTTCCGGTCGCTACCCCCTTTAGGGAAGTGGGAAGAGGGGGCAACGACCGGAAAGTTAGGACTACGGGGGTGGGGGGGGGGGAACCCCATACAACGGCCTTTCAAATATCATATATGGCCTCTCTCCAATACTGGGTACACCCCCCCCCCCCCCCCCCCCACACACACCCATAATAGAATCTTGGCTACGCGCCAGACGCAGATTGTCATCTCTATAAATCACTCTAAGAGAGGACTTCTTAATTAGGAAATAACTGAAGATCTGAAATGTGGAAAAGCTTTGAAGGCAACTAGAGAAACAGAATTTACTGCACCCAGTAAATTCAAGTCTGTGTGAAAAGGGTTAAAGAATCAGGAATAAACTATACAGAAAGAGAATTTATGGAGGTTTCTTTTCAGGAGTAAAATATTTTTAAACAAATCAGAAATGGGTTTTCGTTAACAGTATTTACAGATATTCTTACTGGAATCAGAACAATTATTTAAAAGAAACCAGAAAAGGCATACATGTGCCCAGCATTCAAAGTGTTCGATATTCGAATCAGAAATGGACATTTTTGGCTCTGCCCACTGATTTGAGTGATGAAATACGTTCATAAACTTTAGAAATGCATTAAGGTGTAATAAAATTCATTTCCCAGTATTTCTGAATAATACGCACTTGATGACTTTGGTGACCTCTTTCAGGCAGACCCCTAGGTGACCTCCATGACCTTGACCCATATTTTGAATTTCCGTCAAGTGTTGACTCATTTGGTGTTAGTTCCAGGTCCATTCATCATACCACGATTGAGATATGAGCATAACCCACTTTCAAAAATGTTGGCTACGCCCACTTTTTTTAACATAAAAATGCATGTATGGACCTCAGGAATGCTTTGGGTGATTTCCAGCAATTATGAAAAATGCACTTAATAACCCTTAGGTGACCTCCTTGACCCTGACTCATATTTTGAATCTCCATCAAGTGTCGACTCATTTGGTGTTAGTCCCAGGCCCATAGGTCATACCACGCTTGAGATATGGGCATGACCCACTTTCAAAAAATTTGGCCACACCCACTTTTTTGCGTCAAAATGCATGTGTGTATGTCAGGAATACTTTAGGGATCAAAAAATGTGATTTCTTGCAATTCTGAAAAAATGCACTCAATGAACCCTAGGTGTCCACTGTGACCTTGACCCATATTTTGAGTCTGCCTCAAGTGCCGACTTATTTGATGTTGGCCCCAGGTCCATACGTCATACCATGGCTGAGATATGGGCATGACCCACTTTCAAAAATTTGGCCACGCCCACTTTTTTTACGTCAAAATGCACGTGTGTATGTCAGGAATACCTTAGGGGGATCAAAAAATGTGATTTCCAGCAATTCTGAAAAATGCACTCAATGACCTCTAGTTGACCTCCGTGACCTTGATCCATATTTTGAACCTCCATCGAGTATCGACTCATTTGGTGTTGGTCCCAGGTCTGTAGGTCACACCACACCTGAGATATGGGTGTGACCCACTTTCAAAAATTTTGGCCACGCCCACTTTTTTACGTAAAAATGCATGTGTGTACGTTAGGAATACTTTAAGGAGTCAAAAAAATGTGATTTCCAGCAATTCTGAAAAATGCACTTAATGACCCCTAGGTGACCTCCGTGACCTTGACCCAAATTTTGAATCTCTATCAAGTGTCGACACATTTGGTGTTGGTCCCAGGTCCATACGTCATACCACGCCTGAGGTATGGACGTGACCCACTTTCAAAAATTTTTGGCCACGCCCACTTTTTTATGTCAAAATGCATGTGTGTACGTCAGGAATACTTTAGGGGGTCAAAAAATGTGATTTCCAGCAATTCTGAAAAAATGCACTCAATGACCCTAGGTGACCTCTGTGACCTTGACCCATATTTTGAATCTCCATCAAGTGTCGACACATTTGGTGTTGGTCCCAGGTCCATACGTCATTCCACGCCTAAGATATGGGTGTGACCCACTTTGAAAAAGTTTGACCACGCCCACTTTTTTTTCGTCAAAATGCATGTGTTTACGTCAGAAATAGTTTAGGGGTAAAAAAAATGTGATTTCCAGCAATTCTGAAAAATGTACTCAATGACCCCCAGTTGACCTCCGTGAGCTTGACCCATATTTTGAACGTCCATCGAGTGTCGACTCATTTGGTGTTGCCCCATGTCCCTAGGTCATACCACGCCTGAGATATGGGCGTGACCCACTTTCAAAACAGCCCCACGGAGAACCCCAATGCCCCAGGAATCTGAAAAATATTCAGTGCCGAGAACTTGTGGCTGTCTATCAGCACGCCAAATATCAACGAGATAGGGCAATTCGTTTTCGAGTTATCTTGCGGACAAAAAAGTGATGAGAAGACAGAAGACAGGAGAAGAAGAAGAAGAAAAAAAGAAAAAAAAGAAGAAAAAAAGAAAAAGAAAAAGAATCCGTGCAAAAACAATAGTCTGTGTGTTTCACACAGACTAATTACACATTCATTTTACGTGATACAAGCCTTGCTCATCAAGTTGGTGCCTATGAAGGGTCATACGCTAGGTGATTTAAGTAAAAATAACACTTTTTGATTATGCACGAAAATCGGCGCATACGTCTCACAAATTGTTGTGGTTGTGGTTGATTTAAAACGTAAAGTCATTTCAAAGGACAGAGTGACCTCCCTTCTGTTGAAATTAAAATAAACACTTTAGAATTCCGTCATTTATAAATCATTACAATATGTAGAGAAAACGTAGTATGTAAGACAACTCACACTCTAATATCAGTTGAGTTACAAATCAACCCAAATCACGTGGGGTGAGAGAATATGAACACCGTGTTGACAATATCACTGGGTTCGGGTGGGTGTTTCTTTTTTTTGTTTTTTTTTTTTTTTGCTTGCTTCGTCATTGATCACGCTCTTTACAGTGGATTTCCCCCGTAACTGAAAGGGACACTTTATAGTGCCAAAAGTTTAGACAATGATGATTTTTTGGTGTCAAATCAAAACTTTTAGTGAAATTGGCTAAATTAGCAGCCGACAGCGTGAACACTGCTCCCACATCATTCGTTGGTGGTTTTCCACACACCACATCCCACACAACTTGACTGCAATCGAAATTAAGATACTTCTCGTGCGATGAACATTTACTGTTCTACCGACTGATCGAAGAGAAAAATGAATTGCATATTCGGAAAGAGCAACAAGATCCGTGCATACCAAAAGTATCTAGTATAGTGTTTTCTATCTTACCCAACTCAAGTGACCATCCTCATTTTCACATCGTATCTCGTGAAATAGTTAGGCGATCATTAACCATTTTACAGCCACGCCCACTTTAGCAATATATGGAGGACTTCTATGTATGCTTGCATGCGAGGAAGTTTAATAAAATTTATGACATACGTGAAACTCTATCATCTGATTAATTGTTGGAAAGGGCTCTCTGAGCCCTTTCCAACAATTAATCAGATGGTAGGTTTGATCTGTGCATACCAGAACGTACAGATAACCATCATAAAATAGGTGACAATAGTCGCTTTCGGTAGCGTAAGTGTTAATTATTCAAATGAGGATGGTCACGTGAGTTGAGTAAGATAGAACGTCCCCCACCCCCACCCCCACCCCCACCCCACTTCCTATGCAAGATATTCGTGTCCCATGTGAGGAGGCCATGTGAGACAGATATCTATCTCACATGGCCCACGTGGCCGGCTTATTAGCATATTTAATGAGCGTACGGAATATTTAATCATCGCAGGTTCTTCCGTTAACAAACAACGTGGCGCCACCTTTCGGAAATATTAGCAGACGAACGTTTGTCGAAGAAAATAGAAATAAAAACAAGGATCGCAAAACTAAAGGACACCCCGGCTCTTTTGTAAGAATTCTTGGGTGAACCCCATTATGAACGTGTCAATGTTCATTTCGCTACAAATCGTAACCCCTGTCTTGCCGGCGTTACTATTTAATTTCGTGGCATATACCGTGAAAACTTGTGTGCGCTCTTTCCGATAGGTAAATCAGTTTTTTTCAGAAATGGACAGCAAAATTGTTTGATATTGCTGCACGTTCCCCTGGTTTACTTTTGATGACGTCAGAATGTTTTGTGGGGGGGGGGGGGGGGGATCAACCCTCAGTGATTGGAGCGGGAGGGCGATGGAGAAATCTCAGCCTCGGAACAAGATATTTGGTGCAGACACTCGGCAAGCCTCATATCTGGCACAAATCACTTGCCCTCAGGTGAGATTTCCACATCTCACACCCTCACCCACCAGGGATAATAATGTTATCGCCCAGATAACTTACCTGGGAGACGCGTACTTTAACTGGTTGAGGGCTAGATTCTTTTTGACGGTCTGAATCTGTTATTCAAAATTTTTTTTAATACAAATTATTGGAGAGTGTCTACAAGCACTCTCCAATAATTTGTAATAAAGCAAATTTATATCAACAAAATATTATTTGCATTTGGCAGAAACTGAATCAAGAGAAAGGAATGATCTGACATTTGGTCTGGTACCCTCATTTTTTTTTATTTGAAAGTCCTGATAGTGTATTCTAGTACTCGACCGGTTATTAGACAGGTGGTGGCAGAAAAAAGAGAAAATATCCAGTTAGTCAAGATATTTTGCAAGTGTCATCCTGTAGTTGTATTATGTAAAGAGTTAACAAGGAAATCAAAAATACTGAGTGACGAATTGCAGCTTTTGTCTTCTCATCAAAAGTTCAAAATTAGAGAGCTTAGATCCCTGTTCAGTGCCTATTAAGCCCCCTTTTCCAGGATGCCTGAAAATTTGGAATTTGAAGATATACAGAAAAACATTTACCACAAGAATCCGTGGATGGTACCAACTAGCAATAGTAGACCGACTCTCAGTTTCGTCTGTGTCCATACTCTCATGACAGACACGCGATATAGCTACACCAACGAAGCTCTTTTTGATGTCTGTTTTCGTGATGCCAGCATATATGCAGATAAAATTAACTTCATAAGAAATTCCAATCGTGCCAGAGTTTTCGTTTGATTTAAAATTTCTTTAAACTTGTGATAAAACGATTAAGTGAATTTGATTTCGGTTGATACAAAGGGCGACTTTGGCAAATAAAGTGGAACATTTTTATCGCAGTATACATTATCAACTTCATCTGATGTCAACAGTTGGGTATATCAAATGCAAAGAGATACAGGTTTTTGTGAGACTCCAACACAGAACCGAAACCATTTAAAGCTTTCAGGTTGTGTGACCCATGTTTGACCGACCGTGACATGAAGCTTCCCGGCTGTTCTTGTGCACACATACAGTACGTGGAGAGTGGATTGTAACTAAATCACCCGCGGAGTGGAGTTATCACCAAAGCTATAACTTTCAAATTTTGTACATATCGACAAAAAACACAAGCAATGTTTCAGCCAATGGACCTCCGGGTTTAACCCGGAGGTCCATTGGCTGAAACTTTGCTGGTGCTGGTTATGCTTTGCAACAAATTTGCAATTATTGCTCGGGTGGAATCTACACTCTGTGGGTGATTTAGTGATAATACACTCTCCACGTATTGCACTTATGTTTTTTTAGCCAACGATTCAGACAAGGAGATCTATAGTCAGAAGGGCAGCATTTACTCGCACTAACAGCCCCTCCATGACATGCCGAGGCATGTTTGTCTCGAAGGTTGGGGAGTTTGAGAGGAGGGGCCCCTCCACCACCTCCTCCCAAACTCTCCTATTGGATTTTGAAAGCTCCAAGAACGGATTTAGGCCCCCTCTCGCCCCCATTGTCCGAAGGCAGGAAGGGCAGCTGCCCCCTCCCCTCGTGCTTCCGGCGTCCCTGTTTATGATCACTAAAATTAGCCACCGATTGAGTTGGTCTTTGACTTCAAATTTGTCTCTATTCGGGTTTGATTCTCCTGGTGCGAGAATCAATTTTCCGTTCTTAGAAAAATGAGAACTCATGAGTAATGTTACACCCTTGCGTTTGCGACCAGTACATGTTCAATAGTAAAGAACAGCTCTCATATTTATATAGCTACTAGAAACTCAACATGAAGGACCTAGTTCAAATTCTGAAGAGTTTTTTTTTCTTTTATATCCGTATAAAACCCATGTTCCCACCAACAAGCTTTTTGGTGGTAATACTGATGAAAGTTACAGTACCATTGAGAGTGGTCTTTAGTGAAGTCTTGGCTGCCTATATAGGCAGCCAACAACTTCATTAGATGCCACCACTAAGTCAAAATGTTACCTTATTATGAGGAATCTAAAAATAAGTAGAATTCCCTTTACCTAACATGAAAAGCAGACGACACTTGCAAAATAAAATCTTGAATAACTAATTTTTTTCATTTTTTGTCTCAAAAACATAGGTTATGACCCCTCGTTGGAACGAGCTCGACGAGCTCGTTCCAACGAGGGGTCATAACCTATGTTTTTGAGACAAAAAATGAAAATATTTTGAAAATTAATTGGCGATTTTTGAGAACAGCGCTGGCCGGTTTTGGCCGTTACGTTGGGTAAAGGGGTACACTTTTAGAATCTATGTCAAGGGAAAAATTAACATTTTGCGAAAATCAGAGTTGATTCTCATTGTTTTCCTTGCGACAATCATTTGCGGGAATCGAGACTGACTCCCGTATTAATTTTAAACTCCGTGGTCCGACTCACTCATGACCGAAATAGCAGCTACTTTGACCGTTTAATACCTACACGGAGGACTTTGAACAAGCCAAGCTGTCACCATATTTCAGTGCTGATGGGTACCCTGGATAGTTGGACTTTCATTGTGGCTATCTTTGAGGTGGTCTAACCTCGTATCTGTGTCCAGCTGTTCTAATTAGGGTAAGCTGCCACTTGGGCAGGATTCATGAGTTCTAACTTTGTGCATGTGTCCAACTATGTCATTTAAGATACGATTACCATTACCTGACTACAACCCAAGACATTAAATTTTGTTGGGAGTGTGACATTCTTCATCACATCCCAGGATTTACGCACTTGTGTGGCTGACTTCATCTGCTGACACCACCACCCTCTCTGCCTTCTTTTTTTCTCAGCTCGCACATTAGGATAATTTAAAATTCTTATTTCGTTCTCATGCAAACCATAGCTTGTCGGAAACCGGGCTTTGTCGTTGCTGGGGGAAATAGATTCACGTCGCGTATTCAGCCAAACTCAAGGAGAGTCGCCTGAATCCGTGTGTGAACGTATGTCTCACCGTGACGAACCCGTCCGTTTCGTTTTTGTTGGGGTGGTTCTTATCCTGAAGAGGTCAATGACTTTTCATCAAAAAGCATAAATCAACAGGGCTTCACTGAAAACAACAATTTTAATACATTTATTTATAAATAATTATGGTAATTTGTGACTTACATAAATACAATGAATCAGAAAAAACAAAACGACAATCACACCCCACCCACACAGTTTTTGAGTCACTTGTGGGCCAGCATTCTCTGTTGTCGCTGGTTTCCCTTCCTTGTCGCTGGTGTTTGGACTTTGGTCGCCTTTTCACTTTACTTTTTCACTGCAGGCGCACGGGCACTAACGTATTGCCACTTTTCCGGACACCTTTGCTCTAACATGTGACGGAATGTCACTCTACCACTGCCGTCGTACAGTCACAAGTTTATGGTCGCTTTACTGGACGTCTTTCACTCGCTACTGTACAAAAAAGGTAACCGGCATGACCCCAACAACTACAGAGCCATTACAGTTAGCTCTGATGTCGGGAAATTATTTAATAAGATTATAAATAACCGGATAAATAATTTTCTTGAAAATAACCGGCTTATAAGCAACCACCAATTTGGATTTCGTGAACACCGTAGCACGTTCGACAGTGTATTTGTTCTCAAAAATAAAATATTTTCAATCATTGCCAGCGAGACAAACGTCCTCTATATGCAGCTTTAGTTGACTTCAGGTAAGCCTTTGACACAATCCACCGACCATTGATGTTTAACAAATCACGTAAATGTGGTATAACTGGTAAAATAGTTGAAGTTTTACAGTCCTTGTATCCCACAAACATTTATCTTAATAAAACTGCCAATGGCCTAGGCCTGCCGCTACTATCCACAATTGGGCTAGGCAAGGATGTGCGATCTCCCCTACCATATTTAAAATATTTATAGATGACATTCGTAAAATCTTTTCTGGAGAATGCGACCCTTTAGTTGTGAATAATAAGTACATAAGTCATCTTTTGTTTGCAGACGACCTAATTATGTTTAGAAAATTTAGAAATATACCGAGAAAACTAAGTCATTAGTGTTTTTCTCCAAAAGGTTCGAGGTTCCCCATTTGTTACAGTAGCAGACAAAACGTTGGAGATTGTACCAAGCTATTCCTAACTGGGTATAACGTTTTTCCGTTAATGGGAAATTTGGAGAGGCACAGCGTGCTTTGAAACTAAAGGGGATGAAAGCACTTTACAGGCTTTTCAATTCTTTTATGAGTAAACACCTCCCGTCTACTTCTATAATGTCCAAATTATTTGATCAATTAATAAAATACATATTGCTGTATGGTAGTGAACTATGGGACACAGAGTATCAACTTGCAAAGTGGGATAGACTGCTTGCTGAGGCTGTACACATCAAGTTCTGTAAAATGATACTCGCTGTTAATAAAAATTCTTCGAACCATGCCGATCGAGCTGAACTTGGCCGATTCCCACTTTCCCTCGAATGCATCGTCAAAAAGTTCAAATTCATGGTCAAGCTTTACTGTGCAACTTCAGGTACATTGCTCCGTGATTTACTGGAAGAGCATAAATTAACGACGGAATATAGCTGATTCCGTCAAATGTTGGAAAGTTACAATATACCATCGCCTGCTATGTACGATAATAAATCCAATACGGTACGTGGAGAGTGGATTGCAACTAAATCACCCGCGGAGTGGAGTTATCACCCAAGCTATAACTTTAAAATTTTGTACATATCGACAAAATACAAGCAATGTTTCAGCCAATGGACCTCCGGGTTTAACCCGGAGGTCCATTGGCTGAAACTTTGCTTGTGCTGGTTATGCTTTGCAACAAATTTGCAATTATTGGTTGGGTGGAATCTCCACTCTGCGGGTGATTTAGTGATAATACACTCTCCACGAACTGTAAATTACAAGAAAATTTAACAAATGATTACGCAGTCTATTTTAATGAATGCCTTAACAATGACAATAAAAAGAACGGTAAAAATAAATTGCATACTTATCGCGCCTTCAAAAATGACATTAAATTCGAGCTCTATTTAGCTTACTCAAAAACAAAGGAAGCGCAAAGTATGTTTACGAGATTACGGATTAGTAATCAAAATTTGGCAATTGAAAAGGGGAGACATGTACAGCCGCCAATTCCCTTAGAAAATAGGATTTACAATGTTTCTGATGTTTGTAGGGACGCCGGCGATGTGGAATCCGAGATGCATTTTGTCATGGACTGCCCGGCCTATACAAACATCAGAAAACAGTTGTTTGCAATAATTAACAGGAACAACGCAGACTTTTCAAATGCAAGCAAACAAGATTTGTTTAAATTTACTATGAAAAATAATACGCCCTCATTATGTCACTCCATCTGCAACATAATTCTGCTGTTCTTCAGGAAAAGAGAAACGATAATTGCAAAATCGCAGGTCATTAAACTTAACTAGGGTTTTGATTTTATACTTTATATATTTACAGTACGTGGAGAGTATATTATCACTAAATCACCCGCAGAGTGGAGATTCCACCCAAGCAATAATTGCAAATTTGTTGCAAAGCATAACCAGCACAAGCAAAATTTCAGCCAATGGACCTCCGGGTTAAACCCGGAGGTCCATTGGCTGAAACATTGCTTGTGTCTTTTGTCGATATGTTCAAAATTTGAAAGTTATAGCTTGGGTGATAACTCCACTCCGCGGGTGATTTAGTTACAATCCACTGTCCACGTATTGTATATATATGATAATCACACCATATAAGTATATGAAGTATAAAATCAAAACCCAGGCCAGTTTAATGACCTACGATTTTGCAGTTATTGTAGACTTATTTACTATTCAAAAATATCTGTTTCGTTTATTATTTGTTTATTATAATCACATCATATATCTGTTAACTCTTTGTACAATCTGCCTCTCTGTTGGTGTTATTTTGCTTGAAGAAACTATCACTATTATTAGTCCCCTAGGGGAACCGTAAAGGGACTATAGGATTGCACTCCGTCCGGCTGTCCGTCTGTCTGTCTGTCTGTCTGTCTGTCTGTCTGTCTGTCTGTCTGTCTGTCCGTCTGTCTGTCCGTCTGTCTGTCTGTCTATCTGTCTGTTTTACCACCTCTCCCTCCAACATGCTTTAAACTACACCTTTCATATTTGATACATGGATAAATGGTTCTGAGGGGATGATGCAAGCTCAAAATCTTTGTTTCTAAATCCAAGATGGCGGAATGGCGGCCATTTTTGTTGTGTTTTTTAAGCTTTCTTCTCTATATTCATGTTACCACCCTTCCCTCCAACATGGTTCAAGCTACACTTTGCATATTTAGCACATGGATAAAGGGTTGGGAGGGGATGACGCACGTTCAATATTTTTTTTTCAAAATCCAAGATGGCGGCATGGCGGCCATTTTTGTTGTGGTTTTTTTTAAGCTTTTTTTCTCTATTTTATGTTACCACCACTCACTCCAACATGGTTCAAGCTACACTTTTCATATGTGGCACATGGATAGAGGGTTGTGATGGGATGACGCACGTTCAATATTTTTTTTTTCAAAATTCACGATGGCGCCATGGCAGCCATTTTTGTGTTTTTTAAGCTTTTTTCTCTATTTTATGTTATCACCCCTCCCTCCAACATGGTTCAAGCTACACCTTCCATATATGGTACATGGATAAAGGGTTGTGAGGGGATTATGCACGCTCAATATTTTTTTTCAAAATCTAAGATCTGTTTGTCTGTCTGTTCGTCTGTCTGTCTGTCTGTTTTTTATGTTACCACCTCTCCCTCCAACATGCTTTAAGCTACACCTTTCATATTTGGTACGTGGATAAATGGTTCTGAAGGGATGATGCGCACTTAATATTTTTTTTTCAAAATCAAAGATGGCGGAATGACGGCCATTTTTGCTGTGTTTTTTAAGCTTTTTTTCTCTGTTTTTATGTTACCACCCCTCCCTCCAACATGGTTCAGGCTATACTTCTCTGAATTCTCAATTTTTAGATTCCATTCACATTTGAAATCCTGTCTGATAACCTGTATTTTACCCAACCCCCCCCCCCCCCCCAGGTCTGACACTCATGTTGACTGTTGTCATGAAACCCGAATTGTCCCCAAGCCGAACCGTCCCCAGGCCGAACCGTCCCCAATTATTTTACCAAAACTGCACCCCCCCCCCCCCCCCCCCCAGGTCTGATACTCCTGCTGACTGTGGTCATGTCTTATGTGACAAAAACACCTTATGTCACAAAAGCGCCGTAGGGGACTAATACCACCTCGGTGGTCAAACACTTGTTACTATTGGGTTCGCCAGACGCGCGATAATGGTCATAACTATTATTCTTAATCAGCAGCGCATGAATTACTTTACTTTACTGGTCTGTTTAAGTGACAAATCGATTTATCAGGGTCCCTCATACACCCATCTTTTCGCTTTTAGCCCGAGTGAGAAAACATTATCACAAATATATACACTTTTAAACAACAAAATCGTTAATTCAAGCTATCACCTTGACAACGTTCCCCGTCAATCCGGTGCGCGACTTCTTTGATACTCGATGGACAGATTCATGTGACATATTTCAAATACAACTCAAACGTCTGGTAACCGTGAAGCACAGGAGGAGGCGGACTTTTCCTCAGGAGCAGAGGGTTTTTTTGTGGGTCCGAAATAATAAAATGTCTTATTGCCATTTTATGTAAATCTTATTGAAGCAAACAGTCATCTGACAAATTATTTAGCGCACGAACGGACCAATCCCTCCCCACCCACTCCAGTATCTACGATTTTGATACCGGGAAAGCATCATTAGAGGTAGTTATGGCATAGACAGTCGTGGGTTTTATTCAGACCATACGTTAGGAGTAAATTTAAATCATTAACTTAACAGTTGAATTCTGCCAGCCTGTTACACACGAGCCTCGAGGAGACAAGTTGTAATTAGCGATATTTTTCTTCTCAGGTTTACAAATACACAGAGTGGTGAATGTGTTTTATTGAGTTTTAACGACACGACACTTTCGACAGCCAGGGCTACCACGACAGTTTTACGGGTGGGGGAAACTGGAGTACCCTGAGGCAACTGTCAGACTCCCCAACGTACTAACTCTACAGAAGCAGGGTTAGCATTAGTTGAAGACAGGTGCACCATTGACGCGCAGTACGCCTTAAAACACTGCGATACCGTGTTTGCACGTACACAATCGAGATAAAGTGCATTTCCCAAGGACATAATGCAGTTACCCCTGGAGGGGATCGAACCGTGGGCCATTCAGTTTGAGGTCCAATGCCGTTACCCATGAGTCACTAAACTCCTAGAGTGGCGTATGTAGTTGTAACCATATTAATTAATGGACTGATGGGGGGGGGGGGGGGGGGGGGCAGTATCAGTTAATTACAATGTTATTAAATTGAGTTCAGTATTTAACGCGAAACGTAAAATCACTGACTGTAATTTTGACGTAACGAATCTTTTGTTATTTATTGATGGCACAGCTTGTGACCACCATCACACCAGTATATCACCAGTATTTCGTCGCCTGAATGCTAGAATGTCCTATGTCCCATAATGGGACATAGGACATTCTAGCACTCAGGCGACGATTTGAGCAAACTGCTCTAGGGATAGATCTTGCCTAGATTAGTCGGCACACTATACTAATCCAAGTGGTATAAATACATATGTTCGTTTTGCAGTATGCATCGGATGTATACCGTTAAAACTAGAAGTCCTGTCACGAATAGTGCGCTTATCTAGGCTTAATTGCGCGTTGGAATTGCGCGCAAGTGCCATATCGAATGGCATCCAAAGCACGGCAGGTTCTCTTGGTTACTCATAGCAAACACATGCAATGTTTCTGCCAATGGACCTCCGGGTTACCCGGGGGTCCATTGGCTGAAACATTGCTTGTGCACAGGCCATATGTACATAATTTGATGGCTTTACTATGGCCACAAGGCGCACATTAACGCGCAGATCAACGTGCTATTTGTGCGCATTTTATGACAGGACTTCTAGTTTCAACTGTAGGTTAGCCTTTAACACAGAGTCGAAGTTGCAACGGAACAAAAAGAGTATTTACAGCTTCATCGCCTCGTTCACATCATTTCCAGTGTGTAACATCCCTTAATTGTACATCTGTAAAATTTGCAAATCAGGAGCGAATCGTTGAATTGTGATTAGAGAAGACAATCCAATTCGCAGAGGGGTCATTCAGAATTGGAGGTTTCTGCGGGTCTCCTGTAGGAAAGTAGCATGATGCATCGTGTATTGTCCTCCAACTCCCCTGGTATATATAGGTAATTACTATCATGTGGGTCTCCGAGATGGTGTACTGAAGTCGAGATCTCATCTCTGGGCAGATATCGACGAGTCCGTTGGGAGGAGCCGACAAATGACCCAGAGACGAGGTCGAGACTTCAATACACCATCTCAGAAATCCACTTGGGGGTAATAAATAATTTATCTTACAATATTCCTCCATTTCTTGACATATTTTTGACAATCATTCAGCGTCTATGGGTTGATTTTTTATAAATGAAAATCAAGACGTCATGGTATTGCGTTCTAGCGCTTTGCATGACGTAATTCCCATTCATTGTTCTACTTCTACTATAGCAACTGAAGTTTATAGTAGTGTTTCAGCTTTGTGTTTCTTTGTTTCATTTTTCAGGTTTAATGCATGTTAGGCCTATATAAAAATATCATAACGGCAAAAATTATCTATTTTAATTTATTTCGTTGAGTTGGTTATTTATTTTTTTTATTTAATTACCGTTTTCAAAAACGGCAGCCTCGACATGTGTTATCCGTTTACGATGAGTGCAGGTAAAAAAACGTTCTCTTTCTTTCTGAATCGAATGATCGCACGTGCGGTTGCTATCCTCAATTTGTATTTTGTCTAGACGTTTTCACTTGTATTTGTAGAAATACGTTATTGGTGCAAGATAAATCAAGGTATTTTGGGACAATGCACGGTGTTTTACACGATGTAGATCATTCTTTGATAAACAGACTTTCTTGCATGCGATGTAACTGGCTAGGCGGTAACAGGAGTTAAAAATGTTTGTGAAAATAGTATGATTGGTTTGGACCGGTTATAGCGGTTTAAAGACACTTTCAACGATCAGGGTTATATCGTGTCAGACAGATTTTCGAGTGGAGGCAGCCCAGTATCCGGAGAGAACCACTGGCCAACAACGGGCAACTGTCGGATTCTCTATTTTATTAACCCGACGCAAGCAGGGTTAGCAGCGGTTGAAGACACGTATACCGCTATGGTTCTGTACTCCTTATCACACAGCGTCACCGTGATCCAACGTAAGCAACCGGGATGAAGACACAACACAGATGAGAACCCAACCATCGACCTTTTTTTATCTCAAGTCCCATGTCCTAACCAATGCGCGCTCTAATTCTTATGTGATAACGTACAGTTCAGTCGCCGTGGACCGACCGCAATCCACGAATGGGCAGTGATGTTCACGCATGCGTTTACCAGGAAAAACCATCAGCAAATTTTTAATTAATGAAGCACCGGGTAATACCCGGTGCTTCATTAATTAAATGTTTGATAATTATTTCTATAATTAGTGTTTGGAATCTAATATTATTGCGTTCGTGGAAATATTGCCACCAGTGGAAAGTGACGACGGCCGTGCTCTATCTTTCTTATTGATTCCAGTGTCTATAAATTTACTTGATTACATTTATCTGTTTCCACTTCTCCAAAAATTATGCAATTTGTAGTGAGGGCGTGCGCTAGGTCCACCCTTAAGCTAGAGACACATACCACCGTTTATCGCATCCGTCTAACGCATTCGGTCACCACGTCCGTCAAAACTGTTTTGAACAATATGGTTACAATTGCGCATGGCACATACCTCCGGCAACGATTATCGGTTGCGTTCATCGGATCCGTTGATCGCAGGTTTCGAACACTGCTCGATTTTTGCGATGAACGGTTCCGGTAAACGCAGGTGAAATTCCATTTTGTGACATAAAATCGGGGAAGCCCTCACTTCAACCATGCCGCGCGCTTACACGAACTTGTCAAATGAACAGGTTGGGTACCTTATTGAGGAGGTGAAGAAGCGGCCCTATCAATACAACACATGGCATATATCCTATCACGATACTTGCAAGTGTCTGAATGCATGGAAGGCAATTAAAAAATTGCTGAAGACGGAATTGATTGGTAAGTTAAATATTTATTATGGAGCCACGATTGCGCAATCAATTTTAATAGTTATTTGACCCGTGGCTAACCACTACAACCTTCCCTTGATCATATTGTAAGCAAGAAGGACAATAAGTAAATCATCTTCACTCGATGAGCTCACGACGGCAAAAGGACGTTTCTCGTCAACTGAATTTGACGCTTGTATGTGTCAGATGTTGCCGCATGGTTGCCGTCCGTTCAACGCATCCGATAAGCTGATGCGACAAACGCAATGCGATAAACGATGGTAAGTGTCTCTAGCTTAAAGCTAGAGACACTTATCACCGTTTATCGCATTGCGTTTGTGTTGTATAGATAGAGCCGCTTCCTCACCTCCTCAATGAGGTACCCAACCTGTTCATTTGACAAGTTCGTGTAAGCGCGCGGCGTGGTTGAAGTGAGGGCTTCCCCAATTTTATGTCACAAAATGGAATTTCACCTGCGTTTACCGGAACCGTTCATCGCACAAATCGAGCAGTGTTCGAAAACTGCGATCAACGGATCCGGTGAACGCAACCGATAATCGTTGCCGGAGGTATGTGCCATGCGCAATTGTAACCATATTGTCCAAAACAGTTTTGACGGACGTGGTGACCGGATGCGTTAGACGGATGCGATAAACGGTGGTATGTGGCTCTAGTTTTACGCTAATCTGTCACTGCAGACAATCGTTGGGCATCTACCTGGAGCAGAAAGATATAAAAGTAGTCTGCACGAAAGGCGTCAAAACAAAGCTCTCCAGACGTAACATATATATAGCCTCTCGGTGTCACAAATTAAAAGAAATCGTTGTAGGGATTATTATCTCCACCTTTTCGAGGATAAACAATTTGAAAGTATGTTTTTCTTTTAATGTATTGAGTGCAGTGTTTGATGAGATTTTATTTCAGACAATCAACAATTTATAAAGAGAGTGTCTGGACAAATATCTAATCGTTTTGTGAAGTACTAATATCTATCTCCATTATTTCATTCAGCTTATCTCGGATTTATCACACACGTTTGAGAATGCTTTGTGGTTTTTTGTCAAGGGTGTCGGCAGGCGATCTTTCAGTTCTCAACAATCCCACTGATCTTGTTGAATTTTCGTAACTCGATCAGTGGAAACGGGAAATCCCATTTCAATCCGCGTTTTTCATCTCTGACCTTGTCAAATCTACAAAGCTATAGGTTGGTAGCTATCAGAGAGAATGTGGTATGCGGGGTATTGCTTTTAACAGAGGATCTTTTGTAACCCATAACTTGTAATTTACACGTAAGTTTATTTGAGAGGCATGGGGAGTGCGGTGGCTCATTGGTTATGGCATTGCATTTCAAACCGAAATGTTCAGGGTTCCATCTTCGCCAGTGGTAAATGCGTTGAGTCCTTGGGCAAGGCACTTCATCCCCCATTACCCACGTGGGGGCACGGTGGCGTTGTGTACTAAGGCGTATTGCACGTTGATGGTGCACTTGTCTTCAACAAATGTTAACCATGTTTGGGTGGAGTTCGTACGTTGGGGATTCTGAAGTTACACGCCGTTGCGCGGTGGTTCTATCCGGGTACTCCTGCTTCCTCCACCCGTAAAACTGTTCGAAACGAGGTTGTTGAAAGTGTCGTTAAACCTTAATAAATAAATAAATACATAAATAAATAAATAAATAAATAAATAAATAAATAAATAAATAAATAATCGAACCACAGGTCTGAGTTCTGGGGCAGATTCCGTGAAACAAGCGGATCACTGTATATGCCCCTTTCTTCCAGATGGAACGTCAGTCAGGTTGAAAAAACTGAAAATTAAGGCAATCCAAGATATTGTTTCCTTGCGATTGCGGGCTTCCCTTTTTCAGGTAACCCCTTTTTCAGGATTTGTTAATGAAGTCAAGGGCATCGTGTAAGGGTGTAGCCATGGCGGGTCATGGGGGTCCTATGACCCCCTCCCCCAATGCCAAAGGTCCGCAGTCGATATTCTCCACAGCAATCTAATACATGTACATATTTACATTGCATTTGATTCATTTTCACTCAGCATGCCACCCCCCCCCCCCCCCCACCGGATCACCACCGATGTCCAAAGGTCAAGTTGGAGAAGATTATGGGAGGGGGTCACTCCCTCCCATAATATCCTCCAACTTGACCTTTGGCCAACGCTTGGCCTCTGGCCAAGATTTCAGACTTTGTAGTTGCCAGACCTTCTCATCATTGAGTCGCATTGTGGGCGACCCCCCCCCCCCCCCCCCTCAAACAAATTACTGGCTACACCTCTGCAGTGGTTCTAATATATTTACCACATCATAGATGTTGTCCCTTTAGTGCAAAAAGGCACCATCTGCAATGCTAAAGCATTGCAGATGACTCCTTATTGCACTCAAGGGACATAATGCAAATGTTGAGATGTGACTAAAATACTGCAGTTTATCTATTCCGTTTCTTCGAGCGCGTTTTTAATATTCAGTGATGTAATATAGAATATAGAGATACCTTCACAACAGATTGTTACATCGCAGCATTTTACTGGCACAGGGGTGGTTTTGATGTGGCAATCCGTCACATGCCTAGTAAGAAAAATGTATTTTCCGAAATATTGCCCACATTGAAGCACGGTACCGCTATGCACTCGGGCTTAATGTACGTCGATGGTGCACTTGTCTTCAACTAATGCTAACTCTGCTTTTGTGGAGTTAGTACGTTGGAAGTCTGACAGTTGTTCACCTTTGCTCGGTTGTTCTCTTCGGATACTCCGGCTTCCGCCACCCGTAAAACTTATCGACACGAGGTGACCCTGGCTGTCGAAAGTGTCATTGAACTTAGATAAATAAATAAATAAATAAATAAATAAATAAATATTTTTCAAAATATTAAAAAATCAAAAACTTGACAATAGAAGGTTAAGGTATACGCTTGGTAGAAGCTTTCAAGCAGTCGGTAGAATAATTGTTCAGACGACAGAATAATTATTCAGACGAGGGCGCGGTGGCGTTGCGGTAACCGGTTCTCGTCAGATCACTGAAGTTAAGCAACGTCGGGCCCGGTTAGTCCTTGGATAGGTGACCGTCTGAGCTATCGATTCGAAATCCCGCGTTGTGTCCTTGGGCAAGACACTCACCCTCGATTGTCCACATGGGTGCACGATGGCGCCGTGTACTAAGGCGTACTGCACGTCGATGGTGCGCATGTCTTGTGCTGCAGTGCGGAGTTACGATGTTGGGGAGCTGGCAGCTGCTCGTCGTTGCTCGGTGACTCTCTCCCGAATACTCCGGCTTCCTCCAACCGTAAAACTGTCATCGACACGATATGACTTTGGCTGTTAAAGTGCCGTTAAACCTTACTAAATAAATAAACAAATAAATAAATAAACGAATAAATAAAGAAATAAAGAAATAGATAAATAAATAAATAAATAAATAAATAAATTGTTCAGACGACAGAATAATTGTTCAGACGTCAGAATAATTGTTCAGACGACATAGCAACTATCCAATACAGACACAAGATATTATTATTTCCGATGCTGTGAAACTCACTAATTCTGACATACGATAAGTGACAAACGGAGGTTGCAGCAAAGTCAGAAATTCCGACACACAGAGGTAACCCCTAGTTGTCATTTATATGTGGCAGAATTTCTAACTATTCTGTATTTCCATACGTGTGCCACACCTGACATGCACCCCAAATCCATGACTACACTGACGAAGTCCAAAAGAAGTTTCTCGTCGTTGTAAACTTGATCATGGCTTTGTAAAAGTTAACAAATGACTACCAGTGGCCTTTGGATTCAACTGTGATGATATTTGTCTAGTATTTAGTAATGTTGTCGAACAAAAAAAAATCAGATAACCTATTTATTTTGGTGATAGCCAAATGAAACGCGGTTCTGAGCACACTATTTATTTTCTTCCTGTGCTAGAATCTACACAAATCTACACCAACAACCAATGCGATCTCCTACAGCAACAGCTTCCCAGTCCAATGTTTTATAACCACTGCTTCTCTTATATCGTTACAAATACTGTTCTACAATCTCTTACCAAACCAACTGTTGTAACGGTACTCTGCTTGCATAACAGTACTAAATAGTTGAATTGGAGTTCCCCTCAAGGCGAAGTTGCACTTGGAAATGATGCAACCTCCGAATCTGCTCAGATTCGGAGGTTGCATCATTTCCAAGTGCAACTTTGCCTTGAGGGGAAAAAATATATTTGTTTTTTTTTATAAATTTTGGAAGCATTCTACTGACATCTTGCATTATTGCTGAATATTGCAGAGAAATAAAGAGGTGATTTGATGACTTTGGACAAAAACAATACAATTGGCAATTGACTATTGGTGTGTTATTATTGGGAAATCCCTGATAAAATGAGCACGTCACAGATACTTTTCTATTTGTCATTTTCTCTTATTTATAGCATGACTCCCCTGTTTTCAGGATACAAAAAAGTTGTCTGAAGGGTATGCTTGACAAGGATATTTAAATGCCAAAATTAAGTGATGCAGTCATGTTTTTTTCACACAAACGTTATAATATTTAGTACAGTTATACCTACTGCTGTCCTCAGCCGTTTCTGAACCATCTCAACTGAAACACTCGTTCACCCATTAAACCATTCATGTTGGGTTCTCACTTTCCCGGGTTAGGCCCCGGATTGCAACGATTTTTAACCGTAGTAAAACCGGCGTGTTTTGGCCGCTGTAGACAATTTCTACGGTAGCACTATGATGTGGCTACGGCTCCTACATAAGATCTAAGTAAGCGCAAAGGATGTACTAAACTTGTGCGAAGGAAGTACCAAGGATTCGCCAAGGCTTAGAACGGTTATGTGACGGTTTTCCTACGGTTATGTTACGGCACCACCGGAGGCGCAACGGACAATCCATGGTTGTCCTACGGTTTGTCGCGGTTAGTCACGTGACCAACCGTGACCAACCGTAGGACAACCGTGGTGTTACGGATATGCTACGGTGAATGAAGATTAGCTCTACATTCGCCTACAAAATAGATTTTGTAAAATTGTTTTTCTATGGTGTCTACGGTTATGTCACGATCATGTCACGGTCCCCCACGGTTTGGTCGGTCAAAACTATTTATTCGGCCCAACAGACTAACTTCTCTCACCGGGACACTACCGTAGCATATCCGTAGTCTATCCGGAGCTTTCCGTGGTCAACCGGGACCCCATTTCGGATCACGGTTAATGTCGGATCAATAAAAAAATGAAATTTTCAAACATTTTATAAACCCCGCAACGGAAAAATACAAGGCGGCGGGGGCGCGAGGGTTTATCCCGGAACACCACGGTCATGCCTACGGGCCAGGAACGGATTTACCAGGGATAATCATAGATTAAAACCGTGGGCTTCCGGTACCACAAACCGTGAAAGTGAGAATCTCGCATTACGTAACGGCTAAAACCGACCGGTGCTTTTCACAAAAACATACCATTCAATTTTCATTATGTTTTTATTTGTCTCAAAACCATAACTTATGACCCCTCATTGAGCTCGTTCCAATGAGAGGTCATAACCCATGTTTTGAATGCAAACAATGAAAAAAATTAGTTATTCAAGAATTTTGTTTGCAAGTGTCGTCTTCCTTTTGTGTTGGGTAAAGGGTTAAAGCCTTATACTACACGACGCTATAAAAACTCTGGGTAGCCGTAAGGCTGTAATCCTAACATTTTCGTCAGGGTTGTGTTCTGATGTATTCGACTGGAAGATATGGTTTAGGGCTGTCACGATCAATCGATTAATCGATTGTTGATCGGTCACGGCGAAATCGATTAGTATTTTTCGTTGTCGAATAATCGGTAAATTGTATCCCGTTTTAGATGTTTAATAATTAAAAGAAAATTTGATGAAAAAACTATTGTTTCTAAAGGTATTGAGTTAAGAACATCGATGTTAAACCCCAAGAAGCCGTTGGAAGCATTTGTCTTCCAGGTACATTCATCAAAGCTTTGATGTTCTGAATCTTTGAACCGTCAGTGTAATAATCAAGACCGGTTGGCAGTTGCGAAGTTCGCAACTGCCGACCGGTCTTGATTAGTACACTGACGGTTCAAAAGTTCAGAACATCAAAGCTTTGAATGTACCTAAAAGTTGATCGTCTTCGTTGTTTACTTGAGGTAGGTCAGCTGACTTGAACTTCATTTTTATCGACTTCAGAGAGAGAGAGAGAGGGGTGGGGGTCATCTAGGTACGATTAATCGATTATTATCGATTATTTGCGACGATTAATCGATTCCTAAACTGAAAAATCGTGACAGCCCCAATATGGTTACTATGGAAGCATGAAGTCTAAACTTTCTGAGTGATTTTCCTCATCGGCCTCTTGCAACAAGACTATAGGAGCCAGATAATTACCCTCTTATAGTACATCGCCATGTAGTATTTTTCCTCCAGTACCTAGCTTAGGGCATGGATGTCTGTGATTTTTGTCTGCAACGCGGGTTCTATTATTTTTTAAGTCCGAGTCAAATTACCCACGTTTCCAAGGCTCAAGAAAACCACTTGTCCGTAATATGTTGCAAGTGGTTTCACATCGACCAGCCATTCCTGAACAGTAAAGGCTAAAATATTGCTATATTTTACTGGGAGGCGTCTACTGTCGCCTACAGTGTCACTTTCGCCTACAAAATAGTTTTTGTAAAAGTGTAGGCGAAAGTGACACTAATTTAGCTTGGATGATTATCGGTTATTACCTGGTTTACTCATCAAAAATGGATTTACCGTCAACAATTTGAACACATGGGACATAGAACATTCTAGCACTCAGCCGACGATGTGTTCTACTAAAAACAGGACAGTTAAATATGAAAACAAGCACCTTAGAATCTCTCAGATCATTTGTGATTGCAAACACAGTATACTCGCACATACCAGTGTTCAATGTGAGTAGATAATCACCATACAAGGTACATGTGTGTATTTAAAGTTACTAAAACAATGAAGAATAATCAAAGTAATAATAATAATGACCCTTTGAACGGCCGCTGATTTGTCACGGGTCTCGGGTGAGAAGGCCTTGGTTACCCCTGTGCTCCCAACTGCCTTCCTATTCCCACGCGTCTTCTCTCCTCCCAGCACTCGGAGACGAACTGCTTGATGACATCCTTGCCCTATTCTCCCAAATAGAATTAAATACGTTTAATATGTACTATTAAGGACAAGAGAGTTAACTATGAGTTTTTAAATATGCAGACGGTATCTAGTGTTTTATCATGGGTATCGACGTTAATCCCTCAATCTAAAATAGTGCACTTTCGCTTACACTTTTACAAAATCTATTTTGTAGGCGAACGTGCACTGTAGGCGAAAGTATGCCTAACCTTTTTCAGATTCACCTGCGACAATTCAAACAATTGTTGTAACTTAATAAAAAATCCTAATCTATGATGTTTTTCCTCTAATTAACTACTTACTTAAAACACATTTAAGCTACATTTCCTTGTGGCGGTTCAATAGATGCAACGGGAAAATGGGAAGAAAACGCTAAACTGGTTCCATGGGAAATATTGGAATATTTTTCCGACTTGCACATAATAAAGAAGATGTAGCATATTTACGTGGTTACCTACGTTTGTGGGCTCCGTAAATGAGATATATCCATTCACAACAATAAATATTTCTCAGTTCCTCTTTTGAGATTATTAGTTTCCCAATGTCTGTTCACGTAGCACGGGGTTTTACCCTACCAAAAGCAAGTCGTATCTCATGAGGTCGAATGGGATACGGCTGACTGAGGGTAGATAAATAGACAGAACGCGGTGTGTGTTTGAATCGGTGGATGTTTTACATAACGAGTCGGAATGGTGTAGTCATATTTCGTGAGAGCCTACGGCTCTCGTGAAATATGATCACGGCATTCCAACGAGTTATGTAAAACACCCACCGATTCAAACACACATCGCGTTCTGTGTTTATTACACAACCCATGCATTAAAATTCATTTAAATAAACAAATTTTAATTCCGATGTTTAAACCCAAAGGTGAAGAGTCTGTTTGTTTTGACTGAAGCTGTACTGATCAAATGGATCGACAAAAAATCAAAACAACCTTTTTTGGTGTTTGTTGAAATTCGTATCGCTGTTTCTCTCGGCTGGTGCCCATTCACGCCTAACCATTTGATGGCTATTACTGTTAGTAAAAATATAAGTACAAATTTGTGCAGATTTGCAAAACAGCTGGGAGAAACATTTTTAAAAGAATGTTCGAAGCAAGTCAAGATGTACGAAGATTTACCGAAGTAAAGTTGATCAATTTAGATATAACGGATCACAAAACGAGACGGCCATGGCACTAGGTTAATGTTCTGGTTAGAAAAGATTGGGTTTTTTAAAAATATTATCTCATTTTTGGTTAACTAAATTTTTGTGAACCGACTTTATTTTGCTTTGGACGTTTTCATTTTCACACTATGCGACAGACTGTCGATAATTGTATAACGAAATTTGGAAACTTTTCGAAGCGTAACTAATGCCTCGATGGGACAGGAACTAGTCTGAACGGTACTGGGAAAAAAAGTTCCGGCTTGTACATCACCCATTGAATGCAGAATCATTTATGTCATAGCGGCTATTCCGTTAAATACAAGGGTTTAAAGTTGAATGGATGTGTAATAAAAACCCGTACTACATGAGCAGACATGGGCGACAATTTTATCTATTTACATCTCTTTTTCACCGCAAAAACTCCCTCGCAACTGTTATTGTCGAAGACATTTTGTCGAGTGAGCAAGACTTCTGCGTTCAGAGCGAGGCGATAAGGCGGCGATCACACCATCGTCCGTAAAGCATCCAATTTTTGATACGACAGTCGTTTCCATCATCGGACTGAAAGGAAAACCATAGCTTTCCGTTGTGGTGGTCACACCTACATGTACGATAAACGGTTTGTATAAGTCGCCTCTGTCCCTCCGAATAAAACGGAACATGCTTCATTTTTTGGCGGACCGAATCCAATCGTATACGATGTTTTCAATATTTTGAAGGTCAAGGTCAAATCAAGGTATCAAAAACCATATAATTATGAAAAAACTACGTCATTTTTCAGATTCTTGGAAGTGATGTGTAGAAGGTAGACCTTTGTTACTCGTGTTTTATATTTTCTCCAGTACGGTAGTGAAATTATGAATTATATAGATGATTAATTTTCAAGTGGTTTACAACCAGAAAATTCCGAGCAGCGACCATGGCTTGTGCTCGTAAATTGTCGCGTTTGGTAAGGGTAAATAGGTCAAACGACATGCTCAATACAGGGGTTCAACCACGACTTGGCCCCTTTTTCATGATATTTCAATTTATACGTGCTCCTTAGAGAGAGCTTTTGCGCCATGGAAACGTACATATAGTGTGACCATGCAACGATGCGAAATGCTGAGAAATACGTGTACGACAGACGGACTCAGTGGCGTAGATAGTTTTCGTTGGCGGAGGGGCAAGCCCAAAATTTTCCGACAGACCGAAACTTTTCCGACAGGGTAACAACAACAAAAACCCAAACAAACAGAAAGAATCTGTTGTTTACTGCAAATGTACTGAAAATTGGTCTTTTTTACCCAAAATTTACCCAGATTGCATGTTTTTATCCCCAAAGCCAGCATTTTAATTTTATCTTCGCCACTGGACGGACTAGAAAATCATATGCGATGGTGTGACCGCCACCTTACCTGGAATTTCATTTTTGGAAACGTAAAATAAATACATATCACACCGGTGGGTCTTTCTTGAACGACCACGCCTACGTGATACGGGGAAGTTCTCAGTTGTTTGGTGGAAACATCGTGAGTTCTCTCTGTATCACGTAACTATCGACCAATTTAAGACTGCATGCTAGTCAACAGATAAAACCATATGTATCCACGCAAAAACCAAGATGCCCTTTATATTTTCAACTGCTACTTGACATATTGCAATGTAGCAATTTTATCGAATTGAGACAAACCTCATTCTCATCTCTGTGGACTGTAGACAAACTAAAGTGTTAATCATCCGATAGTTGCATCTAAGTACTTAATTCTACAAACTACACCTCAGAAGAAATCAGCGACACTTGTCTTTTTCAAATTTCCCAGATGCCATAGAATTAAGAACGGACGCTGGGTTTGTTTACAATGGCATGGCGGGGATTCGAACCCACGGCGAGAGAGTTTCCTTCGGCACTAACCGCCTAGCGAAACTATACTGAACCACGCACACCACTCGTATACTGAACCACGCACACTACTCGGCCACCGACAGACGGGGTCTGTCGGTGGCCAGGTGGTGTGCGTAGTTCAGTGTAGTTTCGCTAGGCGGTTGGTGCCCGTCTGTCGGTGACCGAGTGGTGTGCGTGGTTCAGTATGGTTTCGCTAGGCGGTTAGTGCCCGTCTGGCGGTGGCCGAGTGGTGTGCGTGGTTCAGTATAGTTTCCGCTAGGCGGTTGGTGCCCGTCTGTCGGTGGCCGAGTGGTGAGCATGGTTCGCTATAGTTTCGCTAGGCGGTTGGTGCTCATCTGTCGATGGCCGAGTGGTGAGCGTGGTTCAGTATAGTTTCGCAAGGCGGTTGGTGCCGATTGTTATTGTTTTACAAAAATACTGTGACCACAAATGCGGACAGAGAAATATGATCGGATCGCGTGTCGCGACTGGGTCGAAATTGTCTTTGTGTCTCCGCGTTTTTTTCCACAGCCTTTGCACGTCAGAAAATAAACGCAAGAACAATGAATCTGAGATGTTATTAGTATATGTGAACACACAGACTATTGTTTTTTATGGTTTCTTCTTTCTTCTTCTTCTTCTGTCTTCAGTGCACACTCGAAAACGAATTGTTCCATCTTGCTGATTTTTGGTAACTGATCTACAGTCACAAGTACTCGGCCATCTATGTTTTTCAGATTCCTGGGGCAATGGGGGTGTCCACAGGGGTGTTTTGAAAGTGGGTCACGCCCATATCTCGGGCTTAATATGACCTACATACCTGGGTCCAACACCAACTTAGTCGAAACTCAATGGAGGTTCGTAATATGGGTTAAGGTGCCCAGGGGTCACTGAGTGCATTTTTCAGAATTGCTGGAAATCACTTCGTTTGGTTCCTTAATGCATTCCCGAAACTCAAAGATGTATTTTTACACTCAAAAAAGTGGGCGAGGCCCAAAATACTAAAGTGGGTCACACTTATATCTCAAACATAGTATGACGTATGGACCAACACCAAATGAGTCAAAACTCAACGGAGGTTCAAAATATGGGTCAATATCACTGAGGTCACCAATGGGTCACTGAGTGCATTTTTTAGATTTGCTGGAAATCACATTTTGTGACACCCTAACGCATTGTATTTTTTTATTCAAAAAAGTGGGTGGGGGTCAGAAGTTTTGAAAGTTGGTCACACTCATATCTCAAGCATTGTATGACATATGGATCTGGGACCAACACCAAATGAGTCGAAGCATCGTGGAGGTTAATAATTTGGGTCCAGTTCACTGGGGTCACACAAGACTCATTGAGTTGAGTTTTCAGAACTACTTGAAATTGCATTTTATAACCCCAAATGCATTTCTGAAGTTCACACATGTATTTCTGCTCTCAAAAAAGTAGGCAGAGTACAAAATTCAATTGCTGATTCCTTTATCGAACACGTCCGAATGCTGCGCACAAAAGTTATTTCTGGTTTCTTGAAATTTTTTTATCTAAATCCTGTATGAAAATCTTTAAACGACAAACCTATTTCTGATTTCTTTAAAGATATTTTACTCCCGAAATTAAGTCCGGATAAATTCTCTTTCTGTATAATTTAGTTCTGACAGGTTCTGATGCTTTCACCATTTTCACACAGACTTGAATTTACTGATAGCAGTAATTCTGTTTCTCTAGTTTTCTATTGTTTTTCGAAGAGGATCAATTTCGCGGCAATGAACGTGCACTTTTATACACGCAATGTTGTTTGTATGACATTCACTTGAGATAATTCAAATGTAGTAATTTAAAGAATCTTAATCTAAGATAATTTCCCTCTAATGAACTACTTATTTAACCCTTTAAGCAACGCAGACGTTATCAAAATTTATTATTTTAAATATCATTTTTTGAAATTTTTCGAAAAATGTCAACAAAACCATATCATGTGACCCCTCGTTGGAACGAGCTCGACGAGCTCGTTCCAACGAGGGGTCACATGATATGGTTTTGTTGAAATGTTTTGAAAAAATAATATTTTTTCAACTGGGGAATTTGCATATTACGCGGGCGGATGCGGCCGATTCGATGGGTAAAGGGTTAAACACGATGTTGACCTATTCGGGGTCATAGTGCAAACTACATTTCAATGCAGTGGTTGAATAGATACAACAGGAAAATAATAGTACTAATAATTAATATAATATAATTAAATGGAGAGCAATCGCTTGATTGGACTGGTTACGTGAAATAATTCATAAGAGGTGAGGGACGTTGTACAAACACGAGTGCGCGAATGTGCACGAGTGTTTTACAATATAGTCCCTCGCCTCGAATGAAATATTTCACGTAACCTGTCCAGTCAAGCGATTACTCTGTTTATTACTTTTCATTATTAACGATAATTATATTATTTAAAAAAAAACAACAAAAAACAATGAAGTCCCCATTACACCCACGGCAAAGCATCTTCGTTTGCGCGCACCGATACATGACCCAATGTTGAATGCATAATTCACTTGTTAAGTTATCGTTTATAATCAAACCCCGAAATCCCAGTAAATCACACTTTGGAATGTAATAATATAATTTATTTAGCCTAATATTCAATTAAAGTGCTCTTTGGCTGCTCATAACGCTGGACATACACATAAAACACACTAAAAGAAGACAAATCTTGGAGAGAGACATACCGAGAATTATAAAAGATCCATAAAAAGCGGGCGGAATAATAAAGTTTTAATCTTCGATTTGAACATGGAAACTGAATTAGCCTGCTTAATATCACCAAGAAGTTGATTCCACGTTTTAGGACTGCATATTGAGAATGCCCTATCATCAGCTGTACGCAGCTTACCTCTAAGCTGTTTCAAGCTTCGCGTGCCGGATGACCGAAGTGCTCTAGAGGATTAATAGTATTCGAGCAGGTCTGGCAGATGAGTTAGGGTCAACCCATTCAGGCTTTTATAAACCGACGAAAGCACCTTAAAATTAATTCTTTGTTTGGTAGGGAGCCAATGTAAGCTAAAAAGAATAGGAGTGATATGGATGGACAATATCCTGTTATCCACGCAAAAAGACCCCCAAACATCGTAATTTCACAGTATTTCATTTGTGAAATCTCGAACTATTGATAATTGTAATTCATTGGTTAAGTTGGACCTCGTGGCTCTTTCTGAACCCGTAATTTGATTGGCTGAGAACCGGTCGGCTCCGTGCTCTAATCTCAGGTAAATTCACTCTTACGGTGCTATAATTGCCGGAAGCGGGTCAATTAGAACATGTCTGCATCCACGCTATGCGCAAGCAACGGCGCTAAACCGCTCCTATCACAGATCGAACACACCCTGTAAATTCGATCATGGCAAACAGGCAGATCGAAAATGACATTTTTTTTTTATTTTTTTTCTTCAAATAAAACGGGTTTGGAGAATTATAATGCAGATAAACGTTTCTTGTTTCGTTAGACATTCGGGACTTTGACTATGGAAAACCAAATGGTTTTCCATTGGCAAAGTCCTGAATGTATAACGAAACAAGAGATGTTTATCGCCTCAGTAAGTGTGTCGCGACCCCATCCCTATCTCATAAAGAACAATACCACTTTTGTAGTCACAGTACTGTATTTTAAAAATCTTTATGTAGCGGAGTTTGTAAAGCATGCGGACCATAATGAACCCACATTGAATGATTGTGAAAAGATATTATTATATTGTTACTCACACTATCGCGACTTACTGACACAGTCCATATATCTTCGTTAGGAAACGAACAAACTGAATTAGCAGTTGCAAGGATAAACCACAGAAACAGCCTTTACTGCTTCCAGTAGATTCAAGTCTGTGTGAACACGGTAAACGCATCAGAAATAAACAAAAAAGAAAGAGAATTTATGGAGGCTAAGTTTTAGGGTAAAATATTTTTAAGGAAATCAGAAATAGATTTTCGTTAACAGTATTTAAAGACATTCATACAGGAATAAGATAATGTCTTCCAAGAAACAGAAAAAGCATATATGTACACAGCATTCAAAGGGTTATCAAGGAATCAGAAATGGACATTTTGGGGTCTGTCACTTATTTGAATATTTGAATGATGTTTAGAACAGTAATGTGAGTACGGAAAGGGTTATCATTATTCTCATATTGCATGAAATTTTATCAACTTGGTCTGAAGACGAAACTGACATCTGATTAAAATAACAGATAACATTTAATGTTTGACTGCTAACTCCACTTCTGTAATTTGATTGGTTACATAGTTCTCCTGTGTGAATAAATGTAACGTAGCTATTGGTTGAGGATAATTTACCTTTACAAGAAATCAGAGGCTGTGAAAACCCTGCGGCCGACTGGGGCATACTCAAGGGCTTTAGCGACCTGCAAAAACACAGAATGCCAAGAACGTGTGATTGTCTATCAGTATGCCAAAACTCAGCCAGATAGGACAATTCGTTGTCGAGTTATCGCGCAGACAAGAAAGTGCTTAGAAGACAGGAGAATAAAAAAAAGAAGAATAAAAAAAAGAAACCGTACAAAAACAATAGTCTCTCTGTGTCGCACAGACTAATAAACGATAGAATTCATACAAGTTCGTTTTAATTTCCACAAAATGAGATCACAGACCTATCAATCGTATACAGATTTCCATTGAGTGTGTATGGTTTTAGCACAACTTCTCGTGGTGGTTTATATCAGGAAATTATCTTAAATTTATGTGAGATAAGATACAAAACTACCCACTGCAAGTTGACAAATATATTTGTAACTGATAAAGAACAGCGGAGATTAATCTTTGATGTGAACTGGCAATGATTATTAAGTCATTCAAGAAGTTAAAATGACACGTAGCGATCGTTTGCCTTATTTTAGTTTTTTTCTTGTTCAGCTAATCACGGCCACAAATTTCAACCTCCACCGACTAAATTTGACAAAAATATTAATGACTTGGAATGCAATGGCGCCTGATGTTTTATCTAACAATCATATAGATTTTGGTCTAAAAACCACGAGAAACGGTTCGTATCACATAATGTGTTCCGATTCCGTATCATATAGATGACTCATTCTCATTCCGTATCACATAGATTCAACTTCCGGTAAACACTGCGTTATGACAAATGATGACATTATATGCATTGTTATTACGTATTAAGATATGAAATTCAAAATTTCGACCAATTCCAACCCAATTTAAACTGAAACACAGAAAAACAGGCTTTATGTAACGGGATTGTTAGATAAATGTATTATCACGACCAAATGCATATCGTGTAATTTGTATCAGATTCTCGGTCGTGTTTACAATCGTTAACCGTTAGGGCGAGTTGTGATCCGATTGTAAACACGACCGAGAATCTGATACAAATTACACGACATGCATTTGATCATGATAATGTATACTTATTTCGAATTTTATCCAAAATAATACACAGTTTAATACTTTTTCTTCACCTTTTACCAATTTCTGTATCAAGCCCCTCAAATTTTGGAAACATCATCACCAACAAAAAACATGTCTAAACATTAGGTGCAGTCGAAGGAAATTCCGAACTGTTATGGGCGAGGGCTGAGGCGGCGTCATACGGAGGTCATAGGGTCAAAATTTAAAATATGTCGGATTTCATTGAATTTTATTATGTTGTAGAGATAAGAAAACAGGATATAGCTTCTTCTTTCTTTTTTACCATGCCCACCTATACTATTAAAAAAAAGTAGGGGATATCCAAACTGATGTTGATATTTTCGGAAAATAGTATTCGATACGCGTCATTGGACACATCAATATGTTACCAAGTTTAGTGTTGATAATGAATGTCACTGGCCCACGAAAATTTCGTGCAGGTTTTTCATACGAGCGCCGCCTTAATGACTGTGGGTAAGTTTTGAAATTTCTATCTGTACTGGGCGGGATTTTTCGGAGGTCTCATAGTTCTTTTCTTGGTATAAACTCGTTCATCAATAGTTTCTGGTCGAAAGTTAACTTTTGAGGTATGCGAAGACTGACACGTGACGAACGTTTAAGTGCGGTTGGCATGCTCGAAGCTGGCATCAGACAGACTGCAGTGGCTCAAATTCTCAACGTTACTCAATAGGTAATTAGCAGGATGTGGTAACGCTACCGTCAGACAGGCAATGTTGATGACAGACGTCGGTCGGAGCGTCCAAGGGCGACAACTGCTAACCAGGATCCGAACCACAGCATTACGTAACTGCCACCAAAATGCCTCCGAAATGAGACAGCAGATTAACCGAGCGACAGATGTCCGAGTCAGTGGTCAGACTATCCGAAATCGCCTACAGAGCTGGAATTTGTACGCGCGATGACCTTGAATAATTCCACGTTTGACTGAATGTCACATCGCAGCAAGACATAATTGGTGTGTAGCACGACAGCGCTGGGACAATCGTCGGTGGAGCAACGTCATGTTTTCCGATGAATCGAAGTTCACTCAGAGTGTGGCTGCGGCGGAACGAACGATAGCATGGCGTAACCGTTAGGCGGCAAGATCGTTTTGGTGGTGGATCGGTTATGGTGTGGGGAGGCATAACCATGACAAGCAGAACAGCATTAAGTGTCATCCAAGGGCGTGTCACGGGGCAATACTACCGTGGCAACATGTTAGTAGCTCACGTGGTGTCATTTGCGCGATGTCACGGCCGTCGATTCATTTTCCCAGATGACAATGCAAGAGTACACAGGGCCCGTGTCGCTTCAGAGTTCATCCAGGAGCAGAACATCACTACACTGCCTTAGCCAGCACTAAGTCCAGACGTTTCCCCAATCGAGAACGTCTGGGCTATGCTTTACAGGCACCTACGGAAACGCCAACAGCCCCCTACCAATGTCCAGGAACTCGACGCTGCTCTGCAGGACGAATGGAATAACAACAGTCAAGCTGATATTGGACGTTTGGTGTGGAGTATGCCGAGGAGGATTTAAAAGGCATTGAGGTCTTGGACGGAATGCTGTACATTCTCTGACTGACCGCCCATCATGCTCAGTGCGTGGAAGGTGTGCTTGTCAGACACCCAACTACAGCTGAAATCATTCACCAGATGTCACAGTGCAATGCCTCAACTGTCTTTTTGATGAAAATATAAATATATTTCTTCATATATCTCAATTGTATCAAATATGCCCTACTTTTTTAATAGTATATGTTACTACCTGTGAAAAGCCCGCATGTTAAATTTTAGGTTTTAATCACACTACCGGTGTAAAGCTTCTACTACGGTTAATTTTTTTTTACACCTATATATATATGGTAGGAAGTACATCTAACTTGACCTTTGATATGACGCCAACTTCGATACATTCACACTTCGCGATGTTTCATTCACACACGACGTTTTGCAGTACAATTTACTACATGCAATGACTTAAGTTTAAAATACCTACAAGTAAATATTTAAAATAAAATTTAAGAATTGTTAATAATGATTTGATTGAAAAAGCAAAGTAAATTCAATCAACTTTGGTGATGTGTCTAGCTGCCAACCAAGCATTCACGAGCAGCCGGTAGTACTGCCAACCGACGCAGATGTAAGCAAAAGAAACCCATGTGTTTGCGATAGAAAGTATCGTTTTTTCTCCATTTTAAGTGATAAAGTCGATTATTTATTAAGAGCATGGTATAAATAAAATAGGTGCTAGGGCCGTTAATCAGATTTAAACCACTCGTAGAATAAGCGGCAAACAGGGTCATGTCAAAGGTCAAGTTGGATGTACTTCCTACCATAGGTGTACGTTTTGTTAACCGCAGAGGTTTTACACCGGTAAGTTAAAACTTAAAATTTAACATACGGGCTTTTTTACGGGTAGTAACATGTACTACTCAAAGTTTGCTAAACACCAAATATTTGACACATCATTGTGAAATTTGCTTGTGACATATTTGCGATATTTTTGGTGGATATGATTGAGGAATGTATTGAGATGGTCCCCAGTGTTTACATTAGCTCTCTTGACAGGCAGACTATTCGCGACGGTCATGGAGAGCATTTACCCCTTGATTTTCATGATATTTTCGAGTACTGTCTACATGTACATGGCATGTGTAGGGTATTCAATCTTCATTTCAACACAAATTCTTGTGATTTAATGATTGAATATGGCAAATGCACATTTGTCTGAAACAGAAATGTGGCGGGGTGTAGGGATGGTGGAGCAAGGGGCTACCCATCGTCAGGTTGGTGAAGCCCTTGGTGTGCACGATACGGTGATCACCAGAGCCTGGGCAAGATTTCAGTAGTATGGCACACCAGTAAGACGGCATGGTGGTGGCAGAGACAGGGCAACATCTGCAGCTGAAGACCGGTTTTTGATCATTCAGACCCGTAGGAACCGCTTTGCCACAGCAACCAAGCTTAGCAGTGACCTTCAGAATGCACCCGGGATACATGTTTCGACGCAGACAATCTGGGCAAGGTTGCCCGAAGGTGGTCTCCGATCGAGAAGACCATGTATTCGCATTCCGCTGTCCCAGAACCACCGCCAGGCACGATATGAATGGGCATGGACCACGTTAAATGGAGAAGATACTGCCGAGACCACATAGATAGGCGTTCTAGGGTATGGAGAAGCCCAGGAAAGCGATTCCATGCAGCCAACATTGCTGAGCATGACCGCTATGGTGGAGGGTCAATCATGGTCTGGAGCGGCATCAGCTGGGATGGACATACAGTGCCCTGTGTCCTTGAACGTGGTACATTGACTGTACAAGGGTATACTGATGAGATCCTGGATGTCCACGTCAGATTGTATGCAGGTGCAGTGGGTGATAGATTCATTCTGATGGACGATAATGCCCGTACCCATGTTGCCCATGAGGTCGGGGAGTACCGACAGAGGGAGGGAATTGAGCGTATGGACTGGCCAGCAAGATCCCCTGACCTCAATCCAATCGAACATGTCTCGAATGAGTTGCAGCTTGCAATTACAGCACGTCCAGTCCAGCCAAGAAGTGTCCAGGAGCTTGGTGCCATGCTGGTCCAAGAATGGAACAACATCCACAAAGGACCACCAGGAACCTGATTGGGAGCATGAGAAGGCGTTGTCAAGCTGTAATTAACAGTAATGGGTCTCATACTCTATACTGAGGCCATACCAGTTCGCTCCGTCAACTTTTTGGCATATTGAAAAATTTCCTCTTTTACCAAAAATATCCATTTTCCATGGTTGTCGTATTCAAAAGCTAAAAAATAATGTCAAACACAAATAAAATCTTAATTTCTGTACTTAAATCATTAAAGATGTAATTAAATAAAAAAATATATACACCTTTCATTACAATATTTCAAGTAAAACGTAAAACAGGTAGTTGGATGAGCTTGTGCTTAGCAAACTTTGAGTAGTGTAGGTAAACACCTTCTCCTTGTTGTTGGGCGATTTGTTGTCGGCCGCAATTGAATGTATTCTGGAAATTCGCTTTACCATTTCAAAACCATCCTGTTTAAATTATAATAATAATAACACTCATTTGTTGCTTCGCGACAAATGAGGGCTATTATTATTATTATTATTATTTCTACTATTCTGTCCCTAATATGGGCAATGCATGTGATGGATCATCTAGTTTAATTCCATATTTTGAATTGTATAGATGCTAATTCTAACATATTGATACAAAAATATCACATGCAGGAACTAACACTATAATTTAGTTAAAACTAGAAGTCCTGTAATCAAATGCGCACAAATAGCACGTCTATCTGCGCGTTAATCTACTCGTTATAACCAGAGTAAGGCCATCAAATTCTGTACATATGGCCTCTGCACAGGCAATGTTTCAGCCAATGGACCTCCGGGTAACCCGGAGGTCCATCGGCAGAAACATTGCCTGTGTTTGCTATGAGTAACCAGGAGAACCTGCCGTGCTTTGGATGCCATTCAATATGGCAATTGCGCGCAATTCTTTCGCGCAGTTAAACCTAGATAAGCGCACAGTTCGTGACAGGACTTCTAGTTTTAACTGTACTTTTACAATTGTATTTTCTAGAATTGTATTTTCTGTCTATGACTATCAACAACTGAAAATGAATCATCAGTGTTTTAAACGATGTGGTAATTTACCTACCGGAGAACTGCCAAGGTTTTTAACACGTACGCTGCTGAAAGTGACTACTGTCACCTACATTACGATGATTATCTGTACGTTCTGGTATGCGCAGATCAAAGCAACCATCTCATTAATTGTTAGAAAGGGCTCAGAGAGCCCTTTCCAACAATTAACTGATGAAAGAGTCTCAAGTGTTTCATAATTTTTATATTTATATTTATATGTATATTTATTCTGCCTATACCAAGAAAATGGTGTCACAGATTTACATCTATTATACAGAACCAGCAAAGAAGCGGGCAAGGGAAAGAGATCCGACATACATCAGCATCATCATCATCATCATCATCATCATCATCATCATCATCATCATCATCATCATCATCAAACTTCCCCGCATACAGGTGTAAATAGAGGTCCGCCATATATGGCTAAAATGGGCGTGGTAGTTAAAGGGTTAATGGACCAATAATTCATTTCTGTGATTTACGTTGACATGATGACAATACAATTCTAGAGAGTACAACAGTAAAAGATTTATAGTACAAACTCCATGTCTGTAAGATTAAATTATTAAATCGTCGCCACTGCAAATATCGAGTGTCTTTTCGACCAAAATCGGTTAAAATATGGTACTGTGATTATAAAAGTAGTATTTTCTCAGATCGCGGCCTAGTCGCGACACACTTCTACTCATCTGTGAAGAGATTTCTTTATTTTTTTATTTATTAGGGTTCAACGACACATTAACAGCCAGGGCCATATCAGGTCGGTCACAGTTTTACGGGTGGAGGAAGCCGAAGTACCCGGAGAGAATCACCGAGCAACGATGAGCAGCTGTCAGCTCTCCAACATCGTAACTCTGAACTCTGCACCGCGGCACAGGCAGGGTTAGATTGGTTGAAGACATGCGCGCCATCGACGTGCAGTACGCCTTAGTACACAGAGTCATCGTGCCCCCATGTAGGCAATCGGGGTTAAGTGCTTTGGACAAGGACACAATACGGGATTTCATTAATAAAATCTACCGAAATCAAGAGGGAATGAAAATGAAAAAAAACCCCGAAAGTTGCATCTCGGATTCAATGTTCACACATTTTAGAGCTGTAGGTTAACCGAAACCGAACCGAGGTTTTTAGTTTTCTGTAAAAACCGAAACCGAAACCGTCGACATCCCGTAATCTAAGGTTTTTCGTTTTTTATTGAATACTCTCTTGCTGCAGAAATTCACAGAATGTAGCCATCCCAGGGTAGTGAGAGTACCCAGACACTGCCAATGGCAGTAGTGACAGTACCCAGACACTGCCAATGGCAGTGTCTGGGTACTCTCACTACTCTGGGAAGGCTACATTCTGTGAATTTCCGACATTTCAGTTTAGTTGTGTTTGCAGCTTTCCTCAAGTTGTGTGTAGGTGTCAGACCTCGAAAATGGCCAAGCACAATAAAAGTTCTGTATATTTAGGTAATTATTATATTGGCCTTCCTGATTCTTCATGTATTTTTGCTTATTTCGGGCATTCATTGAGTTTCACTCAATTTCAGTGCCATTCAGTTATGACTCCGGACATAAGAATGAGTTTTATTGAATTTTATTTGGCCTCATGAACAAACCGAAAACCGAACCGAAAAGAGGTTTTACTCCACCTGAAAAACCGAAACCGAACAAGAAATTTAAAAACCTACAGCTCTAAGTCACATTTTCATTTCTGATGGACAGGATTCTACCCTGCTTTGTGTAGAAAAACGGAAAGAGAATTTCGCACGGATCAGGACCAAGTCGCGATCCGATCGAAATTTTCTTGTTCGCTTCAGTATTTATCGTGATTTAGGAGATAAACGTCTCTTGTTGAGTTAGACATTCGGGAATTTGACTATGGGAAACCATTTGTTAACGAGCCCCGAATATCTCCATCATAATTTCCTATCATCGTTAGAAATGAAAAAAATTTACAAGATGATTTTCAAATTTATTCATTCATTTATTGGGGTTTAATGACACCTTCGACATCCAGGTCAGTCAGAAAAGTTTCACGGGTGGAGGAGGCCAGAGTAAACCACCGAGCAACGGCGAACAACTATCAGGCTCCCCAACGTGCTAACTCCACACAGGCAGGGTAGCATTTGTTGAAGACAAGTGCACCATCAACCTGCAGTGCGCCTCAGTACACAACGCCACCGTGCCCCCACGCGGGCAATCGGGATTATGTGTCTTGCCCAAGGACACTACGCGGTTGCCGCAGGTGGGATTTGAACGGAGGACCTTTCGGCTTGCAGCCTGCATCTCTATCTACTGAGCCACCGTGCCCCCGGTGATCTTTAAAGACCGAACGCTAACAACCGTTGCCATAGCAAACACGAGTCTATAATATGGGGTTGTGTGTCCTAGCCAGATATTTTTTTTTGGGGGGGGGGGGGGAGGGGGTTGGGGGGTAGAGGGGAAGATGATATTTGAAAGGCCGTTGTGTGGGGTTTCGGGGCCTCCCCTAGCGTCAACTAGGACCCTCCGGTCATTGCACTTCTTCCACTTCATTGAAGGGAAGTGGGAGGAGGAGCAACGACCTGAGGGGGCAACAATCTGAGGGGGAAACACCTGGAGTGTCCCAGTTAGGACTAGCTCCTCCCCACCCCTGAGAAAAACTTTGAAAAATTTAGTACTCTCGATGCTGTAGTGTGCGTAGCCCCTACATTGGCGACCACTTTGGGGCTCTATGTTGTGTGAAACTTGCATTGCGTCAATGTTTTGGGGGGAGGGAAATTTTAGGGGGAGGGGTGGGCCTTCCCCCAGACCCCACGTAGATACGCCACTGGTAGAAAGTTTGTTTTTTAAGAAAACACTGAGGAGGTAATGATACATATTCATATTTCCGGGAAAGCTATATTTCAGGTTGAATTGACTGTTAGAAATTTACCTAAATGAATTAAATATGAATATCAGAGAATTAACCCTTTTAACGCTGGTGGTATCTACCATGTCAGCTCAATGACAGCAATTGGTAGAGACCATATTCATTATTTTGGGGTAGACCAATTAATATTTTCAACGTGCAGCCTTGTGGCTACGCCGTTGAAAATATTGATTAGTCTACACCAGACATTCATTTAGCAGTCACCCCATTTGCTGAAATTATGACATATCATGCTTCAAGGCCAGAAAAAGTTTCAGATCGCTTCGTCACTACGAATCTATGAAATATTTTGTGATCCCATTTCAGTTTTGGCACCCAAATAAAATGATATGCATAGAACGACACACGAGTGTGAATGGGTTAGTCGATATGGCACGAGTGCCAGCGCGAAAGGATAAAACGAGAGGCCGCATCACAAGCGTGTCGCGGTCTGTGTTTATTACACGCCTTCGCGTCTATAAAAGCAATTATTTGAAGGACACTCAGCAGTTCCAGTAGGCACATAGAACACGTTGAAACTCCGTGGACGAACTAACAACAAAAAGAACACATTTTATCTCCAACCAATTTACGAGGGGAATCCGTGTTACTATATTAGTTGTTGCTAGCGATTCAAATTATAAGTGCGGTGCGCGATTTGTAGAAAATTCCAGTGAAATTTCGCTTCTATTTAGAAATAGTCTGTCAACTATTTCCGTTCGGCACATGTGTGCGGAACGGATTTTCATTTTCCACATGGTTTAGTGTTGCTATAGATGGGAATTTTATAGAACAGGCGTGTAATAACATTAGTTATCCTTGTGTTTTCCAGGGTGTACGAGAGTTTACACCGGTTTGAGAACTCATACACCCTGAGGCGAAGCCGAAGGATGCATGAGTTCCCAGACCAGTGTAAACTCCCATAAACCCTGGAAAACACAAGGATAACTGATTTATTTCGAAGAATTTTGGTGTACTTAATACTTTAACCTACACTGTTGACAAAACCGACAGAAAATTTGTGCTTAGTAAGTTTCTTAATAAAACCAGACAAATATGGATGTCATTGGAACTGGCTCAATGAGCCAGCTCCAATGACATCCATATCTGTAATATTTTATTGCACATAAAATATTAAATTTCTTGTAATTTTATTTTTGTTTTAACATAACCGAGCAGAAGGTATGAATTAATAATTAAAAATGGGTAATTTTTTAGCCATATAGCCTGCTATTGTGTGTTTTTGTTTTTACACCGTGGTTAACCATGGTGTAAAAAAGCTACTGTGGATTGCAAGTTACACCTTACCTCTCAGCCAATCAAAACGCAGTATTTTGTTTCATTTGGAAATAAAATAACTTATTAACAAGCTTGTTTTATTTTGCACATTACTCGCGCTCACTGACTTTAAGTGGGTGGACCTGTGGTGGGGAGTGTCAGGAACAAAACTGCTGGTACTTGGCTGAAGCACTTCATACACCCCCTTCCAATATGCAAAAAGGTGACTCTGACAGAGGTTGCAGTGTACTCCGTTTCTTATCCCTATATTAACTATTCCAGATCCTTATCCACTATTTGGGCAAGGCAGCCCGATTGCACACGCGTTTGGTGTGTGTGTGTGTTGGGGGGGGGGGGGGGGGGGTAGGGGGTCACGATGGCGCTGTGCACCAAGGTGTACTGCACGTTGGTAATACACTTGTCTTCAACCAATACTAACCCTGCTTGAGCGGAGTTAGTATGTTTGGGAATCTGACAGTTGCTTGGTGGTTCCCTCCTGGTACTCCGGCTTCCTCCACCCGTAAAACGGCCAGACACGAGGTAACCTTGCCTGCCTCAACTGTCGTTAAACCCCCCAAAAACAACATTGAATAAAACTAATGACCAGAAGGCACTACTTTAGACACAACGTAATTAAACAAAGAACAGTTTTCTGTTTGGGATTTGCTGGTTGTTGTTGATGAATGAAAGAAACAAACAATTGAGACATGATATTTGGTACGCAGTGTGCACAAATTATTATCAACCAATAAATAATAATACAGCTCCGCTCTCCCTGTCCAGTCACATGTCCACATTTATAAATCTGGTTGTTGTTGATGTTCTGATATCCGACACAGTTCTGGATCTGGATTGCGTACAATCAGTGGCCTAGCCGCCCCCTACCCTTCACCAAACATTAGCCCAATGCACTTTCACACAACACAGAGCTGCAAAATGATCTCCAATGTAGGGCTACAAACGCTATAAAGTCGTCGGATTCTCTCTTAGAGCATTACATTTTGCCAAAATAAATTCTCGGGATGGGGTGGGGGCTAGTCCTAATTAGGATCACCGTTGTTCCCCCTACCCTCACTTCCCTTCAACATTAGCCCAATGCACATTCACACAACATAGAGCTTCAAAATGCTATCAAATATAGGGGCTACACAAGCTACAAAGTCACCGGATTCTCTCTTAGAGTACGAAATTTGGCCAAAAACATTTCTCGGGGTGGCGTGGGGGCTAGTCCTAATTAGGACGATCGTTGTTGCATCTCCACCCACTTCCCTGAAAGGAAAGGAGGGGGCAACGACCGGAGGTTCCTAATTCGGGCTAGTTACATGTGACAAAACAACACTACAATATATCCAGAAGGCTGGGTATGAAAAGTTTATTTAACCCTTTACCCAACGCAGACGATATCAAAATTTATTATTTTAAATACCATTTTTTAAAATTTTTCACAAAATGTCAACAAAACCGTATCATGTGACACCTCGTTGGAACGAGCTCGACGAGCTCGTTCCAACGAGGGGTCAAATGATATGGTTTTGTTGAAATCTTTTGAAAAATAATATTTTTTCAACTGCTGAATTTGCATATTACGCGGGCGGATGCGGGTGATTCGTTGGGTAAAGGGTTAAGGCCCATCGAATCTCAGATTTCCGATCGAATCCCGAATCGAATCAAGAAGAGAATTTCAAATGGTATCGAATCTTGAATCGAATCACACAGCTTTTCAAGTTGTCAATGTTGCTTGCACCTTCTTTTTTTACAACCGTTCATATTCTTCGTCTTCACTCAAGTATAGACAATTTTAGCATAACGCCATCTTACATCCGGTACTCGATATGCCTGTTCAAACCGTCTTTGTTTATCAACACTGCAAACATGTGTATTGAACAGCTGATTGGCATTAAAATAGTGTTCAACCGATTACCCAAAATGGTTGCTGACCGATTACCGGTTATTTGAGCTCACAATCGGTCGATTCTGATGCCGATTCCGATTGTAATACCGGGCACTACTAGACGGGTCGAGGCTCGAAAGAACTACTTTGAAATGAACATTTTTCACAGTGTTAAACTTCGTTGACTGGGGTCGAAGTAAAATTACCAGATGCGCACACTTGGGCGGTAAACTTGGCTCTCAGAGCCACGTTTACCGCCCAAGTGCGTGCGACTGGTAATTTTACTGCGACCTGAGTCAATGGTGTGCAGCCTTCACTTTTTCGGCATGAACTGGCGAGTGCCGCATGTACGCTCAATTCTAAGCTTTGCATGTCGTTTAACTTATATATCCCGTAAAGGTCATCTAGAGAGATTAGGAATATACATTGTGGTTGTTCCTCAACTTTATTGAATGGTATCATTGACATCATTTTACATTAACAATTGAATATTTGCAGAAGATAATAAAATGCGGTTAATGAATCATCACAAAATGCTCGGCAACAATCTGTTGAACCGATATTCCAGGAGCCGTTACCGTTGTCATCCGATTGCCCACAATCAGCCGATTGTGATGGCCGGTTCCGATCATCGAAAGCTTCGTCTTTCGTCTCCTTTTAATCAAATAAAATTCGACAATTTACCAACTTTGCTTTCATTTTCATTCCCAGAGAGAATAAAGGTTGTGTATTAGAAATTTGTGTATTTTGCGACATTATAATTCCATATTTATCATTTTCGTGTTACAATCCTTCATGTTCGTTCCGACGTTCGTCACAACTCTCAAACTCAAGTCAACATCGAAATTATTATTTCAACAAAGTACCGAATAATCGAGCCATTTTCACTATTGATCAAACTGAACAACAAGATTGGAAAAAAAATGAAGTGGGAACAAACGATATCCATGCGGCGTTCAGTACTGTACAGCACACGTAGGTGCTAGTTTTAGTAACAAACCTAATTGGCTGGTTTAGACGGGCATATCAAGTTCCTGATGTAAGATGGCGCTATACTAAAGCGGCCAGTTGAATTCACCCGCAACTCGTCTTTTTGTGCAAGTCGATGAAAAAGCCGAATCTTCCAGAACGGAATCGGAGTAGTAATCTCATTAAACTCTTCTTCTTTCATCAGGTCTCCTGTATAGGACAACACCCCCCCCCCCTCCTGTATAGGACAACACGCCCCCTCCTGTATAGGACAACACGCCCCCTTCTGTATAGGACAACACACCCCCTCCTGTATAGGACAACACGCCCCCTCCTGTATAGGACAACACGCCCCATCCTGTATAGGACAACACGCCCCATCCTGTATAGGGCAACACGCCCCATCCTGTATAGGACAACACGCCCCATTCTGTATAGGGCAACACGCCCCATCCTGTATAGGACAACACGCCCCATCCTGTATAGGACAACACGCCCCCTCCAGTATAGGACAACACGCCCCTTCCTGTATTGGACAACACGCCCCCTCCTGTATAGGACAACACGCCCCCTCCTGTATAGGACAACACGCCCCTTCCTGTGTAGGACAACACGCCCCCTCCTGTATAGGACAACACGCCCCCTCCTGTATAGGACAACACGCCCCCTCCTGTATAGGACACCTGATGATAGAAGAAGAGTTCTAGAGGAGAACATCTCGATAATTCGAAAATTTCTGAATCAGCGCTATTCGAATCGAATCCATTTATCAGGATATAGTACGTGGAGAGAGTATTATCACTAAATCACCCGCAGAATGGAGATTCCACCCAAGCACTAATTGCAAATTTGTTGCAAAGCATAACCAACACAAGCAAAGTTTCAGCCAGTGGACCTCCGGGTTAAACCCGGAGGTCCATTGGCTGAAACATTGCTTGTGTTTTTTGTCGATATGTACACAATTTAAAAGTTATAGCTTGAGTGATAACTCCACTCCGCGGGTGATTTAGTTACAATCCACCCTCCATGGATTGTAAGTTCGAATAGAATTAAATTTTGAAGCTTCCCAGGGCTCTAGTTTATTTTCTAAACAAGTGCAACGCCAAGGGTAGCCATGCCCCCCCCCCCCCAACCGCCACACATGAGTTTCTAGTCATTTATCTTTGTTGATATTGAAATAATAAATATCTTATCCTTATCTTATCTCCGCTAAACAATAGCACCAATAAAACAGGCCACCAAATGTGTTCATGGGACACTAATGCCCCCACTTAAAAGGACCATACCTCTGCTAAAAAATATCGGACCAAGCCCACGGTTAATCCCAACCTGTATGTTGTAGTTATAAACATATGTATAAAATTTTGTGTCATTTCGTTCAGTCAAACTAAAGTTATCGTCCAGAAACCATATTCAGGACGGACGTACGGGCGGGCGTACAGACAAGGGTAACACTTAATGCCCCTTCGCCAAATTGGCGGGGCATAAAATGAAATGGTGTTTGTGGTGCTTTTAAAGCAAGTAGTTTAGTCTAAAGCGTCAACTAGCGTATCTGCATTTCTTATATCAGTCACTGAATATAAAAGTATTGACAGACAGTGGCTTAGGTTACTTATCGTTCATATACCATGTGATGCTCTTGTAATATAAATCTGTTGATGAAACGACTGACAAAAAAGACACAGTCCTGTTTTAAATCTTAGATTTTGTTGAATGAGAACCGTATACGTTATTAACTACAAGCAGTTTGCACCAAAGGACTCTTGTTGTCGAGTGCACAACCATCAGTCGTATGAATGCAAACGGTGTTAGATTATCATTTCAAACTTTAAGAGTATATGATATAAACCTCCTCTCTCATTCTCTCGTTTAACCCTAGACGTACAAGGTTTGGGGAACCGTTCCTTTATATGTTTTGAAATTACACTAATTTTATTCGATTTTTCAAAATGCAGATTATACCCCCAACCCCAACTCATTTTGGCTCGTTCTAACCAGGGTTCATAAACTGTGTTCTGAAAGTAGTCACTAAGGGTGTACCACACAAAACTTAATTTAATTGAACCCTTTTACTGCCACGCCCACTTTAGCAATATATGGAGGACTTCTATGTACGCCTGTATGCGAGGAAGTTTAATAAGATTTATGACATTCTTGAAACTATATCATCTGATTAATCGGGGGTAGGTTAGATCTGTGCGTACCAGAATGAATAGATAATCATCATAATATAGGTGACAATAGTTGCTTTCGGCAGCGTAAATGTTAAATTGAGGATCGGATAACATTCTACCTAACTGTCTCTTAGTTCATATTTGCTATATTGAAAACAGGGTGGCGCCAGGGATTTCTCGACATGGGTGCTGACCTCTCCGATAGGGGGGCTATAACATTTGACCTCCCAAACGAAGGAAAATGAGTGGAAATTGGTAAATTGGAGAACCAAAATAGAAGCAAATTGTGTATGTTTGTTGATTATTTAACCCTTTACCAACACTTGCAAAAATAATTCTTGAATAACTAATTTTTTTCATTCTTTGTCTCAAAAACATAGGTTATGACCCCTCGTTGGAACGAGCTCGACGAGCTCGTTCCAACGAGGGGTCATAACCTATGTTTTTGAGAGAAAAAATGATAAAAATAATGAAAATTAATTGGCGATTTTTGAAAATAGCGCTGGCCGGTTTTGGCCGTTGCCTTAGGTAAAGGGTTAAAGTAAACATATTATAATAAGGTCGGGAAATATTTCATCTATAAAGCCAGTTTGACGAACGATATTAAGGAATTTCGTGAGACTCACTATTCTCTATCAAAGTTCCAGTGCTGCACGGGATGGAGACAGACAAGACGAGATATCTACATTCGATTGTCGGAAATTTCTCGTGAAGTCGGGTTTACGAGACTCTCCGACGGACTGACTAAAAAACTCCGACGGGGGGGGGGGGGGGGGGGGGCTGGACCTCTCCGACGGGGGAGGGCTCTAGCCCCCCCCCCCCCCCGACCCCCTCCTTGGCGCCACCACTGATTGAAAACCGACTTGTGACTGATCAAGCTCAAATGTTAGATATTTAAAGACTCTGTCTGGACTACTGGAGGACCATGCTTTCGAATTCTTCGAAAATTTGTAATTTTTATAGAACGACGTAAAATATTTATCGAATTTCAAAAGTGGTGTACCCGGCGGTCCATCAGCTTCATTTACGTTTATTGAGCTTAACAGTTTCTGAGCAGACAGCGTACGAATCGGGATAGAGTTCCGCGATGATAAAAAATGGACGGAGGATTTAGACAGGGTCGTGATCCCGTTGATATTCTCTGATGGCTACTCTCTCCGCAACAGTGGACATCGAGTCTCATCGACCGAAAGGAATACGCGCGGCTATTGAAAATGAGATGCCCTTTTTGCGTTTTTCTTCTTGATGCGTCTTAATTTAAGTGTATTTTATTTAGGAAATCGACCCATCGGTGTAAAATCGCGATTTGATCGCTGAAAGAGATTGCTTTTGTGATCATACTACTATAGGCTTGTCACGGGCGCTGGAAGCTGCTGCCCTCTTGCCCGAAACCAGAAGGCATGGGAGCAGCGCATGCCTTTCTCTCCAGAAGTGCACTAGTGAAAAAGACCTTACTTTCAGGGAACTGAAACCGATTTCTAAATCTATATATCGTTCCTCAAGAGAAACAAGTCTTTAACCCCTAAACTGCCACGCCCACTTTAGCCGTATATGGAGGACCTCTATGTTAGCCTGTATGAGACGAAGTTTAATAAAATTTATGACACACTTGGAACCCTATGACAGGCTTGGCAATTTCAGGAGAGCGATTTTTTAGCTCTCCTTAGTGCCCTCCTGAAAGAATTAAGGAGAGCGAAAAATTGCCCTCCTAAATATTTTGGTCTGGGATGATTGAGATTACATGTATTATGGTCACATTAAATTCTTGTTGTAAAGCAAAAATGTAATTTAACTGCGAAGTCACATAACATCACGTAATTTCATTTTGAAAGTGGTTTAGTGGTAAAAGGTAATGGCTGCAACCATACCCAAACACAGTTGCAATCATTTGAAGCAAAATGGGTCACAGCAATATTTTTTTTTCTGTCAGTTTCAAGTTCAAAAACTGACATCACAGTTTGAGGGGTAATTATTCAAGGAATATTGACACTATAATACACTACCATTACTCCTATCCTGTCACTTGAAGCACTTGCACCAGGATGTGGCTGTAGATTCAAGCAGACCTGTTGTCCCAGAAAGTCATACCCCTACCTCTACCACCTTCAACCCCCCTTAGGGGGTTGAAGGTGGTAGTGGTAGGGGTATGACTTTCTGGGACAACAGGTCTGGGTACACACACAGGTCTTGTCAAGTGTGTGTTCGGTTGTTGAGTGAGACATCTAGATGTCTAAGAGATTTTGCTTTACCTTAGTAAAGTTAATAAAATCACTGATGTTGTCTGTTGGTTTCAGTTTCAATGAGTTTGTTCAACTGGATACTTAAAATGCTGTGTAAAGCTAATTGCTCTCCTAAGCTGATTGAGGAGAGCGATTTTTTGCCCTCCTGCATTTTTCAGAATGCCAGGCCTGCTATGATCTGATTAATTGTTGGAAAGGGTTCAGAGAGTGGGTTTGATCTGCGTAAATCAGAACGTACAGATACTCATGATAAAATAGGTGACAATAGTCGCTTTCGGCAGTGTAAGTGTTAAAGGACTCTACACTTATAGAACCTGACTACTATATGGGATATCCGGTGATGAGGAAGACAGCTTCGATTTGTGTTTGAAAATATTTTCACTCACCTTTTGGAGCAGACGATACTATTGCTTCAGGAGATATACACACTCCCCTGTCGTATCTCGGCAGTTCATCACAATTCAAAGATTCGGGCCATGAAACATTGTGTTGATTCATCAACGGTTCACATCCATTGCGAGCTTTCTCACACACTCCTTTACATGGCGGAATAACGTCCGGTTGAAAATCTACCGCGCAAATAGGCGCGTACATTGCACAGAGAAAGAAAAGTAAAGTATCACTACAATTTTGTTCAACAAGCACTTCAAATTGTTCTATAGCTAATTTGGCATTCTCTTGTGTGCTGTGGTGTAATAAATTCGGCATCCTCGTCATATTATACCGCATAGACTGACACATTGGAATTTTCACACTATCACATTTTCCTATACTTCTGTAATAGGTAACACCAGTAATTAACTGTGTGAAGTTTAAAAGTACAACAAAGATTAGCGGGTTTCCAAAGAAACCATTAAGTCTGTTAAGAAACATGATTAAATTTACGCCAAAATATCTTTTAAAACTTTCTAGAAAGCTTTTTGTTGTTCACGGCATTTAAAACTAGAAATTCGGCATTTTATCAAGTGACTGTTTTTCCAGGTTCCGAATAACTGGGTGTCGAAATACTTTTAACACATAAAGAATTCATCGTAAAATGCTACCTGCAAGAAAAAATGTTGTAATTTCTGTGCAGTGTTTGATATGTTCACTTTAATCGTCCGATTCCAGTTCACGTTTAGTTTCGTCTGTTCTTTCCTTTGATGCAATCGCGTTTTACTGTTTTGTGGGAGGTGTTTAAATTAATAAGGCGTTCTTGTCTTTTGACAGCGAGTTATCTTTTGCGTTGTACTATATGCTACGCAAATCTCAGGTATTGAAGTGCATTAACCATCTTACCACCGAAACTGTTCTGATCGGCCAGAATACTACAAATCACTTCGGATGTATGTTCGATTCAAGTCATGAATTGCTGTTATGTGCTTCGGTTCGAAAGGGCTCTGGAAGTCCTTCCAACAGTGTATCACAAAACAGAAATTCTTTAAAGACAGCACTTGCACACACAGATGCTGTTTCTTTCTGGAATAGAACACAATAATACAAAAATTCACAGAATTACACGTATTGAAATTTCCCTTTAAAATTGGACGACGGATAGGGGTGAGCGTAACTATGGGGTGGGGATGTAGGAATGTATTACGCCCCACCCCCCAATAATTTTCCAGTCGGGGTATTTTCATCTTGATTATAGTCTTAAATATCGATTCGCACGCAGGGGCGTAACTAGGATTTCCTATTGGGGGGTGGGGGAGGGGCATAATTTTTTAGAGGTTCCAGATCGATATATGTCACAAGCATATCCGAAGGCCTGAGCTGGGGGTAGGTATAGCTGTACCATTGGTGAGGTTCAGGGGCTCCACCGAACCTCACCGATGGGAGGACCATACGCACCCCTACCTCACGCCTACGATATGCCCTCTCATTGGTAAATGGATGGGGTGGGCGGGGGCTCCCCCGAGAAAATTTTGAAAATGCAATACCCTCAGAGTGAATCTGGGACCCTCTAGTTCTTAAATGTTTCCATTCTGGGGGGTGGGGGGGGGGGGGGCACTGTATTTTTTAGGGGGCCATGCACCCCCAGACTACGCCACTGTTCGCGCGTGCTGGCAATCATGTACTTTTATTACGAGACTACATTTGTGATTTGTATCGTTATGTCACACACGCAGTCGGTCTCATGCAAATAAAGGTTTGTAACTGACTAACCCTTTACCCAACGTAACGGCCAAAACCGGTCAGGGCTATTTTTAAAAATCGCCAATTAATTTTCATTATTTTTTCAATTTTTGTCTCAAAAACATAGGTTATGGCCCCTCATTGGAACGAGCTCGTCGAGCTCGTTCCAACGAGGGGCCATAACCTATGTTTTTGAGACAAAAATGAAAAAAATGAGTTATTCAAGAATTTTTCTTTACAAGTGTCGTCTGCTTTTCATGTTAGGTGAAGGGTTAAGGATGTTGGAGTCCTAGCATGACTAATTTTGAGTACGGTACGTACTAATTAAATAATAAGTTAGAGAGCACATACATCACGACTACTTTATTTATTTATTGGTGTTTTACGTCACATCAGCAGCTAAGGCTATATAGTGGCCATGAAAAGTATGTATTATAAAATAAGTCATTATTTTCCATGAAGTAAATAAAAACGTGTCGATGAAATATGAGGAATAAAAATTAGAAGTGAACAGAGTGATGAGAAAATGAGACAAGTTGTTAAAAGAGTTCTATGTAAATCAACCCGTTGAAGAGATGAGAGTTTAAAAGAATAAAAACACTTTAAAATTTATTAAAAAGGTTTATTCCCTTGAGGAACGATAGAATTTCATGAGAATTTGTATTGTAAAATAGGTCTCGAATAGACGCAATACTAAAATACTGTCGTCTGACAAGATTAAAAGGGGGCGCGGTGGCTCAGTTGGTAGAGGTGCAGGCTGCAAGCCGAGAGGTCCTCGGTTCGAATCCCACCTGCGGCAACCGCGTTGTGTCCTTGGGCAAGACACTTCACCCCGATTGCCTACATGGGGGCACGATGACGCTGTGTACTGAGGCGTACTGCACGTCGATGGTGCGCATGTCTTCAACCAATCTAACCCTGCCTGTGCTGTGGTGCAGAGTTCAGAGTTACGATGTTGGAGAGCTGACAGCTGCTCGTCGTTGCTCGGTGGTTCTCTCCGGGTACTCCGGCTTCCTCCACCCGTAAAACTGTCACGGTCACGATTAGCCATTGTGCATAAGTATGTGACCTTAAACACCAATAAATAAATAAATAAATAACAAGATTAAAATCTGTGCATTGCAAAAGAAAAGAATGTGCTCCACTGTCAACACCTGCTGACAAGGAACTCATTCTGGCCGCATATTACCCTCTTTTAAAAAGGAATGTGTAAGTCTTGTATGACCGATACGACATCATGTCAGAATGACGTGATCTTTCCTACAAAGATTACTAAACGGATACTTAATTATCAGTGATAGTAGATGGGAAGAGATGGAACCACATGTATTTATCCAGAGACATATTTCCTGAGTTATTAACTATAATTCCCATCGATAAATATTCCATCTACATCACCAAGGCATGCCTTCCCCGAAGGCATGCCTTGATAGTGTAGTTGGAATATTTCTTCAGTCAGAACCTACGTCACGACAGTCGGAACTAAGTGGGTTTACCCCCCCCCCCCCTCCCAACGCCGACATTTACTATATATTTTCGTCAAACGCACTCTACCAGACAACAATACACAAAAATAACCTTGTTTATAATAAAAGGGCACGTGACCTGTTTGATCAAAGCAAATTGCGATTTATCTGTATTGTGTAAATAGCTATTGGATTGGAAGGTTATCAGCTAGTACTTATAGGATAAAGGAAGGAATGCAAACCGAGTGCTTAAAAAGGAAAACAAATCTATGAAAAAAAAGACTAAATTATACTTTTCCTGTCAATTATACCGGGCTTCGTACAATTTACTGGAAACCTTCAGAATGAATGACGGGTATTACGTGTGGGATTTCAAAAAGGAAACGAGAACAGGTTCTGTAGTTTGTGTGTCTCTTACATGCCGAGCTTCGTTTTAAATAGCGGAATATTTAACTTGACTTTATTTCAAAACACACACCCATCTTCCATCAATACATCCATCCGTCTATATTTCTTTACTTCGTACAATTACACAATTAAACAAATATACAACAGTCGTTTTATCTGCAAATGGTGTCGTCGCGAATATGACCGACAGAGGGGCGGTGGGGGTCTGGGGAGGGGGGGGGGGGGCGTAAACCTGACTTGACCACACTATAATAATGTAAGTATAGACTGATAAAATACTACACCTCCATCATCAATGTATGACCTCTATGAAGGCATGCCTTGATATAGTTGGAAGATTAATCAGCAAACATTTTGGTTAAAAATTCAAGACTGCTTGGAAATTTATTTGTGGATATATATATAGAGAGAGAGAGCTATATATATATGTATATATATAGTTGTGACGCGACGTCTTGTTTAAGGCGTATCGTGCCGGTACTCTCAAATTGCTCATTTAGACCTCCAATGTTTTGGCCGACTGCATGTGTGACATAACGTCGCCTAGAATGTCCTATTAGTTGGGCGGCTAAGCACAAAAATAGTTCACTTCTTGAAGAAAGCATGCAACTTTGTACATAGCATGTATAACACCCAAGGATTAGGGAACAAAATGGATCCGTAAAATTCACGCCTCCTGGTGGCAGCCATGTTGAAATCCAAAATAATTGACTTTCAGCCATATATCAACTTCTACAACAATTTGCACTCTCAAAACGGTGTTTTCGCAAAGGTGTCCAATATCAATACCGTCATTTTATAGTGATATGAGTGAAGTTCAAACGACTATGGAATACCATTTTGATTTGCATCGATTTATTGTTTAAACAATTACCCAAAATACCCTCCAGATCAAATTGCAAGATGACGCCTATTGTTATCATTTAGAATGAAACAGAACCTAATAATATTGTCCACTGTAGATATATTTTGCTGCACAAGGCAGTGACAAAACTTTGCGAAATCGTTTCTCGGTTTCTTGAATAAACAAACTGTAACTCTTAAATATTTAAGTTCGTTCATGTAAGTAATTGGTGGAGTGAACAAAATCTAGTAGTTGACCCCGCACCAACCTCGTAACAGTGCCCATCATACTTGCATAGTATAATATAGCCCAGGTCAGCTTTAAATTATTTCGAGTTGGGCACCATTGAATTTTGTAAGATCCTAAGAATTTCATATAACGAAGGCATACCCTGTTACTAATCACACAGACTTCATCAGCCTTGAGGGTTCAAATGAACCAACTGTAACGCAAAAGCAATGCAGATGGGTCATTTGAAAACTCAAGAGATGGGATCTTTTGACTTTGGCTGCTAGCGAAACCTGGAAACTAATCGCATCATATCCCAAAACTACAGTGAATCCAAGTTATTTTCGAAGCATGTCAAGATGGCTGCTAACAAAGTATGTTCATCAACTCAAAATATCGTCTCTCTGACAAACACTGTTACTGACTGTAGTGACCGAAGTTCCTTGTAATATCCACAGAATGATCAAATGAATCAGCTGCAATGCGAAGGCAATGAATTTCAGCTGCTTAATTTGAACACTCAGGTGCGGGATCTCTGATTTTTAGCCATTTGTTACTAATTGGATCGATCAAACCTTAGCAAAACGTGGCCTGGTGTTCAAATGAACTTATTGCAATACTAGAGGATTGCAAGTGGTTCATTTTAACACTCAAGTAAAGAATCTCTTGTCTGGAGGCTCCACCTAAACCTGATAACAGTTCCCATCACACTTGCACATCATAGTGCAGGGCAAATTAGCTTTGAAGCACTTGCTGTTTTCCTTTCAGACCTTGCTGGATTTGCAAGAGATGAGTTCTAGACGAGCCTTCTCTGCAACAGGCACCGAGGTTTATAACCATTTTCAGATGCTTCCCAGCCCCAGTCATTTAGATTCGGGAGATTTGGCTGGAGTTGTAAACATTGTCCCCATACATGCCGTGCCTGGTACGTAGCCCTTATAATGTGTTCCTCTAGGGCAGCTTTTGTTGGGGGAATTTTATCAATGCCTCTTGCTATTTACAGAAGGTCATCGGGCGGCATTAACGTGCACCTCGTCACTTGTAGACTGTACATAAGTACAGTGAATCACTCAAGTTTTGCGATCACATCCTCAGGCGGCCTGGATTGTGTTGGCGACGAGAGAAGAGCAAAGCTCTTGGTGACTTGCGATAATGCAAGCCAAGCCTGCCAAGCAGACTTCTTTCGATAATTTGCAAAGTATGATGTCGTGTCTGAACCAGTGAAGGCATGAAAAAACGGTAAACCCTTTGCCATTTGAGGACCTAGTGCACTAGAAATCTCATGAACTGGAATATAGCGGAAATCCTTTCCAGTTCCGAAGGCTAACAAAAGGTGTTCCAGATTGCATAAATTCTGGAAATTAGCCACTGCCAAGACATCTACGTCAGTGTTTACTGTTCTAATTATCACTTTCCGGAAACTAGCTTCCATGGCATCCTGGACATGAATAAGAATCCTGGTGTCTGCTTCTTCATGTGCACACGGTTGTAGTCTATCTGTGATGAGGTCCTGTCTTGAGCTGACGACTGAATTTCCTTGAGTCGGTAAAATCACTTTGTCATCTGTGTCAGTGGAAGTAATCTGAGAAGCCAGAAAGTGAAATAGTTCGTCCTTATTATTGTCATTGGGAAGGAAGTTTTTTCCAGTTACCAGGAAGCTTTACATTCCAGGACACCCGCCTGCGAGTACCAGTCCCTCTACTTTCTCTGGTTGAAAGTTTCAAGTTGTCCTTTAAGTACACATCTCACACAAGGTCTAAGCGTTTTGTGTATTCTGAATCTGAGAAAATACATATGGAAGGAACACATCTTGGGCATATTCACCAAATGTCCTGAATTCTCCCAATGGAAGAAGATGCACCTACAGCCGCACCATCTAAAAATTTTGCGTTAACTGCTGGAGCGTTTGGGATGGTTGACGGTTTGATGGATTCCATTAAACCAACAAGATCAGACTTCTTTCCATCCCTCAGTTTTCCTGCTGAAGATATTGGAGGGGGTATTGTTGGTTTTCGTGCTTAAAGAATTCTTCAAGGTCGCCATCTCTTGAGCGACTGGAGATGTACAATCTAGGAAACAGCGCACACTCACGCTTAAGCTCGCTTAGCTTCACAGCATCTTTTGATGGCAGACGTTTCATTGGGTTGCTGAATAGAGGAAGTGAATTCCTTGTTATTGGTGCACTCAGTGGCTTCTCGTTCTTTAGCAGACGTTCATTTACAAATGCCTCGTTCTGTTTTTCTCCCAGTGCCCACAACACATTCTACAACACACTTTGGCATGATTTCCTGTGAATCAATCATCAGGTCTGTGGTTTCATCAAGAAACGGATTTCCCATTTCCTTTATTGTAGATACAAGGGCGCGTACATCCTGGGCAAAGGACCCCTGCCTAATGTATATTTGCTCATGGTGTTTACGTGCATCACTCTTGTCCATATGCATGTTTAGACTCTCTTCAAATTCAGAAATAACTGAAGAAAGTTGTGGTCCTGCTACCATCCAACGTCTCAGGGTTCCAGGGTTTTCCGGTAGGCCAATGGCTCCACCATCTACTTTCACATTTGCATTCATCTCTTCGTGGACCTGGTCTAGGCCTATTGCAGAAAAAAAGCGCCCTGTTTTGTTTGAAGTGAACGTACCACGCATAAAATGGTCAAACACTTCAGGTCATCTCCTAGAAAGGGGGACCATATCTCTATGTTCAGACATCCATCGTGCATAGTGAACATGATCCAAAGCAAGAACCACGGTGCGAGATTTGCCATGGATTCCAAATAAATCTGAAAGTCAGATGTCCGGACGGCTCGAACAAAACTCAACACGGTTAATTCCAGGTCAAGAACTAAACTCCAGTAGAGAAACATTGGGTGGGCAAGGCATACATGTATCTTGTCACACCGTTCTGCGAAGGAACTTCCTGAAACATGATCACGGTCTTCTGTCGATTCCGTAGATGTACAATAGGCTTGTCTTTACAGAATGTACAAACTGGCAGCTGTAACTTGGTGTGCTCTCCTGGTTTTTGTAACATGTGATGTGTGAATAAAGCTGGACGATCGCGTTTAACCACCCGCTTCCATCAATGAATTAACCGATTGTTTTTAAGAGCAGCCATTTCTGTATGGAGTGGGCCAAGCAATACTATGCACATCTCTTCATCATACAGCTCGGGATATTGCCACTTGATCTGCTTGCCAATTGCAAACAGAGGCTGGTCCATTGTCAGCACAGGAATCTGCCCTGGATTGAGTAAATGAGTAGCAGCTCGATTAGTCACCAACATGCTGTGTTTTATCATAGCAAAGGAATGTGCTGGTTCGCGAAACATTGGCATCAGGTCGAGCCACATGTACTCTACCGGAAAAGGAAGGGGTTATTCACTAATGTGTATTTGTATTTCAGATTTCTCAGTTTATACAGTGCATAAAGAGTCATTTCCCCTGATTACACTTGGCTGGTTGTATTTCACCCCAAATCACTATTTTTACAAATATTAGTGTATACATCAACAATTTCTTTGTGTGCATGGGCCATCGGGTATATTACCTGGTCATCCATATACGAGTGTTTGCTCATGGCTCTATTGGGTGTTTGAGAATTTGAAATTCTATACTCGAGTGGACGCCAACCTCACCAGTGTGTGCTGTGAAAATCATTCCTTTTGCCCTATATGTTAGTGGACATCATGAAATCTAAGTTGTTTGACAAGACATGCCCATATAAATTGTTCTACAGATATGAATGAAAGAAAAAGCATAAGAATGCCCCAATGGAAATCTGTCTGTATCCGAAAAACTCGTAAAGTTACCATAGAAATAGTGTTTAGTCGGCGGCCATCTTGAAATCCAATATGGTGGCTGACTTACTCTATTTTAACACTTCCAAGTTATTCTTTGATATTGAGAACCTGGTTTAACCCTTTACCTAACATGAAAAGCAGACGACACTTGCAAAAAAAATTCTTGAATAACTATTTTTTTTCATTTTTTGTCTCAAAAACATAGGTTATGACCCCTCGTTGGAACGAGCTCGTTCCAACGAGGGGTCACAACCTATGTTTTTGAGACAAAAAATGAAAAAATAATGAAAATTAATTGGCGATTTTTGAGAATAGCGCTGGCCGGTTTTGGCCGTTACGTTGGGTAAAGGGTTAAGATACCGATTTCGCATTGTCAGGTGATGTGAAGTAGGAGATATAGTTGAAAATACATTATTTGTGGCCATATTGGATTTTAATATGGCGGCCACCAGGAGGCGGAAATTTAGGGGATCCATTTTTTTCTTGATCCCTGGATGTCATATTACACATATAGAAAGTTTCATGCTTTCTTCAAGAAGTGAACGATTCTGGTACAAATTCGGATTTAGCCGCCCTACTATATGTCCCCTATGGGACATAGGGCATTCTAGCAGTCAGGCGACGATTAGTCAAAGTCTACGTTCACGCTGGGCCGAAACTGCCTGGTACCAAATGCTTAGCATTTCTGGATGTTTCAGTGCCAAACAGAGTGTTTTGGTTCGAATGCAGTAAAGACAGAGGTGTTTTCCGCTGTGTGATCCAAATAAATTGATCGGGATTTGAAAAATAACTAGCAATTATTTCAAGCATGAACAGACAGCTGATCATGGAAAAGGTCAGACAGAACTCGAAAATCCTCACAAAATCCTCAGTAGGCGAAAAGGGTTGTCTCCTAAGTTATGTCACTGATTCAATTGATGTCGGTACGTAAAACTGTTGTTGCACTTACAGTACGTGGAGAGTGTATTATCACTAAATCACCCGCAGAGTGGAGATTTCACCCAAGCAATAATTACAAATTTGTGGCAAAGCATAACCAGCACAAGCAAAGTTTCAGCCAATGGACCTCCGGGTTAAACCCGGAGGTCCATTGGCTGAAACATTGCTTGTGTTTTTTGTCGATATGTAAAAAAATTGAATGTTATAGCTTGGGTGATATTTCCACTCCGCGGGTGATTTAGTTACAATCCACTCTCCACGTACTGTAGATAATATGAATCGACTTATTACCTTATTACTGTCAATCCACTGATCATAGCGGGGCGCGAGTCTTCACAAATGGCAGCATTTAATTGGATAAATACCGTCGGGAGTCACCACAGGACATGTCTGACGGCTGAAACTACACTGATCATTTGCAAGTAGATTGTTCGATTCCACAAACCAGTGCGCGAGTGCGTGTGTGATTAGGCGGTGGGGAAGGGGGGGGGGGGCTGTTCCATACCAACTTCCTTGCGCCATTAAATAAAATCGGTTTAGATCTATCGTGAAAATAACATATTGGCAGAGAAAGAACATAAACGTCCTAAGTGTAATGAGAGCCTACCCTTTGCTGACTAAACATGGGACATATCGTTCTTGGAAAAGAATTGCAGGCAGCCTGGGCTTCGATAAAAGTGTTAAAATCCAATATGTCATGGGCGTTAACGGCAAAATATCTCAAAATGTCGATATTTCCCAGTACCTAAACTTAAATCATGATCCAAATCTCAAATTGAAAGCTAACACCAGTCAAGATTCTGTTGATTTTCTCGATGAGATTGTATACGATTGCAGGCATGCGGCCATTTACAGTACGCGGAGAGTGGACTGTAACTAAATCACCTGCGGAGTGGAGTTATCACCCAAACTATAACTTTCAAATTGTGTATACATCGACTAAAAACACAAGCAATGTTTCAGCCAATGGACCTCCGGGTTTAACCCGGAGGTCCATTGGCTGAAACTTTGCTTGTGCTTGTTATGCTTTGCAACAAATTTGTAATTATTGCTTGGGTGGAATCTCCACTCTGCGGGTGATTTAGTGATAATGCACTCTCCACGTACTGTATATATATTGAACTTGATTAGACAAGGCTTGAAAATAGTCGCAGGACAAACTGTTCCAATTATTTATTTATTTATTTATTTATTTATTTATTTTTTTTTATTTTATTTATTTATTTATTCCCATGTCGCCCATTTGCAGGCATGCGGCCATTTAGATTATAAGGTATATTTTAAACCAACTGATTCACATCAATTGTTGCAGACAAAATCATTTCATCCTCAACATACATTTAAAGGTATCATCAAATCACAACTCATTCGTTTCCACCGCGATTGAAGTGATGAGTTAAATTTCAACGAGGTTTGTTCTACCCTATTTGGCGACCTCAGATCAAGGGGGTACTCACTGCACTTTTTGCGTAGCCTGAAACCTCAAACTCTAAAAAAGCTGGAAAGTCCTGCAAAACTTACTGATTTCGAACCACTGAAAACTGAACACAACATACCGTTGCAGAATTGTAGTGGCACGGTATTGAATTACAAAAAGCCTCGTTGTAGAATGCAAACTTTTATGCCTGATCAGAAAGGGGAGTTTTCATCTGAACAAACGAAAACTCACTATCACATTCGAAACTCCTTCCATTGTGATTCACCCAATATCATTTACCTTATCACTTGTAAAGGCCGTAGGAAGCAGTATGTGGTTCAAGATCAAAATCCTTCCCGAATGCTCTACTCGACACAAACAGGATATAAAGAATAATGTTGATGCCCAAGTTGTACAACATTTTAACCTTCCTGGCCATTCTTTGGACGATTTTGAAATCCATCCAATTGAACAACCAACAATTAAAGATACATTAGAAGAGACAGATGAATTTAGAAAAAAACGTGAAGCAGTTTGGATCAATACGCTTCAAACCCTCTGGTCATTTGGTATGAACATATCAGAGGGAGAATGCGAAAGGAGGTCCATCATTCCTTTCACTTTAACATACAACGGAATGAATATCGAAATAGCAAAAATAGTAAAAGATGAATTCAATTTAACCAACTCTAAATTAAATGAACCTTTAAATCGTCGACCTGTCATCGCTTATAAGAAAAACAAAAGCTTGCGTACAGTTAAAACTAGAAGTCCTGTCACGAATTGTGCGCTTATCTAGGCTTAATTGCGCGTAGGAATTGCGCGCAATTGCCATGTCCAATGGCATCCAGCGCACGGCAGGTTCCCCTGGTTACTCATAGCAAACACAGGCAATGTTTCTGCCAATGGACCTCCGGGTTACCCGGAGGTCCATTGGCTGAAACATTGCTTGTGCACAGGCCGTATGTACAGAATTAGATAGACTTGCTGTGGTCACAACACGTAGATTAACGCGCAGATCGACGTGCTATTTGTGCGCATTTCATGACAGGACTTTTAGTTTTAACTATAACATCCTTGTAAGAACTAAATAAGAGCCCATCAATGAATAACATCAATAACTGCCAGTCAGTTTAACAAGTTCCTCAGCACAACACTTAGTTTAAATCAAATCTATGTATTTTTGTATCATGTTTGAAACCCATCAAGGTTCAATAAATAAATATTTAAAAAAAAACAATATTTCAGCGGCATATTACAAGAGAAAAACGTTTCCGTAGGAAATGTCTGTACCAGTGTGTATTTTTTGTACTTTAAACGCACACACAAAACGACCAGCATGGAACATGAACTAATTAATGTAACCAGAGATAACATACTTCATTTAGTGTAAACTGATATTCTATATTTCTATATATTCTATATTTCTATATATTCTTTATTTCCAAATGTCCCCAGAAGGCGCCATTTGGGACGAATGTTTTTCATAAATTCGCCTAAGAGAACCCGGACCCCACCAATGGGAGGGGGCCTCTTCCATGTAATATTATTTACGCCTAGTTTAATCTGGAAACTTCTTCAGTGCTTACCAAGGTTGCATACTATCTAATGATGTCTTTGAAGTTTGGTGGTAGTGTTCCTGTCTCTGATGGTCTGGTGTTTGATTTCTTGGAGGCCTTTGGCTTGGTGGATAATTTTCTTAACATTCTCAGTAATTGTATTTCTTTGTCAACAGAAACAATTGTTATCAGTAGCTGCAATCATCACTGAAGGAAATATATTTTTTCCATGTTATCCTCCAGTTTCTTTCCAACGATGCAATAATTTCCTTTAGTTTTATATAGAATATACCCATAGTAGCTTGCTGTACGAAATGTTCACCAAGAGTGGTGAAGTGGTGTTAACCGCGAGCTTTTGGTGGTGAACATTTGTACACAAAGCTACATTGGGTATATTTTATTTATACCATGATCGTCAGATTATTAAGTGTCGCTATTATTTTTTCTCGATTTTACTGAGCAGCAGACGTACATGCGTGCGAATCTGTTTTTGTTTACATGAGCATCGGTGGGCGGTACTTCAGCTGTCAATTTTATCTCCGAAACGAAATGGAAAAAGAAACGGGGCCTGTTTCATTTTAATAACATAATAACATACTATTTCGAGTTATGGATGCTTTATAACATGAGACAATGCGTTCGTTAATTTTTGGTGTCTTATGGGGTAAACTCATTTAAAAACGTAATAAATAATTGCCACTTTCATTTCACTCTTCGCGAGGCGACGTGCGATAAATTTAGACAAGTTCGCATTCAGGTCGACGTCACCAAAGGTCAACTTGGATGTAGTTCCACTGTAGGTGTAAATTTTAACTACTGAAATCCCATTGCTGGCGTGTTCACCACGGTTGGCGTGTAAAGCTCAAATCAATGTCATAGGCTTTTCATATATAGTAGAATAGGTAATCATGGTGTAAAAAAAGTGTTATAAAATGAAATAGCTCAGAGCTGTGTGGTTAACCAGAAAATGTCTTTCAAAAAATTAAACACACACCTTAATGTTTTAAGTAACATACAACCAATGACGAAAATGCTGTAAAACAGTTAAAATTGAATCATCGAAAAGGAGAAGTGCATTTTGTTTTACATTTTGTACACGAAAGCAGGCTATAGAAAATCAGAATACACTCAAAAATATTGTTGACCCTTTGATACGTGTGTACGTCTTATGACGTACGAAATCAAACAGCGCGTTGATAGTTTGTGGTCATTTGTTTTGTTATTATTTTTCGTGTTTTAACCTCAATTCCTATTTTCTCCCGAATAATGCTCAGTGACAACCGTTGAGCCAAATGTTATCGTAGCTTAAAATACTAATATAATCCTGCTGTCGAGACTTCTTAACTGGTTGAGTGCTAGAAGCCATTATCAGGACTTTCAAAAAAAATGAGGATACCAGAGCAAAAGCCAACACTTACCTTGCTAATATTTCATATGCAGTCAAACACAAATAATATTTTGTTTATCTAAATTTGTTTTATTACAAATTATTGGAGAGTGCCTGTGGGCACTCTCCAATAATTTGTAATAAAACAAGTTTTGAATAACGAATTCAGACCACCAAAAATAATCTAGCCCTCAACCAGTTAATCTCTAATGTGAAAAATAGCTTGGTATTTGTACTTTTCCAACGTTTGACGTCGCATTTTGAAAAACGTTGAAGAAACTGAATTCCCAGTGACGTTTGAACGTCAGAATAATTAAAGTCTCAAAGGGTTAAATAGACCCATAAATGTATTATAGAAATGAGTATTGAGAGTGAAATTAATTGAAGTATATATATTTATTACATTCCTCAGTTCGTTTTGCATTGAATTTAATGTTGATTAAAAAGTGTTAATGTCACGAGTGAATTATGTCACTTCAATAGTAACTTTGGAACGACTGACGTATATAAGCCACGCCCCCACCGATGTTGATGTTTTGTTTTCCAGTTCCACATCAGTTAATTAAAATGAATTTTCCTTCTGAATATTTTTAAAAATCCTTTCTTTCCTCCATGAACAGGTTCGTCAGCACAGTTGACAAAATCCAAATAGAAATGTTTTATCTTTTGGCTGAATGCCATTCCCCAAATGCTACTGGAACGCCACATAAAATAGTAAAATATCGAACGAAAGTCACAAAAATAAAACTGGGCCATTTCCAATCGAACATTTGACAGAGAAAGTGATGTATTCATACGCGCTAATTTCACAAGTATTTCAGAGTTGCATTTGTGAATATTTTGTGTTGAATTATTTTTAATGAAAGACATTTTGGTCTAAAATGTCATTTACTAAAGAGAGTGACCCATTCTTACGGCAAGTCACGGTACATAATTCGCCTCGAGACAGGACTATTTCGTATTTCCTTCCTGCTAATTTTAGAAATGTTTCCGTGTTTACACTAAATTGGATTATATTTGACAATAGTTTGGGTTGAATTATTATAGTAAAATACCTCTTTATTCCAAATGTCATGTAATAAACAGAGTAATCAATTTGTTTTGAGCGTTACGGTAAATAATTCATCTCGAAACGGGACTGTTTCGTAAATCACTCGGGCTACGCCCTCGTGATTTACTCACGTCCCGTCTCTCGATGAATTATTTACCGTAACGCTCAAAACAAATTGATTACTCTCTATATACTATCACCTTTATATGTATGTACATGTACTTTCTGTGGGCATGAAAACTTTCAGATCCACACTAATGAGATAATTCCCAATATTCACTAAAATGGTGGAGATTTTCTTTTTTCACATGATGCGTGACATTTTACTCCGCAATCCTTAAGCCCATTCGACTGCAAACACATACTATTCAAAACAATAACAAAGATCAGCTGACCGTTCTTTCAAGCATGTACTAGCCAAATCACTCAAATAAAAAATATTGCCCCACTTTCCCACGATAATTTAACTAACTGTTTGTACAAGTCACAGATAAAATTTAATAATTATAATACTACAAATGGGAATATTCTCATATTTGTCATTAATATTTATTTTTAGAACATTTTTAAATGTTAATTTACATCAAGGAATTTGGACTCGAGTGCGCCGACTCATTAAAAAATCTTCCTGGGTGAATGATCAACAAGGTTTTTCGGACAAGTTACCCAGTTCAGTGCTCAATATCACTCTCGGAGTCACTTTCTATACATCTAATTATTTTACTTTATTATTTTAAATAATAAAGTAAAATAATTTTAATTTTATTATATATCTAATTTTTCCGTCATAGAATCACCAGAACGGCTTGGAATAGCACGAACTTCTGGTAAAGCTGGCACTGAGTCACTTACAACAGTATCGAAGACGAAGGGATGCACCGAAGCGTAACGTCTTTAGGAAGCTACTGAGGGATATTCGTCGTTATCCTTCACGTCGATGGATATCGAGAAAAATCTTACAGACAATTTGCAGGCTAGCACATAATAAAATGTAAGTAGGAGATGCGGAGATCGTATCCTATTGGGGGACCTCGGAAGTGACCATGTCACGTGACCTAGTTACGTCATGTTTGGTTGTCGTGGTAGCACGCGTGAGAGGCAATCTTGTGACATTATCCCCATAATGGTTTTAGTGCGCATGCGCGGGGCGTGTTTTTAGAGTGATACGTGTCCATTTTGTATACTAGAGGCCGCCATCTTGGTTTCTATCGTAGGATGTGCTTACTATGAACAAGGAAGGCTACTTAAAGGGACGAGGTGTGTTCGGAGGGTGTGTTCGATTGAATAGGAGTAAATTTAAATATTACAAGCATCCCGACAATCCGTCCAAATCACCAAAACTCTCTAAAATCACCGAAAAGGATTTTCAAAGCCACCATTTAGAGCATGTAAGATTAGCCCACAGTGCTATTGGTCCAGTGCTATCGGACTGAGAGGTCTCCTGGGGGCAAGTTCGATTAAACCGGAGTACATCTAATTACCACAAACAACCCGACAATTCAGTCTAAAATCACCGAAACGGACTTGGTAAAGCCACCATCCAGAGCCTATGACAGTAGCACGTAGTGCTATAGGACAAACTGGATTAAACTGGAGCAGTTTTCTGGTTCGGATACTTTGTAGAATTACCACAAATAACCCGTCGAACGACTCGAATCTTATCGAGCAAATAAGCTAATGGACAGTTACTGAAGAAGTCATTGCTCGAACGATTCGGATTTTATTGTTAGTTTTTTTTACAGTTTTTATTCTGATAAACATAAAGAAATACCGTATATTCACAAATTCATAACAGGTTGACAGAAGCAGAAGTTTCAAAAAACAAAAATATACAGAAAAAGGTGTTTTACAAAAAGTATTTACTCCAAAGGTGTATTGAATTGAAGAGTTTTCACTAAGCAGAGCATGCTTTCACAGAGTTTCGCGAATGGTGGAAACATTGTTTGGGGAGACTGTCGTTCGACCTAAAATAATATCGGGAATTATTTTTCCTTTAGTGGGTGTTGAAAATTCCGTGTGTCGTATGTACACACAAAATAGATGCTTACACGCATGCAGGTATGTATATAAGATATACAGAAGCGCGCGTGTGCATGGGCAAACGCACGCACTTATGCATGCACGTACGCAAACGTACACGCTAAAAAGTAAAGTGTTAAATACTGCACTTGAAGTGCTGTATTTAACACTAAGTGCTCAACTAGCACTTTGTTCAAGTGTAGATATCCCAGAACTTGACAGGTGTTGACAATAATACCACTTGACAAGTGTAATGTCGCGACACTTAAAACGAAACAACGCAGATGACGCGGATCAGGCTCGAACTCTCGAGCCTTATCCGCGTCATCTGCGTTGAGTCCTTTTAATTATGTACCCACCAAGCGCAAATCAAATTATGGACAATTCTGGAAGAACCACCAATGCTAGACACGTGGGAAGTGCCATCCATTCAAGTTTCAGATGTCTGACGATTGCAATGTCTAAGTGCTTAGAGCATTGCACTTTGAGTGTTAAAATCAAACCCTAAGAGTTAGAATGGGTTTAACACCTTGAAAGTGTCAGTTTTAACACTTTCGTTTTTAGTGTGTACGCATTCAAAAACGCACGCACGCACGCACGCACGCACGCACGCACGCACGCACGCACGCACGCACGCACGCACGCACGCACGCACGCACGCACGCACGCACGCACGCACGCACGCACATGCGCGCGCGAACAGACCTCAGCGCACAAATGCGCAAATAAAAAAGTCCAAACCGGACTAGATAATAATTTCTTTATCGGCCAATTGTTAGCTGTCAAAACAATTCTTTATCATATTCCATCTCAGTTTTATGTTGTTTGACTTTTTCAAAGAGTATAACCATATAGACAGCAAATCCACACACACACACACACACACACACACACACACACACACACACACACACACACACACACACACACACACACACACACACACACACACACAAACACACACAGTCTTGTTTTCCCTACATACCGAGGTACCCCATTGTCTGTCCTTTGTGTGGACTAACGGTTTCAACCTCGTTTTGCCGGTACAGTTCTGGGAAAACAACCGAGGTAAAGGGTTTCTTTGTCTTTTGTACCTCGGTAAGGCGAAACACGCAAACTCTTTTGTCTAGTTACCTCGTCAAGTTGGTAAGACAAACGCACACACACACACACACACACACACACACACACACACACACACACACACACACATACACACACACACACACACCATATAGACAGCAAATACACACACACACACACACACACACACACACAGAGTTTATATTTATGTAGTTTTGAATTTATATACAATATTTTCTGAAACATTTTATATTGTTAAGTTTTTTTTAAGTAGCTATCATCCGTTATATGATATGTTATGGCCCCCTATTATATCAGAATCAATATGTCTTAATAATACACAATTAATATTTTCCGAGGTCAATTTTTTTATTTAGAATAAGCAGACTCTCGCTTGTGTCCATGTATTTGTACAGATTCTGTTACACATATCTATTTTTCTCTCACTGATTTTTTTAATTGGGTCAAGCTTGTTTACTTGAAATTAGACAGAATCATCTAGAAGCTTAATGAAGTGACTTTATTCAGCAATAGTAATTAACGGAATAAAATAGCATTGGAGAAATTCCCTATTCTGGATCTTTCCACCTGACGACTATATAAATAACCTCTGTCAACAGAAGTGAGGCATTTTATTCATATGCAGGGCACTGAGAAGTCGTTTTGTTTACACATTCAACATTAATTGAACATTGAAGATTATTATTACAGGGTAGTGTATTTTTAACAAAACAGCTGAGTTTGATATATATTCAGCGAAATATTATTTTGAGATCCCTACAGTACGTGGAGAGTGGATTGTAACTAAATCGCCCGCGGAGTGGAGATATCACCCAAGCTATAACTTTCAAATTTTGTACACATCGACAAAAAACGCAAGCAATGTTTCAGCCAATGGACCTCCGGGTTTAACCCGGAGGTCCATTGGCTGAAACTTTGCTTGTGCTGGTTATGCTTTGCAACAAATTTGCAAGTATTGCTTGGGTGGAATCTCCACTCTGCGGGTGATTTAGTAATAATACACTCTCCACGTACTGTATTTTGTTTTTGTATTGGAAAAGTATTTCCAAATCTTTGAGGTGAATTTATACTAGCTGTGAACCACAATTTACTTTTGTGATGACGCGAAGTTTGATGTTGCTCAGGATTTAATCCATTGGACCACGAGAACCGCCAATATTATGTACGATCACTGGTTGAACCACCTAAATTTAAACTAAGTAAAGGCAAAGGTAACAGCCGCCTAACAGATGTGGGATTAGGAACTAATGTGGTTAACCTGTCTGGCACCAATGACCTAACAACCCAAGAGAAATCTCTTTTAGATCGCGGTTTGACTTTTGTACCAACACCAAAGCCTAAAACTGATAACCAAACAAATTTACCATCATACAACTGTAATTTTCTTAGGCAAATGAAATTAGCCGACCGCTTTAGAAACTCCAGCGGTCGGAAACTTCCTTTTACAGAATCATCTGGTTGGTCACCTCCAGATAGTGAAGTAGATCCCGAAATTATTGAGGCTAGCAAACGAATCATCAAAAAGGTGTTCAGCATGAACATACTCTCCGATAAAGACAATTTAACAGCTGGTGAACGGAGAGCCCTCACGAAACTTCGAAAAAATAAGAAATTAGTAATTAAACCAGCCGACAAAGGTGGGTCGGTAGTTGTTCTATCTCGGGATAATTATATAAAGGAAGCCATGAGACAACTCAGCAATACTAAACATTATAAGAAAATAGATTCACTTATTTGGCCTAGTAATATCGAAAAATTCAATAAGATCTTAAAATTTCTCCTCGACGAAGGTCACATTACCAAAAAACAATTGAAATATTTAACAGCTAAGCTCAGTGCTCAAACAAGACAATTTTATATCCTACCAAAGATCCACAAGGACCGTTCTTCATGGACGGATGACTTAACTCCACCCGGGAGGCCAATTGTATCAGATTGTAATTCGGAATCTTATGCGATCTCGGAATTAATTGATTATCATCTGAAACCTATAGCAAATAGACATCCGAGCTATCTAAAAAATACACAGGATTTCCTGTCAAAAATTTCGAAATTGAAAATATCGAAAAATGCAATTCTGGCTACTTTGGATATCGACAGTATGTATACCAACATTGATATTGATAAAGGTGTTAAATCAGTTAAAAATGCATTTGAAAAATATCCGGATGCGAAACGCCCGGATGAACAAATTTTGGATCTTTTAGAGCTGAGCTTAAAAGGTAATGACTTTCAATTCAATGGAGAATATTTTCTACAAATAATGGGTTGTCCTATGGGCAAAGGATTCAGTCCTAATTTTGCAAGCATTTATGTAGCGGAATGGGAGGAAAATGCCTTAAGCAAATGTGCAAAGCATCCTCTCGTATATCTCAGGTATTTAGATGACATTTTTATTATTTGGGAACATTCAAAAGAAGATTTTGATGAATTTTTAGAAATTTTGAACAATCACGATCCAAATATTAAATTGAAAGCTACTATCAGTGAAAATTCTGTTGATTTTCTCGATGTGACCGTGTATAAAGGCAAGCAATTTCAGGCGTCCGGTCATTTAGATTATAAAGTGTATTTTAAACCAACTGATTCACATCAATTGTTGCACACAAAATCATTTCATCCTCAACATACATTTAAAGGTATCATCAAATCACAACTCATTCGTTTCCACCGCAATTCAAGTGATAAGGTAAATTTCAATGAGGCTTGTTCTACTCTATTTGGCGCCCTCAGATCGAGAGGGTACTCGCTGCGCCTCTTGCGTAGCCTGAAATCCCAAACCCTGAAAAAGCTCGAAAGTCCAGCTGAAACTACCGATTTCGAACCACTGAAGATTGAACACAACAGACCGTTGCAGAATGGTAGTGGCGCGGTATTTAATTGCAAAAAGCCTCGTTGTAGACTGCATACTTTTATGCCTGATCATAAAGAGGAATTTTCCTCCGAACAAACGAAAAATCATTATCAGATCCGTAACCCCCTCCATTGTGATTCACCAAACATTATTTACCTTATCACTTGTAAGCGATGTCGGAAACAGTATGTTGGTCAAAGTCAAAATCCTTTCCGAGAACGTGCTACTAGACACAAACAGGATATAAAACATAATGCTGATGCCCCAGTAGCACAACATTTTAACCTTCCTGGCCATTCTTTGGACGATTTCGAAATCCATCCTATTGAACAACCACCAATTAAAGACACATTAGAAGAAACGGATGAATTTAGAAAAAAACGTGAAGCTTTTTGGATCAATACGCTTCAAACCCTCTGGCCATTTGGTATGAACATATCAGAGGGCGAATGCGAAAGGAGGTCCATCATTCCTTTCACTTTAACGTACAACAGAATGAATATCGAAATAGCAAAAATGTTAAAAGATGAATTCAATTTTACCAATGCTAAATTAAATGAACCTTTGAATCTTCGACCTGTCATCGCCTATAAGAAAAACAAAAGCTTGCGTAACATCCTTGTAAGGACTAAATTAGAGCCCATCAATGAATAACATCAATTATTGCCAGTCAGTTTAACCAGTTCCTAAGCTCATCACTTAGTTTAAATCAATTTTATGTACATTTTTGTTACGTTTCAAACCCATCAGGGTTCAGTAAATGAAAACAATTTTTCAGCGGCATATTAAAAGAAAAAAAACGTTTCAGTAGGAAATGTCTGGGCCAGTGCGATTTTTTAACCTCAAACACACACACACACACACAGAGTTTATATTTATGTAGTTTTGAATTTATATACAATATTTTCTGAAACATTTTATATTGTTAAGTTTTTTTTAAGTAGCTATCATCCGTTATATGATATGTTATGGCCCCCTATTATATCAGAATCAATATGTCTTAATAATACACAATTAATATTTTCCGAGGTCAATTTGTTTATTTAGAATAAGCAGACTCTCGCTTGTGTCCATGTATTTGTACAGATTCTGTTACACATATCTATTTTTCTCTCACTGATTTTTTTAATTGGGTCAAGCTTGTTTACTTGAAATTAGACAGAATCATCTAGAAGCTTAATGAAGTGACTTTATTCAGCAATAGTAATTAACGGAATAAAATAGCATTGGAGAAATTCCCTATTCTGGATCTTTCCACCTGACGACTATATAAATAACCTCTGTCAACAGAAGTGAGGCATTTTATTCATATGCAGGGCACTGAGAAGTCGTTTTGTTTACACATTCAACATTAATTGAACATTGAAGATTATTATTACAGGGTAGTGTATTTTTAACAAAACAGCTGAGTTTGATATATATTCAGCGAAATATTATTTTGAGATCCCTACAGTACGTGGAGAGTGGATTGTAACTAAATCGCCCGCGGAGTGGAGATATCACCCAAGCTATAACTTTCAAATTTTGTACACATCGACAAAAAACGCAAGTAATGTTTCAGCCAATGGACCTCCGGGTTTAACCCGGAGGTCCATTGGCTGAAACTTTGCTTGTGCTGGTTATGCTTTGCAACAAATTTGCAAGTATTGCTTGGGTGGAATCTCCACTCTGCGGGTGATTTAGTAATAATACACTCTCCACGTACTGTATTTTGTTTTTGTATTGGAAAAGTATTTCCAAATCTTTGAGGTGAATTTATACTAGCTGTGAACCACAATTTACTTTTGTGATGACGCGAAGTTTGATGTTGCTCAGGATTTAATCCATTGGACCACGAGAACCGCCAATATTATGTACGATCACTGGTTGAACCACCTAAATTTAAACTAAGTAAAGGCAAAGGTAACAGCCGCCTAACAGATGTGGGATTAGGAACTAATGTGGTTAACCTGTCTGGCACCAATGACCTAACAACCCAAGAGAAATCTCTTTTAGATCGCGGTTTGACTTTTGTACCAACACCAAAGCCTAAAACTGATAACCAAACAAATTTACCATCATACAACTGTAATTTTCTTAGGCAAATGAAATTAGCCGACCGCTTTAGAAACTCCAGCGGTCGGAAACTTCCTTTTACAGAATCATCTGGTTGGTCACCTCCAGATAGTGAAGTAGATCCCGAAATTATTGAGGCTAGCAAACGAATCATCAAAAAGGTGTTCAGCATGAACATACTCTCCGATAAAGACAATTTAACAGCTGGTGAACGGAGAGCCCTCACGAAACTTCGAAAAAATAAGAAATTAGTAATTAAACCAGCCGACAAAGGTGGGTCGGTAGTTGTTCTATCTCGGGATAATTATATAAAGGAAGCCATGAGACAACTCAGCAATACTAAACATTATAAGAAAATAGATTCACTTATTTGGCCTAGTAATATCGAAAAATTCAATAAGATCTTAAAATTTCTCCTCGACGAAGGTCACATTACCAAAAAACAATTGAAATATTTAACAGCTAAGCTCAGTGCTCAAACAAGACAATTTTATATCCTACCAAAGATCCACAAGGACCGTTCTTCATGGACGGATGACTTAACTCCACCCGGGAGGCCAATTGTATCAGATTGTAATTCGGAATCTTATGCGATCTCGGAATTAATTGATTATCATCTGAAACCTATAGCAAATAGACATCCGAGCTATCTAAAAAATACACAGGATTTCCTGTCAAAAATTTCGAAATTGAAAATATCGAAAAATGCAATTCTGGCTACTTTGGATATCGACAGTATGTATACCAACATTGATATTGATAAAGGTGTTAAATCAGTTAAAAATGCATTTGAAAAATATCCGGATGCGAAACGCCCGGATGAACAAATTTTGGATCTTTTAGAGCTGAGCTTAAAAGGTAATGACTTTCAATTCAATGGAGAATATTTTCTACAAATAATGGGTTGTCCTATGGGCAAAGGATTCAGTCCTAATTTTGCAAGCATTTATGTAGCGGAATGGGAGGAAAATGCCTTAAGCAAATGTGCAAAGCATCCTCTCGTATATCTCAGGTATTTAGATGACATTTTTATTATTTGGGAACATTCAAAAGAAGATTTTGATGAATTTTTAGAAATTTTGAACAATCACGATCCAAATATTAAATTGAAAGCTACTATCAGTGAAAATTCTGTTGATTTTCTCGATGTGACCGTGTATAAAGGCAAGCAATTTCAGGCGTCCGGTCATTTAGATTATAAAGTGTATTTTAAACCAACTGATTCACATCAATTGTTGCACACAAAATCATTTCATCCTCAACATACATTTAAAGGTATCATCAAATCACAACTCATTCGTTTCCACCGCAATTCAAGTGATAAGGTAAATTTCAATGAGGCTTGTTCTACTCTATTTGGCGCCCTCAGATCGAGAGGGTACTCGCTGCGCCTCTTGCGTAGCCTGAAATCCCAAACCCTGAAAAAGCTCGAAAGTCCAGCTGAAACTACCGATTTCGAACCACTGAAGATTGAACACAACAGACCGTTGCAGAATGGTAGTGGCGCGGTATTTAATTGCAAAAAGCCTCGTTGTAGACTGCATACTTTTATGCCTGATCATAAAGAGGAATTTTCCTCCGAACAAACGAAAAATCATTATCAGATCCGTAACCCCCTCCATTGTGATTCACCAAACATTATTTACCTTATCACTTGTAAGCGATGTCGGAAACAGTATGTTGGTCAAAGTCAAAATCCTTTCCGAGAACGTGCTACTAGACACAAACAGGATATAAAACATAATGCTGATGCCCCAGTAGCACAACATTTTAACCTTCCTGGCCATTCTTTGGACGATTTCGAAATCCATCCTATTGAACAACCACCAATTAAAGACACATTAGAAGAAACGGATGAATTTAGAAAAAAACGTGAAGCTTTTTGGATCAATACGCTCCAAACCCTCTGGCCATTTGGTATGAACATATCAGAGGGCGAATGCGAAAGGAGGTCCATCATTCCTTTCACTTTAACGTACAACAGAATGAATATCGAAATAGCAAAAATGTTAAAAGATGAATTCAATTTTACCAATGCTAAATTAAATGAACCTTTGAATCTTCGACCTGTCATCGCCTATAGGAAAAACAAAAGCTTGCGTAACATCCTTGTAAGGACTAAATTAGAGCCCATCAATGAATAACATCAATTATTGCCAGTCAGTTTAACCAGTTCCTAAGCTCATCACTTAGTTTAAATCAATTTTATGTACATTTTTGTTACGTTTCAAACCCATCAGGGTTCAGTAAATGAAAACAATTTTTCAGCGGCATATTAAAAGAAAAAAAACGTTTCAGTAGGAAATGTCTGTGCCAGTGCGATTTTTTAACCTCAAACACACACACACACACACAGAGTTTATATTTATGTAGTTTTGAATTTATATACAATATTTTCTGAAACATTTTATATTGTTAAGTTTTTTTTAAGTAGCTATCATCCGTTATATGATATGTTATGGCCCCCTATTATATCAGAATCAATATGTCTTAATAATACACAATTAATATTTTCCGAGGTCAATTTTTTTATTTAGAATAAGCAGACTCTCGCTTGTGTCCATGTATTTGTACAGATTCTGTTACACATATCTATTTTTCTCTCACTGATTTTTTTAATTGGGTCAAGCTTGTTTACTTGAAATTAGACAGAATCATCTAGAAGCTTAATGAAGTGACTTTATTCAGCAATAGTAATTAACGGAATAAAATAGCATTGGAGAAATTCCCTATTCTGGATCTTTCCACCTGACGACTATATAAATAACCTCTGTCAACAGAAGTGAGGCATTTTATTCATATGCAGGGCACTGAGAAGTCGTTTTGTTTACACATTCAACATTAATTGAACATTGAAGATTATTATTACAGGGTAGTGTATTTTTAACAAAACAGCTGAGTTTGATATATATTCAGCGAAATATTATTTTGAGATCCCTACAGTACGTGGAGAGTGGATTGTAACTAAATCGCCCGCGGAGTGGAGATATCACCCAAGCTATAACTTTCAAATTTTGTACACATCGACAAAAAACGCAAGCAATGTTTCAGCCAATGGACCTCCGGGTTTAACCCGGAGGTCCATTGGCTGAAACTTTGCTTGTGCTGGTTATGCTTTGCAACAAATTTGCAAGTATTGCTTGGGTGGAATCTCCACTCTGCGGGTGATTTAGTAATAATACACTCTCCACGTACTGTATTTTGTTTTTGTATTGGAAAAGTATTTCCAAATCTTTGAGGTGAATTTATACTAGCTGTGAACCACAATTTACTTTTGTGAAAAGCCAGGATTCTACTGGATTATTTTAAAAACTACCTGTGGAGCCAATACATATTGATATTAATGACATTAAGTCCAAAGCATGGAAAAGAGTTAATCTAATCAGACAGCTTAAATTCCAACTAGACCGAAAAGCCCTTGAGAAAATATACCTTGCGTTTATACGCCCTCTTCTAGAATATGCGGACACTGTTTGGGACAACTGTACTAACCAGCAAAAAAACGAACTTGACAAAATACAGACCGAGGCAGCACGTATCATATCCAGGGGAACTAGGAGTGTGGATAGAACCTCACTTCCTAATGAAATGGGGTGGGAGACACTAGAAACACGGCGCGAAAAGCACAGACTAACACAATATTTTAAGATGTGCCACAACTTGTTACCCCTCTACATCTCCAACATGATTCCACCTGCATCTGCAGAAAGACACTCATACAACCTACGCGGGACTACTGATTTAACCACCCCTTTATGCCGAACGAGCAGCACAGCAACTCCTTCCTTCCATCTACCACAAGACTGTGGAATACATTACCCACCGAGATAAGGCTCAATAAGTCACTTCCCAACTTCAAAGAATTTCTAGACTCCAACAGGCCAAGAGTACCTCTATTCTACTACAACCACAAATCCCGTAGGGCACAAATCTTACACTGTAGACTCCGACTACACTGCAGTAATCTTTACGATGACTTGTTCAATAACCACCTCTCGGGGATATAAAATATAATGCTGATGCCCCAGTAGCACAACATTTTAACCTTCCTGGCCATTCTTTGGACGATTTCGAAATCCATCCTATTGAACAACCACCAATTAAAGACACATTAGAAGAAACGGATGAATTTAGAAAAAAACGTGAAGCTTTTTGGATCAATACGCTTCAAACCCTCTGGCCATTTGGTATGAACATATCAGAGGGCGAATGCGAAAGGAGGTCCATCATTCCTTTCACTTTAACGTACAACAGAATGAATATCGAAATAGCAAAAATGTTAAAAGATGAATTCAATTTTACCAATGCTAAATTAAATGAACCTTTGAATCTTCGACCTGTCATCGCCTATAAGAAAAACAAAAGCTTGCGTAACATCCTTGTAAGGACTAAATTAGAGCCCATCAATGAATAACATCAATTATTGCCAGTCAGTTTAACCAGTTCCTAAGCTCATCACTTAGTTTAAATCAATTTTATGTACTTTTTTGTTACGTTTGAAACCCATCAGGGTTCAGTAAATGAAAACAATTTTTCAGCGGCATATTAAAAGAAAAAAACGTTTCAGTAGGAAATGTCTGTGCCAGTGCGATTTTTTAACCTCAAACACACACACACACACACACACACACACACACACACACACACACACACCATATAGACAGCAAATACACACACACACACACACACACACACACACACACACACACACACACACACACACACACACACACACACACACACACACACCATATAGACAGCAAATCCAGTTTATAATACGCTGTCAGTTGTTCAATGATGGAGAAGATATTCGGCTTACATTTTCCCAGTTTACTTGAGTTTACTGGCATAGATGTATTATTTATATATCAACAGCCACCATGCTAGTATATCTTCTGTTCTAGTCGAGCAAAAATCTAAAAGGAAGTGAGCAATGTTCAGTGGGAAAGAAATATTGCATTTGTCTTTTAATAACTATGACAAATTTAAGAGGAGAGCTTTTGAAAGTGAACATTCAATACATAAAGGCCCTGTCTCAGAAAGTTTATATTTATGTAGTTTTGAATTTATATACAATATTTTCTGAAACATTTTATATTGTTAAGTTTTTTTTAAGTAGCTATCATCCGTTATATGATATGTTATGGCCCCCTATTATATCAGAATCAATATGTCTTAATAACACACAATTAATATTTTCCGAGGTCAATTTTTTTTTATTTAGAATAAGCAGACTCTCGCTTGTGTCCATGTATTTGTACAGATTCTGTTACACATATCTATTTTTCTCTCACTGATTTTTTTAATTGGGTCAAGCTTGTTTACTTGAAATTAGACAGAATCATCTAGAAGCTTAATGAAGTGACTTTATTCAGCAATAGTAATTAACGGAATAAAATAGCATTGGAGAAATTCCTTATTCTGGATCTTTCCACCTGACGACTATATAAATAACCTCTGTCAACAGAAGTGAGGCATTTTATTTATATGCAGGGCACTGAGAAGTCGTTTTGTTTACACATTCAACATTAATTGAACATTGAAGATTATTATTACAGGGTAGTGTATTTTTAACAAAACAGCTGAGTTTGATATATATTCAGCGAAATATTATTTTGAGATCCCTACAGTACGTGGAGAGTGGATTGTAACTAAATCGCCCGCGGAGTGGAGATATCACCCAAGCTATAACTTTCAAATTTTGTACACATCGACAAAAAACGCAAGCAATGTTTCAGCCAATGGACCTCCGGGTTTAACCCGGAGGTCCATTGGCTGAAACTTTGCTTGTGCTGGTTATGCTTTGCAACAAATTTGCAATTATTGCTTGGGTGGAATCTCCACTCTGCGGGTAATTTAGTAATAATACACTCTCCACGTACTGTATTTTGTTTTTGTATTGGAAAAGTATTTCCAAATCTTTGAGGTGAATTTATACTAGCTGTGAACCACAATTTACTTTTGTGAAAAGCCAGGATTCTACTGGATTATTTTAAAAACTACCTGTGGAGCCAATACATATTGATATTAATGACATTAAGTCCAAAGCATGGAAAAGAGTTAATCTAATCAGACAGCTTAAATTCCAACTAGACCGAAAAGCCCTTGAGAAAATATACCTTGCGTTTATACGCCCTCTTCTAGAATATGCGGACACTGTTTGGGACAACTGTACTAACCAGCAAAAAAACGAACTTGACAAAATACAGACCGAGGCAGCACGTATCATATCCAGGGGAACTAGGAGTGTGGGTAGAACCTCACTTCCTAATGAAATGGGGTGGGAGACACTAGAAACACGGCGCGAAAAGCACAGACTAACACAATATTTTAAGATGTGCCACAACTTGTTACCCCCCTACATCTCCAACATGATTCCACCTGCATCTGCAGAAAGACACTCATACAACCTACGCGGGACTACTGATTTAACCACCCCTTTATGCCGAACGAGCAGCACAGCAACTCCTTCCTTCCATCTACCACAAGACTGTGGAATACATTACCCACCGAGATAAGGCTCAATAGGTCACTTCCCAACTTCAAAGAATTTCTAGACTCCAACAGGCCAAGAGTACCTCAATTCTACTACAACCACAAATCCCGTAGGGCACAAATCTTACACTGTAGACTCCGACTACACTGCAGTAATCTTTACGATGACTTGTTCAATAACCACCTCTCGGGGCATTATGCATGTTTGTGTGGCGAACGCGAAACAACTGATCACTACTTCTTCAAGTGTCCATACTTCGACCCCATAAGAATAGACACTCTTGGTAAATTACCATATGTGATAAACACAAGCATACTCTTATACGGATGTGAATTCTACCCAAATATAATTAACAGAGAGATCTTCGAAACTGTTCACACATTCATTAGTCGACCAAACAGGTTTTCCTAACACCAATCCACCCCTACCCCTCCGTACGTCACCAACAATGTGAAAAAAATAGGAAATGTCGCTTTTCATGGCCGGACCGCGCCCGTATAACCTATCCAAACCTGGCACCACCACTTGTCAGCAGCATGAGCCTGTTAACCCTGATAACTGCTCCTCCGAATCATGTAATAGACGCTTACCTCTCTGTCTTTTTTCCCACGTATTTAAAGTCTATGCCACTGCAGAAGGGAGGTGAACAAGTGACTTACTTCTCGAATCCCTGCTCCTCCTCCCTATTTCTTTCCTCTCTTTCTCACACCACTTTTTTTCTTCTCTCAATGTGTGTGTGTGCGTGCGCGTGTGTGTGTTTGTGTGTGTGTGTGTGTCTGTGTGTGTGTCCGTGTGTGCTTGTGAGTGTGTTTGTCTGTGTGTCTGTGTGAGTCTGGGCGCGCGTCTGCGCGTGTGAGTGAATGCGCACCTATGTAAAATAAATATTTATATGTATCCACCCAACTGGTTTAGGCAAATGCTAACACAATATTTTACAAGTACAATGTGTTTATCACGCTATATAACTTCTTTTGTGATAAAACCTATGCCACGGAAACAGCCTTGCATAAGCTTCACAGCTTGTTGCTGAATCCGTTTCCATCATCCAAACTCATATGTATCAATTGTATCTATGTTTTCATTACTTGCTGTTGGAAATAAATACTGTTTAAACTAACACATATTGGATATTAATCCCATTTGAATTTTGCTGAGTGTTTTAATAAATTAATAAATTTGTGATATATAATTAGGCTATATGCGGTCTATCTCGTTCTTCAGTAAACTGCAGGATTAGTTCTTATCTTCAGAAAGTCGATAACAAAGAGATGTATGAAATGTAAAACGCTCTGGGATAAGAAAGAGATGTATGACATGTAAAACTCTCCGGGATAACAAAGAGATGTATGAAATATAAAACTCTCTGGGATAACAAAGAGATGTATGACATGTAAAACTCTCCGGGATAACAAAGAGATGTATGAAATGTAAAACTCTCCGGGATAACAAAGAGATGTATGAAATGTAAAACTCTCCGGGATAACAAAGAGATGCATGAAATGTAAAACTCTCTGGGATAACAAAGAGATGTATGAAATGTAAAACTCTCTGGGATAACAAAGAGATGTATGACATGTAAAACTCTCCGGGATAACAAAGAGATGTATGAAATGTAAAACTCTCTGGGATAACAAAGAGATGTATGAAATGTAAAACTCTCTGGGATAACAAAGAGATGTATGACATGTAAAACTCTCCGGGATAACAAAGAGATGTATGAAATGTAAAACTCTCTGGGATAACAAAGAGATGTATGAAATGTAAAACTCTCTGGGATAACAAAGAGATGTATGAAATGTAAAACTCTCTGGGATAACAAAGAGATGTATGAAATGTAAAACTCTCTGGGATAACAAAGAGATGTATGAAATGTAAAACTCTCTGGGATAACGAAGAGATGTATGAAATGTAAAACTCTCTGGGATAACAAAGAGATGTATGAAATGTAAAACTCTCTGGAAATTCATTTTGTTCGAATAATCGAGATGGTTTCGAATCGGTGAAAAGATTCAAAATCTCGTGTAATCTCGAACGTTCGCCCGGTGTGACAGGAATGATAGTCCGTAGGAACGTTAGTCCCTCTGGACTATTATTCCGTGGAATTATAGTCCTAGGTCTAACATTTCTAGGAATAGTAGTCCGGCGGACTACTATTCCTAGAAATGTTAGACCTAGGACTATAATTCCGCGGAATAATAGTCCAGAGGGACTCATTTTCCTACGGACTATCATTCCTGTCACACCAGACCTAGATGCGCATTTCAGATATGATAAGAATCACATTTTGTTAAATTTTTACACGAATATGTGCTTTGGGAAGAAAACAATCGAGGAACCCACGTGGATCATAAAAATGGGTTCGAAGCAAAATCAATATGCAATAAAACAGGAAAATTTGGCAAAACAACAAGTCTACATAGTAGGTTTGAAGATAAAGAGGTACCAACCGACTCTAGTCAAAATAAATCTAATTTCTACATTAGTGAACATAACTCTCGGATATATCGCGACCTGAGAGAAACATCTCGACATTCGCAAAAGGTCACGTGCTCCATGTGAAAACAATTGCGTAGGATGAACAGAGTGTCGTTAATATCATTAAATCTTAAAAACAAAAAAGTGTCTTAAGCCAGCTGATATCGACTTGCAGACTTAGCCACAAAATGTGATTATTATATCCATGAAATTCGGATTCATGTTAGTCAGTGACATGCTACCCTCCCACGAATAACATTAAAATATAGACATTATGACCTGCGTTCTGAGGACAAACATTATGGCCTTGCATTAGTTCTTCTCCAGCAATGTGTGAGATGCTTGGAAACAATTTTACACCAAAACTGCTGTGTGTCTTCAACGCTACGCGGTACAATACTGACATTAGGAAATGTTCCAGATTAACAACGCGTGTAATCTGGATTACGTCATGTAAGAATGTATCTGATAGAATGTCAAGCGTCCGAGCGACGTTAAGACGTGAATGAATTGCTTCGACACAAAACAGTTATTATTATTATTATTATTATTATTATTATTATTTATTGGTGTTTAAGGTCACATATTTCTGCACAATGGCTAATCATGACCTCGACAGTTTTACGGGTGGAGGAAGCCGGAGTACCCGGAGAGAACCACCGAGCAACGGCGAGCAACTGTCAGCTCCCCAACATACTAACTCCACACAAGCAGGGTTAGCTTTGGTTGAAGACAGGTGCACCATCGACGTGCAGTACGCCTTAGTACACAGCGTCACCGTGCCCCCACGTGGGCAATGGGGGTGAAGTGTCTTGCCCAAGGACACAACGCGATTGCCGCAGGTGGGATTCGAACCGAGGACCTCTCGGCTTGCAGCCTGCACCTCTACCTACTGAGCCACCGCGACACAAAACAGTGTCAAACTGTATAAAGGTATCAGACAACCCAAGGTGATATTTTTCTTTAACCCTTTACCCAACGTAACGGCCAAAACCGGCCAGTGCTATTCTCAAAAATCACCAATTAATTTTCATTATTTTTTCATTTTTTGTCTCAAAAACATAGGTTATGACCCCTCTTTGGAATGAGCTCGTCGAGCTCGTTCCAATGAGTGGTCATAACCTATGTTTTTGAGACCGATTTATAGTTTGGGTGATAGCTCCACTCCGCAGGTGATTTAGTTACAATCCACTCTCCACGTACTGTAGCATCAAAATAACCATTAGCCTGCACAAGTGCTTCATTTTTCTCAATTTCCCAGTGTCGATAATATAAAGCTCCATATTCGACTCCTGGACAATAAGAGACCACGAGACCAATGATTTTGGCTATGTGCCGAATGGAAGGTGCAGAAAGAGCCAAAATTATCCTCCCTAAATTTGTTAATTTCTCATTCTTTTCTGTACTGATAGAAACCGTCATGCTCTTACAGTTAAAACTAGAAGTCCTATCATGAAATGCGCATAAACAGCACATCGATCGGCGCGTTAATCTACGCGTTATGACCATAGCAAGGCTATCAAATTTTGTGCATTTGGCCTGTGCACAAGCAATGTTTCAGCCAATGGACCTCCGGGTAACCCGGAGGTCCATTGGCAGAAACATTGCAGGTGTTTGCTATCAGTAACCAGGAGAACCTGCTGTGCTTTGGATGCCATTCGATATGGCAATTGCGCGCAATTCCTACGCGCAATTAAGCCTAGATAAGCGCACAATTCGTGACAGGACTTCTAGTTTTAACTGTAGAATCTAGTATAAACACCAAATGTTTTATTACCTGTGTGGGTATTGTAATAGATTTTTCATATGAAATATAAAACCCAAGCTTCTGAAGCAGATCACATGTGCCATCTACATTAAGTTTACGATCATTACATTCTTTCACTGTTAAAAAGACATCATCCAGATAACCACTCGATAGAAAACCTTGTGCCCTCAATTTTGCAAATACAGGTTTTAACAATTTTGTATACACCCTAGGTGCACATACCAGGCCATTCGGAAGGACAGTAAATTGATAGAAAATTGAATCATACTTGAACCTTAAATATTTTCGAAAGCTTTTGTGCACCGGTAGTGAATAATATGCATCTGTTAGGTCAACTGAAGCCATAAAGCAATTCGGTCTCATCAATTTTATACAAGATTGCAATGTATCCATTTTAAAATGCTCATATTTTAGACATTTGTTGAAATTTTTCAAATTCAAAATTAGCCGAAAAGATCCGGAGTGACAGGAATGATAGTCCGTAGGAAAATTAGTCCCTCTGGACTATTATTCCGCGGAATTATAGTCCTAGGTCTAACATTTCTAGGAATAGTAGTCCGGCGGACTACTATTCCTAGAAATGTTAGACCTAGGACTATAATTCCGCGGAATAATAGTCCAGAGGGACTAACGTTCCTACGGACTATCATTCCTGTCACACCGGATTTGTTAGGTCGGAGAAAAATATTAGATATAAAATCTCCATCTTCCTTTATACATTTTTTAATGAATCCTTTATCTGCAAAATCATGTATCTGAGCTGGAATGGCTGATTTCTCATGAGCTTGAAGACGAATTTCTTTAGGTTCAACAGGCTGAAAAGGCTGTTCATCCAGTTTGAATGTACAGCCTTTTATGTGGGAAAGAAGCCATGGATCACTACTTAAAGATTGCCGCATATTATAATTAAACTGAATATTTCCAGCTATAAAGGTATTTACATTTGTGCTATATACAGGGTTACTACTGTCAGTCGTGCTATTTGTTACTGTTTCTTGCGGTCGTTTTTGTAAGCATTCGTGCCCTTGTTCTGGAACCCAACTGATGTGTTGTTGTTCGAGTATGGGTATCGTTGGCGGTACCCTGTTCGCTGGCCTAAAAAGGAAATTTTCGCTGTCCAGGTGTGCCCATACGGGGTTGGTATGGCTGATGTCTGACTGTTGTTCTTGGCTTAGTAACCTTGATGGTGCGCCGCTTCGTTTCGGACAAGTCTTTGACAGTTTGCGCCAGGTCATGCCCAAACAGTTGTGTGCCAATGGGATCCCGTTCATTGCAAAGGGATTTATATTCATCACTTAGTTCTGGCTTGGACAGCATTTTTCTCCTCACATCCAAGTGATGACTTGAGTCGGCTATGAGTCCAACAGCATCTGATAGGCTCCTCATAACTTCATGGGGGTCAGGTGTTTCACCCCTCCCTCCTTCACCTTCAACAAAAGCATATAGCAGGTTGATAACAATGTTTGTGCCCTTCAAAAGTAACCTCTGAATTTTTTGCAGAAGAATGTCTTGTGTTGTGGTAGATTTTGACACAGAGTTGAAAATTTCCGAATTTACTTGGACAACATCCAATCTAGGGCAATTTTCAGGTCTCAGGATAGTATCAAAGCAAGTTTGTTTTGTGTCTTTATCCATCCCATGCTCAAGTAGTTGCGTTGTAAGCTTCGCCAGTTGGGGGTTAATGTTACCACAGGTCGTCTCATACTTGTGCACAGACTTTTCCAGAATTGCGAAAATGCTGTTGTTGTCTGTTGACACGTCTCCACCGGTGACATTTGCGTTCACTTCCGGTTCTAAGTCGCCCCCTTTATCAAGAGTTGACGACTGTTCCTCCGGTTTTATGCTGGTGTTATAGTTGTCAAAGACACCCTTAAGTTCTTGCGCCACCGGTGCCAATTTTCCCACAGTCGCAAGAAGCTGTGAAAGTTGATCTTTAATTGACTCCAAGTCATTGTTTTTATTTTGATTAATTTCCTGGTCTGCGTGCGCATATGAAACAGATGTGCGTGTGCCCTGCACAATGTTCGTTACCGGTTCACTGTTCGCGAGTTATCACCGTTCGCCTTTCGCGAGTTGGTGTTCTTTGTCTGGCTGCCTTTCCCAGTTTTCCGATTCGCAGTGCTCTCGGCCCTTTCGGCCTTTTCATGACGAAGACTGTTCATGCCTTTAAATAAAGTGTCCAGAATGGCATTTTGTGCACTCAAGTCAGCGGGGCTCGCCCTGCTTCAGAGGTTGACGCAACACACGCTTCTTTCGAAGCACTAGCAGTGTTGGCTGGAAGTGATTCACACTTTGATAATGCCATTTCGCCTGTGTGATTATTAAATCCAAAAATGACGATAAAAAGAGTATTCACTGATGTTGTTAACTTCTCCACGACGTTCTGGAATTCACTCCACAATGACTGAAACAAAATTTTAAACTTTTAGGAACAATGTAACTATAGAAAATGTAATGAACAAGCGAGTAAATTTTTTTAGAACTATCCGCTTGCAGGAACGCTTCAATAGGACGTCCGTGCGCATGCGCTTATCTCGCGCAGCTTCCCTAGGTCAGAATGGGAGGTAGAATCAACGATCCTTGGTGGAGTTTGTCCTATATTTCACGCGTGCTTTTGCCGCACGCAAACTACAGGAAAAACGCCATCGCAGCTCATTGCTTCCTGTATCCAGTACTCTATCTGAGTAGTGTTCTATCGTATTTTGCGCACATGTAAAAATACTAACTGAGATACGCAACGTGTATAATTATGTTTGTGGGGCAATGTTGACAGATGGTGGTTGTAATTGTCTGAACGAGCACGTAGTAACATTCGACATGTCTGGTTTGACACAGCAAGCTTTTGCGAAAATAGAAAGCAGCTTTGCCCTCACGTGTGAGGTATTTGTTTCTGAAGAAGTGTTAGCTGCAGGCTGAAAAGAAAGGAGACCAGCCACGGAAAGAAGGGACTTCCATCAGGGAATTCCATCCATTACTGAGATTGGTGATGGCTGCTGGTCGAAGAGGTTACAAACATTCATTATATGTGCTTGGAGGTGCCGGGGCGATAATCGGGGCTGTAACAAAAATACTCTAGATACGAATGTCTCAAGTAGTGGACAAAGTCAGGCCGAGCTTGAAAGCTGTGTTGCAACGCACTTTGTAATAAAATTTGCAAAATGTAATAATTATTACAAAATGCAACTACTTCGATCGACAAAACGCTGCATAATGTAATAATTGTTGTAAACTGCAACGAAATAGAGTTGGCAACAGCTACATTATGTAATTAACTTTTTTTCCAACGGAATTATGTGTGTGTGTGGGTTGGAGGAGACGGGGGTGGGGGAGGGGTCCACACGACAATACAAGATACTACAAACAAACACTTCACACATGTAAGTAGATTCCCACATAAAATCACACATTTACAGAATTTAGTTAAGAATTACCCTCTCTTGACTGATAGAGTGTTGGAAGCCCATATTTGGGCTTTATTCTGAAGTGCCGGTACCACAGCTTGAAGGCTCATATTCAGTGGATGTGCTTTGTATTATCTTTGAAGTGATATTATTTAGTCTGTTAGGGTTTGCCTTGTTACAATTTATAGGCACTCTCCCATAAATTGTAACAAGGCAAATACCTGTGTTGAAGTTGTGATGGCCAAAAATAATTTATCACTCTACCAGTTAATACTATTTTTATTATTTGTGTGAGATAAATAAAATCCTAATTGACCTGTTTGTAAAAAAAAAGTTTATTACATAACGCAACTCTTGTCGAGTCTATTTTATTGCATTTTGTAACATTTATTACGTTTTGCAACCTTTTTCCAGTTTATGTAGTTGCATTTTGTAATAAAACTTCGAAAATGAATAAAAAAAACTGCTTTCATCCGTGTAGAACAAGACGCAATACACCTCTAAACAGCCTTACGAACATACAGAAACGAATTTATTTTAGTACTTGTATAATAAAATAAGTGGGGAGCGCGGTGGCTCAGTAGGTAGAGGTGCAAGCTGCAAGCCGTGAGGTCCTCGGTTCGAATCCCACCTGTGGCAACCGCGTTGTGTCCTTGGGCAAGACACTTCATCTCCAATGCCCGCGTGGGGACACGGTGGAGTTGTATACTAAGGAACTGCACGTCGATGGTGCACTTGTCTTCAACCAATGCTAACGCTGCTTGTGTGGAGTTCGTATGTTGGGGAGCTGACAGTTGCTCGCCGTTGCTCGGTGATTCTCTCCGGGTACTCCGGCTTCCTCCACCCGCAAAACTGTCGCGGTCATGATTAGCCATTGTGCATAAATATGTGACCTTAAACACCAATAAATAAATAAATAAAATAAGTGAATTCCAGAATGCCCTGCTTGACAAAAGTTTAGTACATAATGCAACAGTTTGCATTGCAACTTCAGTCGAGTCTATTTCGTTGAAGTTTGTAACAATTATTAAATTTTGCAGCGTTTTTCCCATCCATGTAGTTGCACTTTGTAATAATTATTACATTTTGCAATTTTTATTACAAAGTGCGTTGCAACAAAGCTGACATAATTGTTGAAAGTTTTTTTTTTCTGTCTAGAGAATGCATGGTGTCCGTTTCATGCGGGTGGTTGACAGCTTGGTGTTTGCACGAGTACAAGAGAACATTCCAGTTTGAGGTAGTATGTTTAGAACATCGAGTGTGCCAATCACATAACAATATGTCTGCGTACCAAACTAGAGGAACTGGTAGCAAATAACCCTCACTGCAAAGGAAAATATAATTTGACCAAGATAAGGAGGGTATGTGTCAGACATGTCAAAGAACCACTGGTACCAACATAACCTGTACCGGTACGGGACAGAGCCTGTCCCGCCGAAACCGGTACCGGGACAGATCAACAATTGGATGACATATCGCAATCAGATGGGAGAAATTCGCATTTAAACCGCGCCAGTCCTGCAGATAGCACGCCAAACATGGCACCGTGACAATTAATCTGCGGCGACATCAAAGGAATCATAAAATACGATAATCGTGCTTTATGATTACTTTGATGTCACCACAGAATAATTTCTTTGAAGTAGCCGATGGCAGCGCTTTCATTGTCTTTATTGCGACGTTTGAACAGTCAAAATGACGGCCTTATCGTGGTCGTGGAGCAGACAAAACATGGACCTGTAGAGTGTTTTGATATGTTAATTCACAAATAAGTTAAAAGTATGTCATGCAAATATGCCATACATGATTATTAGCCTGTTTACCTTCGTTCATTTAGGAATTTCCCAATAAAATAATTTTGTCCCGGTACCGGCGGGACAAAAGCTTCAGTACCGGTACCGGTTGGAACATGAGGGAACCGGCGGTGCCGGTTCAGGTACCGGTTGACGTGCCTAGTGTGTCTGCTGTTAGATCTGCCTTTGCATATAAATATCAAAATCCACCCTCTGAAAAGCAAACTTCTCCGTGTAACTGGCATTCACAAATAGAGTACCATCTCTTAGGAGCACGATTTCATATTAAATTTCTGTACCGCGTTCACGTTCAGTAAAATCGATCGGAGCCAAGGTTTACCGAGGATCAGATCGATTTTAGTGAACGCGGTTCTTAAATTGCATGTCAGGTCGTGACGAATTTGAGATTTATTTATCACGCAATGTGTAATTTAACCTTTAAGCTAACGTAATGGCCAACGAACGAATAGAGTTGACCAGTGCTGTTCAGAAAAATAGCCATCCAAATTTTATCATTTTTTTAATTTTTGCCTCAAAACCATAGCCGAAGAACCTTACTGGAACGAGATCGTTCCAACGAGGGGCCATGAGCTGGTTTCGAGACAAGAACATGAAAATATTTAGTTATCCAGCAAATGTTTCTGGAAATATCGTCGGTTATTTATATTAGGTGGGCAATTAATGAAAAATAAGGAGCAGATGAATTCAATTCAGCTTCTGAAACCGCCTCACTCACTCTCACGTTATCACGTCGACTTCTGACGTCATTCCCGAATCAGTTCTTTTCCGTAATAAGCTATTTGGTGGTGAATTATGTGATAAACGTAATTCTTGTTTGCGTCATGTTTAGCATATGTGTACACCAAATCAGTGACAGTACTATTACATCGGCTTCATAAACAATAAAAGAGATATGGATCACCCACATGACGATAGGAACGTTTGACTACTGGTCAGGGGGCCCGTAGACCAAAGATCCAGGAGAGTCTCTATTGTAGCCTCCTCCACTCCTGCGATGATATTTTCCAGTAGGGACATTTTCGTCAGGTTGGAGTATAAAATATCAATTTCTATCTTGCTGGTAATCATGTACTTTCTTAAAAGACTAGATTTGATGGTTCGGCTTACGTCACACACTCAGTCGGTCACACAAATGGAGGTCTATAAGGCCAGGGTTCGGGTTGTTGGGGGCTCAGCATAACCGATTTGAAGAACCAGTATAATATGTATTAACTGAATAATGAGTTACGCCGCAACTACTATATGTAAATTTTATTTTTATTCATTTATAAATTTCAAAGAAGTCTTCAGCTATTTAAACAATAACATGATTTTGGAGGGCATTATGGTTCGTGAGCGGCCCTGCATCGATGTTGAACAGCCCGAGGGTTTATTAAAGGCCCGAGACGAAGTCGAGGGCCGTTAATAAGCCCAAGGGCTGTTCAACATCGATGCAGGGCCGCTCACGAACCATTATGCCCGACAACAATCATGTTATTACTATTATTACCACTACGTAATTTGTAATAAGTGACAGGTGTTAATATAATATAATACTTACCTGGGTTCGCGCGATAATGCTGAATGCATGAACTCCAAGATGATGAGGGGTTTTTACATTGTAGAAACTGATTACATCGAGACGATGAGAGAGTTTTAAAAAAATCCGTCTTCCACTTCCAGCGAGGGAGGTAATGCACGCAATAAAGATGACGAATCAGTTGCCATGGAAAATGGCTACAACTGACAACATGGCCACGTGTCATTTGTTTCTGTTGCTGTCGATCAATAAGACCGCAACATGGCGAAAGCATCAACTTTTCCTTGCGAGTTCTCGCCTCATTTCTAAATTTTCAATTCTAAAAGACGTCACGTGACAAGAGGGCCGATAATGAATTTTGTTTTCCATTAGCCGCCCTCCTATCACGTGACTACCGAGCAATAGAGGATATGATTGCCCGTTAAATCGACATTAATGCAGTAGGAAACGCCCTGCAAAGTGGTAATAATAAACTATAATCCCGACTGACTAACATTTCAACTGCACCATCATGGCATGCCTTCGAAGAAGGCATGCCTTGATGATGTAGCTGGAATATTAGTCAGTAGGAACCCGATCTACAATAACTGAGATAAATCGGGTTTATACCTCCACCCCCCCCCCCCCCCCACCGCTCGCAATTGGTCATCTTCGCCACGCCACTGTGAAGATATGCTGTAAGTGAGATCAACTTGAGATCAACTTATTGATATCGATGCACTGTACCAACTCTTAATGTAATACGACGCTTAATGTAATAAACTCTTAAATGTTCGGAGTTTATTACATTTAGAGTCGTATTACATTTAGAGTTGCTTGTACCAACCCTTAATGTAATACGACGCTTAATGTAATAAACCATATGGAAATATATTCGTGTTCCCCATCCGTCCGTCCATCCGTCCGTCCCTCCACTGAATCCGTTTCGACGAAGAGCTCCATGTGTTGTGTTTTGATACGTTAAAAGCTTGTTACAATGGTCTGTGAGGATCTATAGATGTACATAAATGGTTTTTTTTATTTCCGTGCGTGTGCGTGGGGTGGGGGGGGGGGGGGGGGCTGGGGCGGGCAGCACGTTTGTTTTTAGAGACGAGAAGCGTAACATACAGCACACTTTCCCACGAATGGCGCTTAATGTAATAAACTTTTAAATGTTAGGAGTTTATAACATTAAGCGTCGTATTACATTACGAGTTGCTTGTACCAAATCACGGAATTCAAATTTTACGGACTCGGCTAGGAAGCTCAATTACGGAATGCTTTATATGTATACAGGGGAAATCTGATTCAACATTGACCAATGTTATAGTCGAGACTGAGATAGGTGTAGCTAGAAAGTAATGGATGAGATTTGGGGCAGAATAACAGAAGCCAATAGTACTGGTACAAGGCCGCAATGGAACAAGACTGTTGTAGAAGCTAATGATAGGACAGATAGGCCATAGACCTGTAGTGGACTTGGAGCTTTGGCCACAAGATGGAAACGGAATCCCATTTGTGGAATCCCTTTTTGGAATCCCATTTGTGGAATCCTTTTTTCGAAAACGCCTGTGGCTATGGAATCTCTTTTTTCTGAAATGAGTCGTCGAGTCGTTCGAGGAGTCACTCGATCGAGCAATTGCTCGTTGGCTCATTTGCTCGATGGGATTCGAGTCATTCGAGCAATAGTTGCGAGTCACTCGACATAAGACGAAATCCCACTTTTGGAATCCCTTTTTGGAATCCCATTTGTGGAATCCCTTTTCTGAAAACGCCTATGACTATGGAATCCCTTTTTTTCTAAAATGAGTCTAAGAGTCGTTCGAGGAGTCACTCGAACGGGCAAATTCTCGTTGGCTCATTTGCTCGATGGGATTCGAGTCGTTCGAGCAATAGTTGCGAGTCACTCGACATAAGACGGAATCCCACTTTTGAAATCCCTTTTTGGAATCCCATTTGTGGAATCCCTTTTTTGAAAACGCCTATGGCTATGGAATCCCTTTTTCTGAAATGAGTCTAAGAGTCGTTCGAGGAGTCACTCGAACGAGCAAATGCTCGTTGGCTCATTTGCTCGATGGGATTCGAGTCGTTCGAGCAATAGGCCGAGTCACTCGATCGAGCAATTACTCTAAAGCTCATTTGCTCGATGGGATTCGAGTCATTCGAGCAACGCTTTATCAGTAACTGCTCGATTGCTTATTGGGTTTGGGAATGCTTTTGATATACACAAGGGAGATAACTGCATTATGGGAAATCGAGCACTGGTAATTATAAGACTTGAACGAGAGAACCAGAGATAGTTTGGACTGGAAAGACTGTTAGTGATAGAGAAATATATGCAATAGGCATTAAAAATGGGATTCTGGGAAAATCAGGCCCTGTACTCCTATTCAATAGAGCATACCCCTTGTACCCCTTGGTACTATAGCATAATGTGTTATTTTTACATGTCCGTTTGGGTGGATTGGTGGACATTTTGGTGGTTTGTAAGGGTGGTCAGGTCTGTTTGGGTAATTAGGTATACTCTAGTTCAATCAAACACACCCCAGGGGGCCCCTTGGTACTATAGCATTACGTGCTACTATTATAAGCCAAAAGAATGGCGGTCCTAAATAGGGTTCTGACAGAATTCGAAATAGTAAAACTTGTCGGGTTGTTTGTGGTAATTCTACGAATCGGGAAAATACTCCTGTACAAAGGAACATGCCCTCCGAACATACCCCTGTCCTATTGTAGGCCTTAGGTAACATAGCAATCACGTGCTACCATAGAAACCAAGATGGCGGCCTCCAGTATACAAAATGGACGACGGAAACACGTATCACCCTAACAACACGCGCTGCGCATGCGCACTCACACCACGTATCACTATGGAGATGACGTCGCAACATGGTCGCTCACGCAGGTTACCATGACAACATAACATGGCGCCACTAGGTCACGTGACTTGACGTCACTTCCGGGGTCCCCCAAATAGGGCCCCAAACATACGAGACATACTACTAACCATCGAGCAATGAAAAGCAGCTACCAGCTCCCCAACACCATAACTCCGCACTGCAGCACAGGCAGGGTTAGATTGGTTGAAGACATGTACACCTTCGACGTACAGTACGCCTTAGTACACGGCGTCATCGTGCCCCCACGTGGACAATCGGAGTTAAGTGCCTTGCCCAAGGACACAACGCGGGAGTTCGAATCGATCGCTCAGACGGTCACCCATCCGACGACAGAATTATTATAATACAAAGCATGGGACATAAAGATGGGTTTTATAAAAGAAAACTGAGACCTCAAGATGTTAAGGGCAGGGACGTGGCTTTTGGTTTGCGATTGGGGTAGTAGGGTAGTGAATTTCCAACTAGAGGGAAGGACCGGGAGGGTTCCCTCCATCCAGTTGGAAATTCACTACTGAGTAAACTTTTGAAAATGAAGCTATGAAAGGGGGCATAAAATTGATTCTAGTAACTGTAATGCCAACATATTTATGATAGAATTATCAGGTTATTATTATTTGGCATTATTCTGGGAATTGAATATGTGCAAAACAAATGTTCAAGTTCAATCATGTTGTGATTTCCTTGAAATGCATTTGGAAGATTTTTTTTACGATAAGTGAACCTACTATAAAAATCTCGTACCGATTGACACCATACATACTTATGAAGCTCGATATTGCGTACACAGTAGTTGTAAATAGTAGCAGTTGTAATTTTTGTCGATTTGAAATCGAGTTGGAATTTTGGGAAGTAAAGCTCTAAAATACAGATAGATGGAATTTCCAACTACTCATGGCTTACCCTCCGAATTTCCAACAATAGGAAATTTTGGCCAGGATTGGGGGCGGGGGGGGGGGGGGGGGGGACACAGACCCCACACACACCCCTGTCGCCACGTCCCTAGTTAAGGGTACGGCGAACATTTCAGCATATTTGGGAAGTCAGGCATCGGCTACGGCTGCCAGTACGGATCAGAAAATTCCAGATTATGATATGTGTGACAGTATTTCACCCCAGGCTTCGAGGACAAGTGTTGCGATTGCTGAAGTTAAACAGTCTGAAGCTATTCCGAGTTTCCGTCGGCATTGGACAGCCAAAGACGGCTGGTTGTGTAATATTTGTATCGATGGCAGAGAGATAATCGAAGAGTGTCGGACATTGAACTGGACTGGGCAGACAGGGATGTTAAGCTCACTAACTACCCTGGACGTCAGTTTGAATGCCACGAGAACTCAATCGTGGACAGTGACTTTGCCTAAACCAGCTTACACAGAGCAGCGGCATACGGTGTAGGATTTGTTGCGAAGCAATTGCATCAGTCCTCTGGCCTCTCGCGGGGTATTAATCGGGAACGATTAAAAAGATCTTCAAATGTTTGGTGCTTCTTGTTAAAAAGAATTAGGCCTATCGAAACTCTCTGGATGGTATAGCTGTTGTGCTATGGGGATATTGGTAAAGACTAGACATTTCTCGGCAATGTTAACCATTTATATCTCATCTAGCTTATGAGGAAATGGTACAGTGCATGAACGAGTATTTGAAAAAGACTGCATACAGTGAGTTGTAGGAATGTCAAGTTTTTGTAATAACCCTCGCTGACGAAATGCATCAATCGTGTTCTAAGAAATACTGTCCCTGGCAGATTCCAATAATATAGACTTAAAATGGGCCTACTCTGTCAGCCCTTATAGTACTAATAATACGTCGAAACAAAAGGGAGGACTGCAGCGAATGCTTAGACATGAATCACCTGATAGCAATTATATGAACTGTAGATGCCATCGTTTGGCTCTAACGTTCGTTCGTTTAATGAAGACCTTAAGTTCGTCGACACAAGATTAATGACGCAATGGAGGAAGTTCGATAAGTCGCACAAAATTGGGAGTGTTTATGACGACCCACGAGGCAATGGAAAAGAAACTGTTATGAAAGGTGATGCCTTCGACAACTAGGTGGCTGTCACATAGGGATTGTTGGGTTAGGATTCATTAGGGATATTCTGAAATTACTGATGCCTTAGATGCTATGTATTTGGTTTCATAGTGATCCGATGGAGCTGGGATTAAAGTTGCACCTTATAGGCTGCAAATTTGTGTTGATGCGTTTATTACAATGTAATGTTCTAAATGTGACCGGCAAACTGAACAAAACACTGCAGAACCAAGATTTGAACCTCACTGCAGTGCCCTCGTCTAATGGGTATGTCACAAGAAACCCCGGACCACATTCTCGAACATTTGAATTCGAGAAAGGACGCATGTACAGATTTTGCCACACATCTTACTTTAATGGGGCAGAGATGTTAATTGATGTAAAGCCTGTCTGGCGCCCTGGCGCTTGTCCGACAAGAACAAGCTCGCAAAACAGTCAAATGGAGACTGCTTCAAAAAACGATACAGGGTGAAAATGAGGTTGCTTTTGACTCGTCCAGTTTAATGTGCACTTTTGTAATATTTGAACCACGAAAATCTACCGGTCAAGAAACCTGGCTGAACTCCTAGACTTTTATGGACAAAAGCTCGACGTATACCACGGAGAGTAGCCGTGTTACAGTCAAATGACTCGGCCAATGTCAAGAATGAATTTCTGCCTTTTCTTAAGCTTATGAAGAACCTGAAGCTTAATTACTTAATATTACTGGAAGCGTTTAACACAAGCGGCATCACGGATGCCCGCGTCAACGCAGTCTCAAACAAGAGGCCCCAGGGGTCCTTAGGCGCTCACCGAATGTTCCATACTGTTAAGACACAAATTTTATCAAAAGCTATTCTTAAGGTTCTACAGAGTAAATCTATACTCTCTGTGGAGCAAAAACATCAACAGGACTGAATGGGACAATGCTGCTGATCAAATATCAAAAGATTCTGCATGATGGTTCTGCAGAAGATTTTTAAAGAATTTTCCTTGAATTGCACAAAGTAAACATTCACGCCCCCATAGTGAGCCCCAATATTGATCAAAAGACTCAATTTGAACAAACGTAAATCCAACCCATACCAAATATCTAAAGATTCCGCCCACTGGGTCTGGTGAAGAAGATTGTTAAAGATTTTTTCTTAAATTGCACTAAGTAAAAATTCACACCCCGTAGTGATCCCAAATATTGAACGGGGGATTCAATTTGAACAAACTTGAATCAGACCCATACCAAGATGCTGTATACCAAATATCAAAAGATTCTGCCCATCGGTTCCGAAAAAGAAGATTTTTAAAGAAATTTTCTTAAATTGCACTAAGTAAAAATTCACACCCCTTTAGTGAGCACCAATATTGATCGAGGGACTCAATTTGAACAAATTTGAAACAGACCCATACCAAGATGCTGTATACCAAATATCAAAAGATCCTGCCCATTGGTTTTGGAGAAGAAGATTAAAAAATTTTTTTTTTTAAATTGCACTAAGTAAAAATTCAGGTCTCCATAGTGAGCTCCAAAATTGATCAAGGGACTCCACTTGAACAACCTTGAATCAGACCCATACCAAGATGCTGTATACAAAATATCAAAAGATTCTGCCCACTGGTTCTGGAGAAGAAGATTTTTCCTTAAATTACAGTAAGGAAAAATCCATGCCCCTATAGGGAGCCCCAATATTGAACAAGGGACTCGATTTGAACAAACTTGAATCAGACCCATACCAAGATGCTGCATACCAAATATCAAAAGATTCTACCCATTGGTTCTGGAGAAGATTTTTAAAGAATTTTTCTTAAATTGCACTAAGTAAAAATTCACGTCCCCATAGTGAGCCCCAATATTGGTTGAGGGGCTCGATTTGAACAAACTTGAATCAGACTCATACCAAGATGCTGCATACCAAGTATCAAAAGATTCTGCCCACTGGTTCTGGAGAAGAAGATTTGATATTTTAATAATTTTTCTATAATTCATACGGTGCTATCAGAGTTATGCCCCATACAGAGCCCCCAAGGGACGTGGCCATTTCATTTGAACAAACATGAATTGCCATATAGTAATGAACATCCACATGAAGTTTCATGAAAATCGGACCAGCGGTTTCAGAGGAGAAGTCGTTTGTAAAATGTTCACGATGACGGACGACGACGGACGGCAAGTGATAAGTTGAGCTTCCGTCGGTGAACTAAAAATTCCTCATATTGACTAAGTTATAATTCGGGCTCCCACAGAAAGCCCAAATATGGACCCAGGGACATGGCTTTAACAAACTTGAATCTCACCCCCAAGGATGCTACACACCACAACATATCAAAACATTCCGACTGCTGGATCTGAAGAAGATTTTTTAAGAACATTCCTCATTTCGAACTAAGTTACAATTCAAGCTCCCACAGTGAGCCCACATATGGACCCAGGGACATGGCTTGAGCAAACTTGAATCTCACCCCCTAAGGATGCTGCATACAAAATATCAAAACATTCCAACTGCTGGATCTAAAGAAGAAGATTTTTAAAGAAAATTCCTCATTTTGAACTAAGTTATCATTCGGGCCCCCACAGTGAGCCCAAATATGGACCTAGGGACATGGCTTGAACAAACTTGAATCTCACCCCCTAAGGATGCTGCATACCAAATATCAAAACATACCGACTGCTGGATCTGAAGAAGAAGATTTTTAAATAAAATTCCTCATTTTGAACTAAGTTATAGTTCGGGCTACCACAGTGAGCCCAAATGTGAACACAGGGACTTGTCTTGAACAAACTTGAATCTCACCCACCTAAGCATGATGCATACCAAATATCAAATGATTCTGCCTGCTGGATCTTGAGACGAAGATTTTTAAAGACATTTGCCTGAAATGAACCAAGTTCAAATTGGGCTCCTATACTTAGTCCAAATATGAACCCAGGGGGCCGATTTGAACAAACTTGAATCAGATCCACCCCATAATGTTGCATACCAAATATTAAAAGATTCTGCCTGCTGGATCTGGAGAAGAAGATTTTTAAGGAAATTTGCCTGAAATGCACTAAGTTCGAATTCGGGCTTCTATACTGAGCCCAAATATGAATCTAGGGGGCCGATTTGAACAAAATTGAATCAGATCTACCCCACAATGTTGCATACCAAATATCAAAAGGTTCTGCCTGCTGGATCTGGAGAAGAAGATTTTTTAAGAATTTGCCTGAAATGCACTAAGTTCGAATTCGGGCTTCTATACTGAGCCCAAATGTGAATCCAGGGGGCCGATTTGAACAAACTTGAATCAGATCCACGCCACAATGTTGCATACCAAATATCAAAAGATTCTGCCTGCTGGATCTGGAGAAGAAGATTTTTAAAGAATTTGCCTGAAATGCACTAAGTTCGAATTTGGGCTTATACAGTGAGCCCAAATTTGAATCCAGGGGACCGATTTGAACAAACTTGAATCAGACCCATACCAAGATGCTGCATACCAAGTATCAAAAGATTCTGCCCCCTGGTTCTGGAGAAGAAGATTTTTTAATAATTTTTCTATAATTCATACGGTGCTATCAGAGTTATGCCCCATACAGAGCTCCCAAGGGACGTGGCCATTTCATTTGAACAAACATGAATTGCCATATAGTAATGAACAACCACATGAAGGTTCGTGAAAATGGGACCAGTGGTTTCAGAGAAGTCGTTTGAAAAATGTTCACGACGACGGACGACGGACGGTAAGTGATAAGTTAAGCTCCCTTCGGTGAGCTAAAAAGAGAAGGACGCAAAACTGAAGTCGAGAGAAACGTATACGCAAAATAAGTTTCTAGAAGACTTGATAAAGCGTAATTTTTTAGATTCGTATCCGGAGTGCGCCAATCTTCTCATGCGAGCATGTATAATTTCCAGCAGTCCGTCGAACGATTATTTACGGAAGCGTTTAGGCGCCAGTTGAGTATTATTTCTATCTTGCACGTGCAAGTTAGCTATCTTGCACCTGCAAGTTACTATCTTGCACGTGCAGGTTAGCTAACCTGCACGTGCAAGATAGTAACTTGCAGGTGCAAGATAGCTAACCTGCACGTGCAAGATAGTAACTTGCAGGTGCACGATAGCTAACCTGCACGTGCAAGATAGTAACTTGCAGGTGCAAGATAGCTAACCTGCACGTGCAAGATAGTAACTTGCAGGTGCAAGATAGCTAAGTTGCAGGTGCAAGATAGAAATAATACTCAACTGGCGCCTCAACGCTTCCGTAATTATTCAACTTGATGTCGATGAATGATATTAAGTCGGCATCACCGACACATCTGAAGTCAGAAACATTATAGGGATTGATGAAGATATCGAAAAGGATTTTGAATGATGGCGATTTTGCTGATTGAGAAATTATCATTGACAAATTCAAGAACATTACGCATCGCACGCAAAATAGATATCTGATTGGTATGATCCTTCAATGAGACGCGTAATAGTTCACTAGAGACTTTATAAGTTCTATACCGTCTGACGCCCGTTATGGGTTTTTAAGGTTTCTACTTCTACCACCCGATCCCGTGCAAACGTTTGTTTAACATTCTCCTATTATAATTATTTTGCAGTTATTTACTGGAAGGCACCGGTGTGGACAAACCTGTGCTTTTCAGGAAATAGCTGCAGAATAAATTTATTATTCTTTTCGACCCTTTATGTTCTTGGTCATCGATAAATTCAACAACATTGTGGACCGAAAACAAATTTCTGATTGGTCAAGGAGAATGTAAACAGAAAAAATGGCGATAATTGTCGTGTGGAATTTCCTTCTATTCCGATTGTAGGATGCATTCTTAGTGAACTTGCATTCTATATCATAAGATATGCTGAGAACTGAGGTCTTCAAAAAAGTACTTTATGATTTAAATATTTGATAACCTCACTTTTAAAGAGAATTGTCGAGACAGTTATTTTCGTTATTGTGCAATCTGGCCTTTCTCAAAAACTATACCTACAGTTCTCGTTCTAGTGAATATTAGCCGAGACCAGGAATTTTGATATATTATGTCATGAACGAAATGTGAGAAAAAGTTCCGTAAATATTCGAAGGCTGCACGCTGAAGACATTACATGGTCTACTCCCAGGTAATGAATATGGTCTCCTCCAATTGCTGTCATTGAACTGACTTCGAAGACACCATCAGGGTTCAAAGTACGTTTCTCCCCCCCCCCCCCCCCCCCCCCCCCACCCCCCATTATACGTGAAACATACGCGTGTCCCGGGTGAGACAGCAGGTTGGGATATTTCTATCCCACCCACCCTACGTGACATACTCATTTGCATATTTTATTAGGTCGCCGGAATTATTTCATCATCGTCTCTACAATTGTAAATAAACAAAATGGCTTCAGGGTTTCCCGTATGTAATCCACGTGCCATTCAAAATCAACAATGTTGATTTGTTTCAACCCCATGTTTCTCTGCAGATTTAATAATATTTCTGCGCGAATTTATCGATCGATCAATAATCTCACAATGCCATTTACATAAGAGTTTGACACCCGCAAATTCGTTAACCGCTTAACGGACAGTGTTACAAATCAATTTTTTAGTATATACCTAAGTTTTGTACGATCTTTCCGATGAAATTGTTCGTTTTTCGAAAGGATTGCGACTTGATAAATTGGGTATGTCCGCACGTGACCGCCAATTATCTATAATGACGTTATCCTCGTGTGTGGGGAGAAAAATCATCCTCGATGAGTCTGAAGGTGGGAATGGGGAAATCTCACACTCGGGGCAAGATACTTGAACCAGACCCTCGGCAAGCCTCGGGTATGGTTCAAATATCTTGCCCCTCGGGTGACATTTCCCCGACCCACCTCCAGACTCATCGGGGATCATAATAATCCAGTCATATCAAAAATGTTTAGACGCTTCCAGTTTGTGAAAACACAGTGCATTCCAGTCTAGACAGATGCAGTCAATTGGGTGTTGTTGCTAGTTGTCTCGAGTATTTGGACATTACTGCGTATGAGCCGTGGTCCCGATATCATAGTCCTTTTCTCAGCGCAAAATGTCAATCCAGGGACACTTGTACATGTGCGAAAAAGCCTGTTTTCAGTTGCGTCACAATTAAGTTACGTTTATCATAAAGTTCAAGAGCTTTGTCACAAACAGAAGGAACCAATGGGAAATATAAACATTCACTCATCCAACCATGTTTGAATGTGCCCTTTCATACGGAGATTTCCAAACATGAGGACCTTTTTTACAAGGACTACATGTTCCTGGTGTCAGGGACCGACCTGGGCATGCGCCAGTGCATATTTGGTTCTGAAACATCAGGACCTGGCTCTTAAATATCAGAAATAGGCTTCTCAGTTGGCGCGTAACTTCTCAGATCATATTTTGATATTCTTTCGATGGATAATCGAGAGAGACACTCTTACATGTATTATATATATGATTATCATTTATCATTGTTGTAGAGTGCTTAAGTTAATACTTCATGTCTTAATTACCAAGCATTAATTTTCACTGTGGTTTCTGATCAAGTCTTGGCTGCCTAAATAGGCAGCCAAGACTTGATCAGAAACCACAGTGAAGATTAATGTTTGCTATAGTGTACTAAATGAAAATAATGAGAGCTATTACATACTTGCAGTGTGTGTTACAAACAGCAGTGTGACTCCGTAAATTGAAATCTGGCGCATGAAATGAAAAAATAGGCTCCGAGGCTAGAGCGTATTTTAAATAGTCCTGATCGGTCCCTGTGGTGTTCAGTTTAGATTCCACAGATGAGTCGTAGGAGTACGGTTAATCCGTAAGTACGGTCACATTAATAGTACTTCACTTCAAATATTGAGTGTAAAATTAAATGTTGAATTGAATTCCATGTCTTCGTATCTCATTCTAACGCTATACAGTGGAAACCTGTTAATTGAAAAACCGCTTGCCAATGAAAATTATTCAATTAACATGAGTATTCAGTTAACAGGGATTGTATCTGTATTCTAGAGATAAACTTAGCATTTATTCTATTATATCGTGCTTGGCAGAGCTCTGTTAAACAAGATATAATAGAATAAATGCCTGTATTGGATGTACTGAGGCCAAATAAGTCTACAAACACATGGCAACTTGGGAGAGTCACGGTAATTTCTCGACAGGTTACAAGATTTCTTATTCAATCAATAGGAGTGTACTCTATAACCTATATTCAATTAACAGGTCAAATTTGTCCCACCCGGATCCCGAATTTTCAGTGTAAAAAAAAAAAAAAAATTTCATCTTAAAATTGACCGAAACTCATGAAAAACAAACAAAAAAAAATCCGGATTTTGGTCTAAAATTTTCTAAGTCCCACCCGGACCCCAAATTTTCAGTGTAAAAAAAAAAAAAAAAAAATTGTCTTAAAATTGACCGAAACGCACAAAAAAAAATTTCGCAACGGGACCCCAAATTTTCAGCCTAAATATGAACCCAGGGACTTGGCTTGAACAAACTTGAATCTCACCCCCCTAAAGATGCTGCATACCAAATATCAAAAGATTCTTATTGGTAGATCTGAAGAAGAAGATTTTTAAAAAATACTCCTCATACTGCACTAATTTAAACATTTGGGCTCCCATAGAGAGCCCAAATATGGACCCAGGGATTTGATTTCAATCAACATGTGAAACAATCTTCCGAAGATGTTATATGTGAAATTTGAATGCTTTTGGAGCAGTGGTTTGGGAGAAAGGTAGTCTTATATGTTTTTCCCATTACCCACAGTGTTAAAAAATGCTGACTCAGCACTTTTTCAAAGTCTCCAAAAAGTACCCCATGATAAAACCGATAGCAATTTTTTGACCATTCCATTCTGTTGGTCCTAAGGAGGCTTCACAACAAATAAAAATTCTAAGTGCCGTGTAGTTTTGGAGATATGGGCGTTTCAATTTTTTTCTATTTTAAGCTCCTGCGGTTCCCATGGGGCGAGGGGAAAATTTTTTTTTGCATAAATTAAGTACTTATGACCCAATAAGCCCTCATATCAAATTTGGTCCAAATTTGCCTCTCGGTTTGGAAAATAGAAATTTTGGGAGGGGCAAATATTCTTGCCTCTCCCATTACGACGCCAAATATAGCCCCACAAAGTTCTCTTGAACAAATCTGAGTCTACACCTCAAAAGGAAGCTGCACACCAAATATCAAGTCTCTGCTACTGCTGGTTCATGAGAAGATTTTTTAAGATTTCAGCACACTTTTTGGGTGTGGCCCTATCAATAGGCGAGGCAACTTGATTTGAACAAAATCAAATTGCGATGTCATAACAAACTAATATCAATTAAATTGGTTCAGCGGTTTGGGAGAAGACGCAAACACCATGTTCACGGACGACGGACGTTGAGTGATCACTATAGCTCTCCTGACTGAAAGTCAGGTGAGCTAAAAACAGTTACGGAATTTTGTGGTGGTAAATATGATATGATATGAACCTAAGAAACTTATATTGACCGAGGCGTTATGTTCATATCACATAATATTCCCCACCACAAAAGTTTTTAACTGTATATTGTATAATTGTTAGTTTCAAAGAAGTGAAAATACTCAGCAATTCGTCAGTCTTACTGAACTTGAAGACTTAATCTATTGGAAACTTTTAGAATTTTAAGATGTGGAATAGTATCTAATGTTCACAAAACGTTTTCTACGAAGCTTAAGACGTGATGTCCTATGATGAGCCGTGACCAGTGAAGCACATCGGTTTACTAAAACTAATGATGGAGCAAAAATCGTGGAACCTGATTCCCCAAGAGGCCTTAACCGCTTACCTGATAAAAAAAATTTTAAAGAGGAATTTATGGTCACATTCAGTATCTACATGTTAATATAATTAATCTAATTTAGCTAGGGAAGTGGGGCGCGAGAAGGGTCTGTTGGGTGAATTGGTTTCCCCCTGTTTGCGTAAAATCACTCCAATCGAAATCTTCCTAATCATGTTTTCAAGCAAACAAAATGTCCAATGAAACCCCCTCCTCCTCCCCTGGGCCACAAGTGGACTTATGGAACCCCATTTGAACAAACATTAATCGTATGTACTCACATTTACATCTAACTCAAATTAACCAGCTCAGTCATTCGTTGGCACATGTTATTTAAACAAATAGTAAAGTCTCCATTGGGTTCTGTGTTAAAAACCCTCTGGTGCCCATCAAAATCCGTGAAGAGAAACAGATTAAACACACTTTAATCTCGGAGTCAAAGTAGTGTTCTATATTTATATATATATATATTGAAGAATATTCCTCTTGCTCCGCTAAGTTGGAATTTGGGTTCCCATGGGTAGCCCAAGTATGAGCCCAGGGATTTGATTTGAACAAACTTGAATCTCACCATACTAAGGGTGTCAGTAATATGTAACAAGAGAATTGTGAATGTGAAGAAGGCTTTAAAAAAAAGTCCTTATATTGCACTAAATTAAAAAAGGGGTATCCCACAGGGAGCCTAAATATGACCCAAGGACGTGGTTTGAACAAAATAAAATCTGAACCACCAAAGGTTGCTACATCTCTGTTATCAAAAGATTCTGACTGATGGATCCCAAGAAGGAGAATTCTGACGGGATTTCCCCATATTGCACTGTTAAATTCTAGGTTGCCACGGGGAGCCCAAATATGAACCCAAGGACTTGATTGAAACAAACTGAAATCAGATCCCACTAAGGATACTGGAAACAAAATATCAAAACAATTTTGATTGGGATATCTGAAAGAGGATTTTAAAGAATATTCCCCATATTGCAAGTGTTAAAATTAAATTCGGGCTCCTACAAGGAGCTCAAATATGACCCAATTCTGAACCTCCCAATGATACTGCACATCAAAACATTCTGACTGGTAGATCTGAAGAAGAAGATTGTTAAAGAATATTCCTCATATTGTACTAAGTTAAAGTTCCGAGTTCCCTCGGGGAGCCCAAATATGACCCCAGGGATTTAGAGTTGAACAAACGCGAATCAGGATGCTGCATACCAAACATCAAAGATTCTGGCTGGTGGATCTGAAGAATATTTTAAAAACGTTTTTCTCATATTACAGCAAGTTGAAATTCCGGCTCCCACGGAGAGCCCAAATATCACCCCAGAGACTCAATTTGAACAAACGTCAAGATGACACCCCCCCCCCCCCCCCAAAAAAAAAGAAAAGAAAAAAGATGCAGTATACCAAACATCAAGCGATTTTGATTGATAGATCAGAAGAAAGAGATTTTTAAATAAAGTACCTTATATTACACCAACTTAAAATGTGGATTCCAATAAGGAGCCCAAATATGAAAACAGGGACTTGATTTGAAGAAACCTGAATCTGACCCTCCTAAGGATGCTGCATATCCAATATGAAAAGATTCCGACAGGTAGATCTGAAGGAGAGGATTTTTAAATGATATTCCTCATATTGCACTATGTTAAGGTTAGCGTTCCCATATGGAGCCCAAATATGACCCCAAGGACTTGATTTGAACAAACTTGAATCCCCCCCAACCCCCTCATAAGGATGCTCAATTTCACTCATCAAATGATTCGTACAGAAGAGTTTAAAAAAAAAATGTCATATTAGACGGAGTCAAAATTCGGGTTCCCATAGGGAGCCCAAATATGAAACAGGTGTAAAAGGAATGGAAGTCCGTAGGAACGTTAGTCCCTCTGGACTATTATTCCGCGGAATTATAGTCCTAGGTCTACCATTTCTAGGAATAGTAGTCCGGCGGACTACTATTCCTAGAAATGTTAGACCTAGGAATATAATTCCGCGGAATATTAGTCCAGAGGGACTAATTTTCCTACGGACTTCCATTCCTGTTACACCGGGACTTGATTTTAGCTACCCCCTAAAGATGTCGTTTACCAAATATCAAGAGAATTTAAATGGAAGATCTGATGAAGATGATGATAATCATATGTACACGAGAACTTCATTTCTTTGTTTCAGCCAGGCAGGGGCATTGGTAAGGAGAATTTAGGGGTGACACCCCCAATATTTTTTCTAGTCGGGACATTTTTTTTGTCAGGACAGGAGTCCAAGATATCTCTCTAGTAGACATCATGTTCTTTCTTAACAGGCAAGGTTTGATATTTCGACTTGTTCTAAAACGGAAATGGCAGGAAGATAGCCCACGGGACCAGGCTATTTCCATGCAGTGTACTTTTACTTCTGAACATTTCCATAAATTGCCAATTATACAGTACGTGGAGAGTGGATTGTAACTAAATTACACGGGGAGTAGAGCTAACACCAAAGGTATTATTTTCAAATCCTGAACATGAGGACAAAAACACAAGCAATGTTTCAGCCAATGGACCTCCGGGTACAACCCGGAGGTCCACTGGCTGGAATATTGCTTGTGTTTCTTACGCTTTGTAACAAATCTGCAATTATTACTCGAGTGGAATCTCCACCCTGCGGGTGATTTAGTGATAATACACTCTCCACGTACTGTATACCATGTAAACGTATACTACAAATTAAGTTTTATTCTCATACACAGTTGGTTATACAAATGGAGATCTGTAGTACCCCCCTATTCGGAGTGGTGAGGTCCACCGCTGAACAATTAAGAAAGACACCATGATCAACCATGGTACAGTTCCATAATATACTGATATACTGTGTTGATATAAATTTCTCAAGTTATCTCGACCGCCGCAGCCGGTAAACAGGCGAATCCTCCGATCACGAATATATCTCTGACCAGACATGTCTGAATACTTTGTTGGTAACCATGTTCGCCAAACTCCGCTTTGTTGCAACACGCCTGTATCCACTTCTCAGGGCAGGTTCCAAATTAAGTTGTATAATGACCCCTGATGTCCCATTTTACGACCAAACGAACATCAGACCTGAGTATAGAATTTCGAACATTAGTCTCAGGAGTTTAAACCGCACACAAAAATGCTCGTTCCAATATTCGCAACCGCGACCATCTCGACGTCTCCAACCAACACAAAACATACCAGCTTTCAAAACAGCAAACAGCTGTATCAAAAACATTTCTCGTGCACAATGGGGATGCAATTCAAGCGTTACCCACTGAAAGATATTATATGTCAGTTTAGTATTTAGTTCGTGACATTATACTCTTTTTAGTGTGCAAAAAAATGGATTAACGAGGAATGTTTCTGGACAAATGTTCAATTCGAGTGCTGTCAGAACCAATTTGCACTGTGGTGATTTCTAACACACCCCCATCTCCGAACCTAAATCATTTTTTTTATATTTAATATTTGCCCCTGATACCAGCTGCTGATACTGGAAGTTTATCAACAGTGTTTACTGCAGAATTTGATTTCGACTAAGCGTGCACACAATACATTGATCTGTGTGTGGACATCGCAAATGTAGTTTCGATCCTTGGACAACGAAAATGTTCCACCCACAAATTTCATTCAACAACGCTCTTTTTAGAGCCTTGGTTGGTGATTTTTCTTATCAGCTGGCAGCTGTTTGGTGTTAAATTAGTACAAAAGGCAGAGGGGGCTTGTGCCCCTCCACTTTTTTCCACAGATATGATTCACAGTTATACAATGAGTTGAAATGGGCGCATCCAAACGTGTCAATATTCAGGCATCCATGTAACATTATTTGCAATTCAAACAATATTTAGCCAAATATTCCCACTTTCGGTCGCTTCGGTCCGTTTATTCTACTTCAACTATCTTCCAGCCCGAAGCCAGCCTTCGGGCTGGAAGAGGGTTGAAGTAGAAGAAACGGAGAGGACAGTGTCCACACACCGGCATATTCATCTAAACGAGAGGCTATAGCGAGTCTTAATACATTTTCCTGTATACGATTGTAACCTTTCTCACACTGGGTGGAAACATGGTAACATTGTGAATTTGTGGCCCTCCACTTTTATCGAGCTTCCACCTCCTCTGACAAAAAGAAAGCATCATGCCCACTACACGGGACTTGAAGCGCATGGTTTATTTTCGTTTTTTCGCCTTTAAATCCAGTGTACCATCATTTTCGAAGGGCATATCTTTAATTATTATATAGTTTCGATGTACCGTTATTGTCGTAATTTAGTGATAACCACGCATTATGGATATATCACTACATACAGGTAATTTGCGACGGAACAACTTGTGCACTGGGCTGGTTGGAATTTCTGAGGTAAACATTCGGAAACTTGCCTGCCAAGTGTGTGCTATAAAATTGTCTTTCTGGAAATTTGAAATTCGATGGACACAGAGGGGTGGGTATGGAGTGGAATTCCGGCGGACCCCGCCCCGCCCCGCCCCGCCCCGCCCCGCCCTATTCAAACCCTTCTAGCCATGTTCTTGATATAATAACACGATCAGTAAGTTTCCGTTCGAAGCTGGACGGATGAGTGCCTGTATCTTTGGGAAAGGGGTCGGCGCTCATGCCATTGGGAAAATTTGCGTCATGGTGGGTGGGGGTGGGGGGGGGGGGTCCTATTGGGAATTTGTTTTTGAGAGAAAAAACATACAAAGACTAAGAAGTTTTACATTCGAACTGAGCAGAGAACATCAGGATTGATACCTAAGCAACTGCATGTACGCTACAAGTAATATTTATTATTATTTATTGATGCTTAAGGTCACATATTTATGCACAATGGCTAATCAGGACCATGACAGTTTTACGGGTGGAGGAAGCCGGAGTACCCGGAGAGAACCACCGAGCAACGACGAGCAGCTGCCAGCTCCCCAACATCGTAACTCCGCACTGCAGCACAGGCACAGGCAGGGTTAGATTGGTTGAAGACATGCGTACCATCGACGTGCAGTACGCCTTAGTACACGGCGTCATCGTGCCCACACACGGGCAATGGAGATGAAGTGTCTTGCCCAAGGACGCAACGCGGTTGCCGCAGGTGGGATTCGAACCGAGGACCTATCGGCTTGCAGCCTGCACCTCTACCTACTGAGCCACCGCGCTCCCCACGCTACAAGTAAGTTTTATAACAGACAGTCACATGGAATCATGTTTGCCTCAGTCTCTGTTGTCTCTATCAAACTGTACTTAAACAATTAAAGAAGAATTTATCATCTGCCTTTGAATTTGAGACTTCGTTGGGTAAGCAATTTAAATTGAATGTACAATTGTTGTTCCGAACTGGGTGGACATAACGCCTCAGAAAAAAAACAATTATTTTCTGAGGTCTTATGACTACCCAGTTCAGAACACCAAATGTGCATTAAATTTATGTTTGAGTGGGAACTGAGATTGGGAAATTTGGAGTCAAGAATTGGGAAACATCATTCCCAGATGTCATTGGGAAAGGGTCCCATAAACGGTCCCTGTGGATACCCAAAATAATCCCTGAAGTATGTGCCTATACAGTGTTCTCGTCTTCACGCCAAATGCCTGAAAAGGAAAGACAAATTTTCTTTTTTATTAGATTTTATTTCAGCCTTGTATCCCACTATGACGGTGTTGAGACACTTGTATAAATCAGTAACAAACGACATATAATTAACTCTTTACCCAACGTAATGGCCAGAACCGGCCAGCGCTATTGACAACATTCCACCATTCAATTTTTATTACTTTTTCATTTTTTGTCACAAAACATAGCTTATGACCCCTCATTGGAACGAGCTCAACGGGCTCGTTCCAATGAGGGGTCATAAGCTCTGTTTTTGACGCAAAAAATCCCAAAAATAGTGCTTCAAGAATTTTATTTGCAAAGTGTCGTCTGCTTTTTGTGGTAGGTAAAGGGTTAAAACACATACTCAAAAGATATCAATTCGTATATCCCCGCTGACTAACATTGTAGAAGTATTTTCAACATGAAAGTTACAACACGCTTCTATTTATTTATTTATTTATTTATTTATTTATTTATTTATTTATTGGTGTTTAAGGTCACATACTTATGCACAATGGCTGATCATGACCGTGACAGTTTTACAGGTGGAGGAAGCCGGAGTACCTGGAGAGAACCACCGAGCAACGACGAGCCAGCTCCCCAACATCGTAACTCCACACTGCAGCACAGGCAGGGTTAGATTGGTTGAAGACATGCGCATCATCGACGTGCAGTACGCCTTAGTACAAGCGTCAACGTGCCCCCATGTGGGCAATCGGGGTTAAGTGCCTTGCCCAAGGACACAACGCGGGAGTCCGAATCGATCGCTCAGACGGCCACCCATCCGAAGACTAACTGGGCTCGACGTTGCTTAACTTCGGTGATCTGAGAGAACCGGTTACCACAACGCCACCGCGCCCCCACAACACATTTCTAAGAGAAGCTTTAATTATTTGTAATATTTTATAACTAGTCCAGTGGGAGCGCGGTGGCTCATTTGTTACGCCACTGGACTTCAAACCGAAAGGTCCACTGTTCTATCCTCGCCAATGGTAACTGCTCTGTGTCCTTGGGCAAGACACTCCATCCCGATTGCGTGTGGGGGCGTGGTGGAGCTGTGTACTAAGGCATACTGCACATCGATGGTGCACTTGTTTTCAACCAATGCTAACCCTTTGTGGAGTTGGTACGCTGGGGAGTTTGGCGGTTGCTCGCCGCTGCTCGGTGGTTCTATCTCGGCTACCTCCACCCGTAAAACTGTCCGACGCGAAGTCACCCTAACTGTCGAAAGTATCGTTAAACCCCCAAAAATAAATAATTAAATACAACTGGCTCAGTGCCTTATAAACTGTACAGCGCTATTTTAGAGTTTTCATGTCACTGGCTAAGTGCTCCATGTTCAATTTTTTTTATTTTAATCGTTTGCTATTTTATTATTTATGTATGTGTATTCCAGAGTGCATGGAAATTTGCACTGGTTTGAAACCTCATTCGCAATCAGGCGTATCCGAGTGGTGTACCATTTCCACAACCAGTGCAAATCTCCATACACCCTATAATATGCACGAATAACGATTTTATGTCCTTACTAACTAACTCCCTTTACCATAAAACAAATTTCATTCCAGAGGAAGAGGAATATAAATAACCTCCCATGTTTTGTTTGTCCCTTTTTACTGCCACGCCTACTTTATCCATATATGGAGGACCTCTATGTATGCCTACATGCGATGAAGTTTAATAAAAGTTACGACATACTTGAAACTCTATCATCTGATTAATTGTTGGAAATGTCTCTCTGAGCTCTTTCCCACAATTAGTGAGATGGTAGGTTTGATCTGCGCATACCAGATAGTACAGATAACTAAAATCATAAAATAGGTGACAATAGTCGCTTTCGGCAGCGTAAGTGTTAACACACCTCTTCGAACACTGTCAAACAAAACATAATGATTGAGATTAAGGGGCTATATAAGTAATGGAATTTTGTTTATTTTGAAATTCTCACCTCTCATATTCCTTAAATTCAGATTGAATGTCCACAAATTATACATCAAAATGAAGGTTGGGATGTATAGAAAACGAAACACATATGTAATCAACTCATAGAGTTGACAGCAGGCACCACTGGTTCCTGGAAGTCTGCTATCGTATTCGTACCAGAACTGGTAATAAAATAATATTTCGTCAGAACAACTTGTGGCCAAATGTGCTTCATATATCCAAGAACAAAGCTAGGCATTCAAAACACTTTCGAATACAGCGATAGGACTGCATTTGGGAAAAGGACAACACTGTCTGTATTTTTTATTGAAGATGGTTTCCATGCTCGACAGATATGCGCAAATCACTCGTTACCACGAATTTCCATCGAAAAACAAAATCGTAATTCTAAGAAATTTCAACAGGTATCATGATACCTTGCATTGAATATGGCAACTGTGCAATCTCTGTCTAATAACAGTATACTGTATGAAGGCGATCTTTTTAATTATTTGATTTTAGACGGCGTTGTTTTTACATGCTTTTTCCGTCCGATGACGTCGACCGGAAATCGAAAGTATATTCATACGTAAATAAAAGCAAAGGCTTTGTAATTCACCCCCATACAGCTCTGTCGCCGTGTTTTGAAGAATTTTGATCCCCTAGCTTTATTCTTGGACATGTAAAGCACATTTGGCCACGAGTTGTTTTCGTGAAATATTATTAAATTATCAGTTCTGGTACGAATACGACAGCAGACTTCCAGGAACCAGTGGTGCCTACAGTCGACTCTGTGAGTTGATAACACATGTGTTTCGTGTTCTATACCTCCCAACCTGCATTTTGATGTATATTTTGTGTATATTTAATTTGAATTGAAGGAATATCAGAGGTGAGACTTTTCAAAATAAACAAAATTTCATTACTTATATAGGCCCTTAACAGTTATTTTCATGACAAACTGGATCGATGATTCATATAAAGAGACGATAAGCAGCTAATAAAAAAAAAATGACTCTCAGTTTGTGTTCGTATGTGAAAAAAAAACGTGTAAAAAGACACTGTATGTAAAGTGTAAGGCACCAGAAGCAACACGAAATTACTGAAATCTGTAATTAACCCTTTGAACTCTAGTGGTGTCTTCCATGTCAGTTCAATGGCAGCAATTAGAAGAGTCCATATTCATTATTTGGGTAAACCAATCAATATTTTCAACGTACAACCTCGGGGCTGCACGTTGAAAATATTGATTGGTTTATCCCACACATTTACTGAACAGCCATCCTATTTAATGACGTTATGACGTATCATGTTCCTGGCCGGAAAAGCGGTCGCTTGGGTTCAAAGGGTTAAAAACCTCTAAACAAACCAGTTTTTAGAAGATCGATTTTGGATACTTTTGCATAATGGCTGATAAGAATTACGATTGGCTTATGGCAGTCGTAAATTCATCCCACGGTCAAAAAATACCGTTCAAACTTCGTACCACTTGCAAAAGTTTAAAGCCACTATAGTTTAAGGACACAATCTTCGAGTGAACGCCCACATTAAAGGGCCTGAGCAAACGATCTCAAACCTTTTGCTACATGTTCATGATATATCTGCTAGTTTCAATGAGAACCCGTAATCGTAAGGGAATATGACAACTGATAGGAAGAACACCAGTTCCCGTGACGTCGTACTCTATTCGTAATTCACATCAGTTCTCGTTCATTGTGCAAAAATGTCTCTGTTACGAAGATATAAATTCATTTATTTATTGCTGCTTAAGGTCACATACGTCTGCACAATTGCTAAGCATGTCCACAATATGGAGATAAAGTCAAGGTCAGTCAATCGTTTATACCCCATGTTCCCTGTCTTAGAGGACTCGAACCCCAAGCATTAGTGACTGGGTCCTACTTTACCAGCGAAACAGAGCTTGTTTACCACAATACACAAGCACTGCTTCCCTTCCCGGGGTTCCCGAGGGGTACGAAGATATAAAAGGGTCTTCTAGAAAGTGATAAGAAATAAACGCAATAATTTCTGAATATACGTAGAACTAATTTTATCTTCGCTTCTGCCCGAATGAAAGACCGCCGCGGACGACAACTGTTCATTATTTTAGCAACAAGTGGGCATTTTCAGATCAACAATTTTGTATTATTTTAAATAAAGCACAGCCATGTCTCCAAAGAAACTCAAAGCACGTGTATCACCATTGACAATCCAGATAAAATTGCATTGGTTCATACGATCTAAATAGAACACGTGTGCACAATCGTCAACTTTGTCTTTCTCATCGATATTGAAAATGATATTGCAGTTTGTACTGTCTTAGAATATTGCGTGAGTGGTCGGCTAACCATGAGCTAATACTATAAAACTTTACAATTGTATTTTCTAGAATTGTATTTTCTAATTATGACTTTAAAAAGGTTGAAATGAACGATTAGCATTTTCAAAGATGTGGCAATTTGCCACTTGGAAAATTGCCATATCTTTTTAAAATGCTAATGATTCATTTTATTCACTTATATTAATAGGTAGAAAATACAATTCTAGAAAATACAATTGTAAAAGTTTTATAGTATTGGCTCCAGATTTTGATAAAAAAAAATGCTGCCTGCCGGCTTTGGAGAAATCCAGTAGTTAATTTATTTAACAGATACGAACGCTTTCATGCGAGTGATAAATGAAACATAAAGGTATTTTTGCATAATGCAAATTGTGGTTTTGTCAAATGGTCAACTTATCGTTTTTTCTCAAATTTGCAGCTCGTCGTCCCTTTAATAATATGCTCTTTGAAATAAGAAATGCGTGCCTTTATGCAGAAGAGACGATAATGGATGTTCAGCAGAATTAACCGTGTGATAAAATAACAAAAAAAGTCAACAAATCGTCCCCCGAGTTCCAATGTGTTCTATGTGCCAGCAGGCACATAGAACACATTGGAACTCAGCGGACGAAATGTTGTTCAAATTACATTTCGAAGAACGAAAATGATAATTTCCTTACAATTAAAATATGGAAAATCATTTCTAATTTTTAACCATTTGGATCTGAGAGGGCGGTTTCGACTCCTGAACATGTATCGATACGATATAGTTTCATTAAATATGATAACTGCTAAGTGAATGTGTGGAGTAGACCAATCAATACTGTCAAGGCTCAAGACGAGCTCGTCCAATGAAGGGTCATAAGCTATATTTGAAGTCCAAAATTAAAAAAGGTATTAAACTTTGAATGACGATCTTTGTGAATATCATTTCTCTGATACTACCGTTTTTTATATTGAGGTTTAATATTTTTCAGTCTGTAACTTAGTTACATCTTTTCCTGTACTTAGAAAGGTATGGATAGGTTACTCGACCAGATGTGTGTTTTGACGGATCAGAAATGCACTTAGTGTCACACTGAAGGGTAATTTATGAGACCCCAACCATCCTACTTTGAGGATCCGGTTGTTGCATGAACATTTTCTGGCATAAAGTAGTGTTTTTTACCACTTTTAGTCAGCACCCATCCTATATTTTGCGTGATAACTTGAACCCCAGGGGCCTATTTTCTGATATTTATGAAAGAAAACATGACGAGTAAGTGCACTTTATTCTGATGTATTTTCAAACAGCAGTGCTTGAAGTTTAATTTGAATAAATGTTTGTCCCAGTAGATATTGATAGTTCGGGATGCCAGGCCATGCGATATCGTAGTAGAGTTTGGGTGGACTTATGGATATTCAAAAACTTGGCAGAGTTTCAAGATAGGATTAAGGATAGCTACCATGCTTATTTTAGTGCTACAAGTCGGTACTGATCGTGGAGAATTCTATAGCGGGAGAAGTGGTGATAGCCAGAGGTAGTGATGGCCAGTAGTGGTGGATGGCTAGAGTATTGTGTGAAGACAGTGGAAGCTGATCATAGAAAAGATGGTGCTCGACAGTAGATGCCTTGGGGCTATGGGAGCCATGGGTGGTCCAGAAGCCAGAAGCTAAAAAGGTACAAGGAGCAACAGCTATCCTCCCCGAATAGTATATCGCCTCGTCGTACAGTACGTGGTGAGTGTATTATCACTAAATCACCCGCAGAGTGGAGACTCCACCCAAGCAATAATTTTAAATTTGTTGCAAAGCATAACAAACACAGGCAAAGTTTCAACCAATGGACCTCCGGCTTAAACCCGGAGGTCCATTGGCTGAAACATTGCTTATGTTTTTTGTCCATATGTACAAAATTAGGAAGTTATAGTTTGGGTGATAACTCCACTCCGCGGGTGATTTAGTTACAATCCACTCTCCACGTACTGTAAGTATCCTCCAATACCGAGATGAGCCGAAGAACCGTACGAGCAATTATTCCTAGGAGCAAAATACTCTCGTTGCTCCTTAGCTCATTTGATATATATCTCCACATTAAGTTTTCGGCACCGCTATCTTATAACCGACTTCACGTCGGCACCCATTTTCCGAGATGAGTCGAAGAGTCGCCAAAGCAAGCAGTCTATATTCGCGTGCTAGTAGCATAACAAGCCAGGTATGATAGTGATATTAACCGGGACCCAGAGCCAATCACAGAAGTGATAGTGACAGAAGATTTGGTATAGAAGCCATCCGCTATATAGGAGCCTAGATAATACTGCTTGCAGAATCCCATTTCATTGAATCGGTTAGGAATCCAATTTTATGGTACGTCTATGTTTATAGTCCCCTTTTCATCGTATAGGGGAATGTGCTGCATGTACGTACTTCGTGTACTTACACATAAGCACATGTTGGCACATCCAGCATGTGCCTATGTGTGTACACAATGTTACGTACTGTGTACTAACACGCAAGCACATTCTACCAAACACTAGTCCCACGTTACGTGGGATCCCTTCTGTGGTCAGTCCATACCTATAGAATTCATTTTTCATCGGTGTATCTATGTGATTTTTATTCATTCGGTTTTAACGACATTTTCGACAACCAGGATGACCTCGTGTCGGATAATTTTACGGGTGGGGGAAGCCGGAGTACCCAAATACAGTCACCGAGCAGCGGCGAACAACTGTCAAGACTCCACAACTTACTAACTCCGTACACGCAGGGTTTGTATTGATTGAAGACAAGTGCACCATCGACGTGCAGTGCACCGTAGTTCAGAGCGCCACCGAGCCCTCACGTGAGCAATCAGCATTAAGTGCCTTGCCCAAGGATGTGCCTTGTTTTGAGACAAATTGCGCATTTCCACATGAGCACATATCGGTCTTTCAGGCATGTGTTCATGTCCTGTATGTTTGGTGCTTGTATAGTTTTCTACCAGATAAGCGCATCTGGGACCCATGGACAATTCCGTGAATCTGCTGGTGGTATCTGTCGGACACCACCAGGAGATTCACAGAATTTGTTATGAATCCTAAATACAGAATATCACATACGGAATCTTCTTCACAGAATCCCTTTTCAGGATACGCCATTGTGAAGAGAACGTTAGAACGTTTCTTTTCGAAATGACCAAACGGCAATGGGAGCTATTGGTTTCTGGCTTCTGGGCCACCCATGGCCTTCATAGCCCCAAGGCCGCTACTGAGGACTTGTTCACAGTCATCACCACATCTGTTTTATAGGGAGTTTCCACTGTCGTTCTTCGCCCAATACTTTAGACTTCACCCAGTACTGGCTTCCGGCATATCCCCTGCGATAGAGCCATCCACCATTACTACCGACGTGTAGCACTACTACAAGCTTGGTAGCTATTCCTGGTCATATGACGACCCCTACCGTCGGCAAAGTCTTAAAATATCCGTAGGACTACCCATACTCTACTGCGACAATATAAACCATTCGCCACACAATCTCACGCCCAAGCATTCCGAACTACCCCTACTGCAAACCATTACATTGATTGGCAGTACTAAGAGCTGACAGTGGACAAACGGGGTACAGAGAGTCTATCCGAAATTAACGTACGAGACAACAAAACATACCACACAACACCACAGGACCAGTAGATCAACATGGTACATTATTTATTTATTTATTTACTTATTGTGGTGTAACGACACATCAAGGTCACCTCGAGTGCGACTGTTTTACGGGTTTAGCCGGAGTTCTCGAAGAGCCACAGATTCCCCCATCAATACTAACTCCGCACAAACAGGGATAGCAAGAGCACCATTGAGATGCATTGCGCCTTAGTACACAGCGCCATCGTGCCTGCATGTGGACAAGGATTAGTGTTTTCACAAGAACATAACGTATTTACACAGCGCCAGCGTGCCTGCATGTGGGCAAGGATTAGGTGCTTTTCCCAAGGACACAACGCATTTACTTCTGGTCGGGATCGAACCTTGGACTCTTCGGTTTGAAGTCCAATGTCCTAACCACCGAGCCACCACGCTCCAAACAAGGTACATAAAGAACGCCTTATACTACTTGACAACCGCAATACTGTATAACCTAGCAATATGTACTGCCCATACCAGCCGTAGATCAGTATAACACTTTAGTTGGATTAGAAGAAATTAACATGTCACAGAATTCAAATCAAAAACGATGTGCTCACAATACTTCTAACAGGGTAATTCAAAATAAAACCGGTGTCCGTTTTCGATGTCACGTTGGCGATAACAAACAGACATCACGAGTGCCTTTATGTGTAAAACAGATGACTTGATGAAAACGAAACAGGATAACCAGTCTAAGATCTCTTGGGACAAACAAGTTGCAGGACTGGAAATAACCCGCGAACGCTCGTTTAGTTTATGTCAATTGTAAAATACGTTACGACAAAATAATACAACATAACTTTCCTACATTACTAATCCTGCATGTTTTATCAGAAAGACTTGTGAATCTTTCGGAACTATCTCCACTCAAAGGTTGCATATTATATTCAATAGAATAACATCCTGCCTCTACCCTAAAAGAATTTACGCCAAAATAAAGCGAGATCGCGCGTTAGTTGTTGATATTTATATAGGAGGAAATCCCGTGAAGACTTAAAAAAGCATGACTTGCGTAGTTATTTATTTATTATATTTATTTATTAGGGTTTAACGACACATTAACAGCCAAGGTCATATCGTGTCGGTGACAGTTTTACGGGTGGGGGAAGCCGGAGAGAACCACCGAGCAACGACGAGCAGCTGCCAGCTCCCCAACATCGTAACTCCGCACTTCAGCACAGGCGGGGTTAGATTGGTTGAAGACATGCGCACCATCGACGTGCAGTACGTGCAGTACGCTTAGTATTCGTCGCCATCGTGCCCCCATGTGGACAATCGGGGTGAAGTGCCTTACCCAAGGACACAACGCGGGAGTCCGAATCGATCTCGCAGATGGTCACCCATCCGAGGACTAACCGGGCTCGACGTTTCTTCACTTCAGTGATCTGACGAGAACCGGCTACCGCAACGCCACCGCGCCCCCGACTTGCGTAGTAAAAACAGTGAAGTCGTAGAGGTATCACAACACCCCTTTTCCTACAGGGTACCACCATGCTATATAGCGTAACCTGCCAACGGGTTACGATATATGCCCTTTATTTCTAAGCCTGGGCGGTAAGATTAAACTTCAAGCACCACTCTTTGAGAATACATCAGATAAAAAGTGTAATTATTGGTCATAGTTCTTTCATGGGCATCAGAAAATAAGCGACGCTTTGCAAAATATCACACAAAACATAGGGTGGGTATCCGATTAAAAGGGGTCAAAAAACACAATATTGCCCCACAGATTGTTCATGCAACAACCGTATCGTGAAACTACGATGCTTGGACTACAAAACTGATGGATGTATTTCCGGCTCATACTAGCAGATCATAAAATGTATTTTACTCGGCTTCATTGTATTCTCGACAAAGAAAATAATGGCTGGTAGAGGTTATACAGAATATGAGATTTGAAGCTGGGGTCTTTCAACTCTCATATTTGAGTAAGAAATATGCTTTTCTTTTTTCAGTATTTTTAAGTGGAACTACATCCACCACTGTCCATTTATTTATGCAAAAATCTATATACAGTCAAAAGATATCGCGGACATTCCAAGCCTCACCCCCACCCCCACCCCTAGTTTTTGTTCCTATGGATACGAACAAACGTCTGTCTGTCGTTTGCATATCCTGTATATGTACTGTTAATTATTAAATGGGACTTTCTTTCCCAGAATCGTCCATTATCAAACTCGATTGATATGGCTTCTCACTCGGCTGATATGACGCCGATCTCGGCCGATATAAACCAAGCTAGAGTCGTCCCCGTGACGCGTTACTAGGCGCAACCAATTTGTTTATACCGAAATGTCCATTTACTCTCCGAGCGCAATAAAGAAAACTGATGTTACCAGCATGGCGGAGTGGTTTGAAAGAGAGTTTGTATGCTGAGGAATCAAATTAACCCTTTACCTAACACGCAAAGCAGACGACACCTGTAAACAAAAATTCTTGAATACCGATATTTGTTCATTGTTTGCGTCAAAAACATAGCTTATGGCCCCTCATTGGAATGAGCTCAACGAGCTCGTTCCAATCAGGGGTCATAAGCTATGTTTTTGAGATAAAAATGAAATAATATGGAAAATTGAATGGTGATTTTTGCGAATGGAGCTGCCCTTTTTTTGGCCGTTGCGTTGGGTAAAGGGTTAAGTAATGATCAGGTGGATGAAGTACAGTATGTGGAGAGTGGATTGTAACTAAATCACTCGCGGAGTGGAGTTATCACCCAAGCTATAACTATCAAATTTTGTACATATCGACAAAAAACACAAGCAATGTTTCAGCCAATGGACCTCCGGGTTGAACCCGGAGGTCCATTGGCTGAAACTTTGCTTGTGCTGGTTATGCTTTGCAACAAATGTGAAATTATTGCTTAGGTGGAATCTCCACTCTGCGGGTGATTTAGTGATAATACACTCTCCACGTACTGTAATGATATTTATACCGAAAATTTAAGCCTAACCAAAATTAAGGGTCGTCAGCAGGATTTCGTCGAAGTGGGAGAAGGGGTAGTTCAGCTATCCGAATGTCGCGGCTTCCCCACTGGAGAAGCCGAGACGTTCTGATAGCAAGACTAGAAAAGGATACTTCGGACTTTTGTGAAAAGAACGCTGTCAAAAAACTGTAACAGATCTGAGATTTTTTGTTATTATTTGTGTTGTATAATAAATTTATTTATTTATTGGTGTTTAAGGTCACATATTTCTGCACAATGGCTGATCATGACCACGACAGTTTTACGGGTGAAGGAAGCCGGAGTACCCAGAGAGAATCACCGAACAAGGCGAGCAACTGTCAGCTCCCCAACATACTAACTTCACACAAGCAGGGTCAGCGTTGGTTGAAGACAGGTGCACCGTCGACGTGCAGTACGCCTTTGTACACAGCACCACCGTGCCCCCCACGTGGGCAATGGGGGTGAAGTGTCTTGCCCAAGGATACAACGCGGTTGCCGCAGGTGGGGTTCGAACCGAGTTTCTCTCGGCTTGCAGCCTGCACCTCTACCTACTGAGCCACCACGCCCCCTGATTAAAGAGTAGAGTGCTGGAAGCCCTATTTTGGGCTTTACTAAAAGAGACAGGCAATAACTGTCTGCAGCTACATTCTGCCTGAGGAAGCTCTTATTGTCCCTGATATGAATCAGATTTTTTATATAATACCTTGCTCTCTGACATTTAATTGGATAGTGCCTATAAGGCACTATCCAATTAAATGTAATAGAGCAGTATATGATGAGCTTTGATTTGTTGTCAGAAAAAACTCAGCACTTTACCAGTTAATAAATAAAGTGGTTATTGTATGGTTTTGGTTAGTTTCATATCGGTCGAGTAATCAACCCTCGGTAACTTCACATCAGCCTTCGACCTTCTGTCTCCGGCTGATATGAAGTTACCTTGAGCTGATATCTCGGCCGATATGAAACTAATCGAGTAATAACCTCCAGATATTTTATTATGCAACGCGTGCTACAAGTAGGAACAGGGTTAAGGGCAACACGCCAAGACGTACATCAACCCAGTACGGGAGAAACTTTGAGAAAGTAGGACCTACGCTAAGGTGACTAACATCAAACTGATAAAAGCCGAAAATAGAATCTCAGTTCTAAGATCTTCCAAGATATTGCCCGGTTCAATATAGACGAACATTTGTTACCTTTCGTGATTTTGATGTTCCGTGTATTAATCATGCACTATCAACTTGTTTTTCAACACCCAGCAAAAAGAGTACCTCTTAGCTATATAAATGCAGTTTTTTAATTTCGAAAAAAGTTATCTTTGAGAATTAGCTTCATTTTGGCAAATAATTATTTTGGACAGACTAGATAATATAAATAAACGCAGCACACTTCCTGGAAGGAATTCAAAGCGACATGATACACACCTTTAGTATCTCATTCGCGCATTCAGGTTTCATATTAAATGTAATTAATCAACTAGTTTTCCCATCTTACATAACAAACACTAAGTGCAGTGCATAAATACACATTTTTTTCAGATATCTTCGAACACCGAGTTGCAACTCCGACCTACAAAGTAGTTACTCGAGCGTACACATTCACAACAGCGTCGGCATTTTCTTTCTAATTTCTCCAATTATTAATCCTTTTTGTGTGATACGATACGAATTGTTAGCGTTTAATTTAACCTCAAGCCATGAGCAATGCACCGTGCCCACTTGTTCCAGAAGTAGTGGCGTAGTCACGGGTGGGATGGGACTTGTCCCCACTACCCATCCCCACTTCCCCAGAAAAATATCGACCTAACACTGAGCCTCAATTAAAACTATGACCATTCACGTCATGAGATCCCCCAAAACTGGTTCTTGTTCTCTCAAGTTGATATTTCCAAGGTAATTATCCCTCCACTTTCTGGGTCCTTTAGACTTCCAAAAGTGACCATGATGCTCCACTTGTCATTAACGTTTACTTTTTCCCCTGGGAAGACACTGGCCCTTCACCTATGGTGGTTATACAATCTTAACCCTTTACCTAACATATCGGCCAAAACGGCCCGAAAATTAGCCAGAATAAGCATACCAAAGCCTAAAATATTTCGGAAGTTTCGCAATAAACCCATACAAATAAGGATACCATTAGAACCAGCTCGTCGAGCTGGCTCTAATGATATCCATATTTGTATGGTGTTATTGAAAAATGTGAAATTTGTTTTAAAAAAATGTGAAATTCAATTTATTTTTATAAATATTGCGTTAAAGGGTTAACCCAGACCAGCTTGAAATGAAGGGTGGGAATAAAACAGCAGAGAATATTGTAACACCCAACCCCCGTGCTCCATTTGGCCTGGCCACGACCCTGTCCATAAGATGTTAGATGCCGCTTTTCATTCAGTCTTCCTAAATGGGCTCGACCTGTACAATACTGTCTGTAGCAACATGGCCGAATCTATTTTGTATTTGAGGGGGGTGTGCAGTAATAATTTAATCTTACAGCCCCAAAAGGCCTATCCATTCCACTTTGGTGCTTATTGTGTCTTATGTCCATCCACTGTCAAAGTTTTCTTCACACTAAAATTGGTACACACCAGTTTAAAACTGTTAAATGAGACATTAACTAAGACCTCGCTTGAAAGTGATAGTTTGAAACTGTGACAACTGTAAAAGGGGTGATATTATAGGTACTGTCTCACGTCCCTGCACTAAAAAAGAACGTTTCTGCGCCAGCAGACAAGACTTTGGGATAAATATTTTTCTTGAATGTTGATAAATAATAATTTTGGCCTTTCTTTGAATAATTCAGTTAATATGAACTCAACTAGGTTCATATTCACTCAACCTACCAGATTTGGGTCAATTTTTAACCCAACTGCACATATGTCTGGAAGCCAAGGCCATAAAAACGTTTGACATTTGATGCATTATTCTTATGGAATTGCTGAATGGTATGTGACTTTGTTTCAAAAAGTATATATTTATGACATTTGTGCCAACACTGCTACAAAGATAGATATTAAACCATAACTGTCAGTCAACAACATAACGGTCAGTCAACACCATAGCGGCCAGTCAACACCATAACGGTCGGTCAACATTATGACGGGTCAGTCAACACCATAATGATCAGTCAACACCTTAACGGGCCAGTCAGCACCTTAACGGTCAGTCAACACCATAACGGTCAGTTAACATCATAACGGTCAGTCAACACATTAACGGTCAGTCAACACCTTAACGGTCAGTCAACTCCATAACGGTCAGTCAACATCTTGACGGGTATGCCAACACCATAACGGGTCAGTCAACACCATAACGGTCAGTCAACACCTTAACGGTCAATCAACACCATAACGGGTCAGTCAACACCATAAGGGTCAGTCAAAACCATAACGGTCAGTCAAAACCATAACGGTCAGACAACACCATAACCGTCAGTCAACACCATAAAGGTCAGTTAACACCATAACGGCCTGTCAACACCATAACGGTCAGTCAACACCATAACAGTCAGTCAACACCTTAACGGGACAGTCAACACCATAACGGTAAGTCAACACCATAACGGGTCAGTCAACACCTTAACGGGTCAGTCAACACCATAACGGTCAGTCAACGCCTTAACGGGTCAGTGAACACCATAACGGTCAGTCAACGCCATAACGGTCAGTCAACACCATAACGGCCAGTCAACACCATAACGGTCAGTCAACACCTTAACTGGTTGAGTGCTGGAAGCCACTATCAGGGCTTTCACAAAAATTAGGGTACCAGAGCAAAAGCCAACAATTTCCTTGCTCATGTTTCATATTCAGTGAAACGCAATAAATATTTCGTTAATATAAATTTGTTTTATCACAAATTATTGAAGAGTGCCTGCAGGCACTCTTCAATAATTTGTAATAAAATAAATCTTGATGAACATATTCAGACCACCAAAAATAATGTAGCCCTCAACCAGTTAACGAAACATGTCTCCAATTAATAAATGTTGAATAGAAAAAAGCTTTGAATTGTAGCTTATCATCATTTAGGGTCACGGGTGTTGCTTCGAAATAAACACACCTTAGTAAAATAGAACGAAAATACCTATATTTCCGAACAGTAATGTCGACCTTTTTTGAATGTTTTATTCCTGACTTTCACCTCCAATTCATATATCTATATATCTATACCAGTATTGATTTATTCTGTTTATATTGGTTGTCTATTTTCATTTGGTTCCCTTTAATTGATGCAATCAATAAATTTGATGTTTATTTGAATTTTAAAGGTTAATAAAATATAACATTTACCTCTGCACGATGTCGGACCCAGCGCGAGTAGATGGAAGGGGCAGTGTCACTGTCGATTATGAATAAAAGTCATATTTAAAGGTGACGGACTCTACGGGGAAAGATAAATTTGGACAAACCCGCAAAGTTCAAACTCCACATTTGTCCAAACCCAATGTAGCCACACTCCGTAAAATCATACATTTGTTCACGGACGTTCAGGGATAGACTAAGTAAGTAAGTAAGTAAGTAAGTAAGTAAGTAAGTAAGTAAGTAAGTAAGTAACTAACTAACTAACTAACTAACTAACTAACTAACCTAACTAACCTAACTAACCTAACTAAACTAAAGTAACTATCTAACTAACTAACTAACCTAACTAACCTAAAGTAACCTAAACTAACTATCTAACTAACTAACTAACCTAACTAACCTAAACTAACTAACTAACTAACCTAAACTATTAACCAACTATCTATCTAACTAACTAACTTAACAAACTAACTAACTAACTAACCTAAAGTAACCTAAACTAACTAACTATCTATCTAACTAACTAAACTAATAACTAACTAAATGACTAGCCAACTAACACACACACAGCAGTACTTCGTGGGCTGCCAAATTTTCGGTCGCAGCAAAAATGCTAAGTTAAGGATGTTTTGCTTCAAATAAAACAAAATTATCTCACCATATAACAACGAACCCTAGAAACAGGGTCACTCTTAATCGGCCCATTAACACTTGTTTCCTTTGCGCAGATGATAGTCCGGTCCGTTAAAAGGTTTCTTATAATATTGATAAAGGAGTTGAACATATAAGATTAGTGATACAGACACTGATGGTTGTACAAGTCGGTTAAATCTTAAAACGATGACTGTGAATGAAATGAGTGAGTCAATGTAGCCACGTTCAGCACACGAATTTTTTTCTACTGGAAAGTTGACCGGTTTGTGGGTAGTGTTCCGTAACGCCATCGGTGAAGTCATGTGGTGAATCGAAGAAGCGTGCGTAGAAAATGCTTGTCACAAGTAATTACACAGCGATGTTTCGGTACAGCTGAGGCGGTACAACATCACTTATTTATTTATATTTATTTATTGGGGTTTAAGGTCCCATACTTATGCACAATGGCTAATCGCGTCCGTGACAGTTTTACCGGTGGAGGAAGCCGGAGTACCCGGAGAGAACCACCGAGCAGCGACGAGCAACTGTCAGCTCCTCAACATTCTAACTCTGTTCAAGCACCGCTCAAGCAGGGTTACAGCGGTTGAAGACATGTGCACCATCGACGTGCAGTACGCCTTAGTACACGGCGTCAGCGTGCCCCCATGTTGGCAAGCGGGATAAAGTGCCTTGCTCAAGGACACAACGCGGGTCGTCCCGGACGGGGATCGAACGCGAGACCTACAATCCATAGGATAATACAGTATATACACAGGACGACACACGCGTGTGAATGGGTTAATCGATATGGCACGAGTGCCAGCGCTGAAGGATAAAACGAGAGGCCTTTCGTTTTATCCTTCCGCGCTGGCACTCGTGTCATATCGATTAACCCACTCACACGCGTGTGTCGTTCTGTGTTTATTACACGCCTTCACGTCTATAGAAACAATTATCAGAAGGACACTCAGCAATTCATTTGACAACTATCAACAAAAAAGAACATATTTTATCGCCAGCCAAATTTGCGAGGGGAACCCGTGCTACTAAATCATCCCCTGAGTTCCAATGTGTTCTATGTGCCAGTAGGGGACGATTTTCAGCTATCCCTGTCGATTCAAATTGTAATTGCGCTACAGAATGTGTAGAAAATTCCAGTGAAATTTCGCTTCTATTTAAAAATAGTCCCTCAACGATTTCCGTTCCCCACATATGTGCGGAACAGATTTTCATTTTCCGCATGGTTTAGTGTTGCTGTAGATGGGGATTACATAGAACAGGCGTGTAACAAAAAGCATTAGATAGGCTAACAGAGTGGGGAAGGTAAATATAGACCAAATAGTCATACTATTATACCAGACCAGCCAATCATGCTTTCCACACAACAGGAGGTGACCTAAGACCAACTACAACCCATTCGAATCATTGTTTTGTATAGTGTACGCAATTAGACAGATCAACAGAAAAGCATACTTACATTTAGACCAAATAGGGCACAGGTACAGTACATTCGCCGTGGCTGTAATACACGTGTGGACAGTGACGTTTTGCAAAAAGGGGCGCCGAAATTGGGGTGCCTGGGGATATGGATGTTAAATTCCGAGATGAGGCTAAGAAGGACAGTAAATTAGACCTCATTGAGGGATTTTGTCATGACCCTCATGGCCTCAAAAGAAATTAGGCTGTGAGAGATAGTAAATGAGGCCTCATTGAGGGCTTTTCACATAGCCCTCATGGCCTCATATGACTAAAAAGGGGTGCCGAAGGCCTTACGTTTTCCAAAAAGGGGTGCCGAAATTGGGATGCCTGGGGATATATGGATGTTAAATACCGAGATGAGGATAAGAGGGATAGTAAATTAGACCTCATTGAGGGATTTTGTCATGGCCCTCATGGCCTCAAAAGAAATGAGGCTATGAGGGATAGTAAATGAGGCCTCATTGAGGGCTTTTCACATAGCCCTCATACGACTAAAAAGGGATTTTTAAAAAGGTATCCTCGATAGGTATCCTCAAATAATACAATACCAGGCCATAGGTATCCTCAAATACGGAAATGGGGCTAAGAGGGATAGTAAGTTAGGCCTCATTGGGGGCTTTTCTCATAGACATGGCCCTCATGCTCTCAAAAGAAATGAGGCTATAAGGGATAGTAAATTAGGCCTCATTGAGGGCTTTTCTCATAGACCTCATGGCCTCATACGACTAAAAAGGGATTCCATAACCAGAGACGTTTCACAAAAAGGGATTCCATGGGACGTGGCCATTGGATATAGAGGTGATGAGAATCGGATAGGACTTCGTTGTAATAAGGGGAGGTAACTCTGCATAGAGGTACGGGGAATGAAGCAATCTGATTGGTTAGTTAGCGTCAGGAAGGTGAACTGATTGAGTGATCTAGATAAATGAAACAACAAGAGTACTCGGAATAGGATCAGAACTAACAAGAACAGACCAGAACAGATAAATATAGCAATAATCAGCAAAGCTGTTCCAGCTGATAGGTTCTTCTACTCTACTGGAGTATACTCCAGGACAAAGTAACATGGTCAGGTAGACGAAAACTGTAGCATAGATAGATAAAAACAGAGAATTCTGAAAGAATTCGAAATAGTACAACTTCTCGGGTTCATTTGGGTAATTCTACGAATCGGGAAATTACTCTTGTACAAAGGAACTCACCCTCAGAACATACCCATATCCTATTAGAAGGTTTTAGGTCACATAACAACCACGTGCTACCATAAAAACCAAGATGACTGCCTCCAGTATACAAAATGGAGGACGTAAACACGTATCACCCTAACAACACGCGCTGCGCATGCGCACTCACATCATGAATCACTATGGGGATGACGTCACAACATGGTCGCTCACGTGGGTTACCATGACAACACAACATGGCGCCACTGGGTCACGTGACTATGACGTCACATGAGATCCCCCGATGAGATCCCCCAAATATGAGGTGAAACGTGCATGACATACTACTTACGCCTTTTTGGCGCCGCCGCGATCCTATGTGAACAATCAGGATTAAGTGTCTTGCCCAAGGACACAACGCAGTTACCCCTGGTCAGGATAGAACCGTGGACCTTTCGGTTTGAAATCCGATGCTCTACAGAGGTGGTGAAAGCACGATAAAAGTGGAAGGGCACAAATTTTCAAAGGCACCATGGTTCGGCCCAGTTGGAGAAATGTAAAAATCGTATGTCGGTAAATGTACCGTGAAACACTATAGTTGTTTGTTTAGATGAGCCCGCCGCAGTGTGGTCACTGCTCTGTCCATTTGTATCTACTTAAATCATATACCAACCCGAAGGCTTGCCTTCGGGTTGGAAGGTGATTGAAGTACAGAAACGATCCGAAGAGACCGAAAGTGGGATTCTTTCGCAAAATGGTGTTTGGATTTGCAAATAATATTTACATGCGTCAATTTTATAAGTCGTCGTGTAACCGCGTAACATGTCTGTGGAAAAAAGTGAAGGGGTTCGTGTCTCCTGTACCTCCCCCCCCCCCCCCCCCCCTGGTTCCGCTGCACCTGATGCTCTATCAACTGAGCCACCGTGCTCCCTTTAGCACCAATAAACAAATAAATAAATGTGATAATTTCTACCACCACCTGTCGAGTAAATTTCCATCGCAAGAGAAGTAGTTTGATTTTGATGATGTCACATTGGGTGTGGTGAAAGAAAAATCATCCTCTAGTGGTGTGGGAATATCTCACACTCGGGAAAAGATATCTGAAACAGACACTTTGCGAGCCTCGTGTCTGGGCCACATATCTTCCCCTCGGATGAGATTTCCCCATCCAACTCCCACACCACTCGAGCATAATAATCATCTGGGAAAATACGAGCCACTGACTTGAAGGAATGATTTTTCGGAAAAAGTGAATAACATGAAAAATATTGTTCATTATCAGAAAATATTTGATATCGCATCATCACATATCACATTATCACATATTGTATTATCACTTTTGACATTATCACACACCGCATTATCACATATCGCATTATCACTTATCCTATTATCACATGTCGCATTATCACATCGCATTATCACATATTACATATCTCATCACATCGCATTATCACATATCGCATTATCAAATATGGCATTTTCATATATTACATTATCACATATCGAATTATCACATATCACATTATCACATATCGAATTATCACATATCGCATTATCACATATCGCATTGTCACGCTGCAGTCCATTGAAGTTATCAGAAAAAAGCGAAAAAAAATTGAGTGAAGTTCCTACAGATGCTTGACAATATTTTTCAATTTCATTCATCCGAAGTTATTTATTTATTTATTTATTTATTTATTTATTTATTAGGTCACATATTTCTGCACAACGGATAATCGTGACTGCGACATGGAGATAAAGTCAAGTTTAGTCAATCGTTTATACCAATATTGCACTTTTCATAGGACTTTCTGCCAAAGCAATGGTGACTAGGTCCTATTTTACAAGTAAAACATCTTTTTACGACACTAAACAAGCACTGCTTCACTTCCTGGGGTTGCCATGGAGACATTTGTGCAGCTAGAGTCATGACCAAGACCATGAAATACGACCACATATCTTCGGTACTGACAGATCTACACTGGCTCCCAGTTCTGAAAAGGATTGACTTTAAAATCCTTTAAATCATATATACTACTCAAAGTTTGCTAAGCACCAAGTATATCCAACTACCTGTTTTATGTTTTTGTTCAAATATTGTTATGGAAAGTGTGTATATTTTATATTTAATTTTATCTTTAATGATTTAAGCACAGAAATTAAGATTTTGTTTGTGTTTGACATTACTTTTTAGCTTTTGAATACGATAACCATGGAAAATGGATATTATTGGTAAAAGAGGAAATTTTTCAAATTTGCCAAAAAGTTGAAGGGGCGAACTGATATGGGTTCAATATCGAGTATGAGACCCGTTATTGTTAATTACAGCTTGACAACGCCTTCTCATGCTCCCAATCAGGTTCCAGATGGTCTTTTGTGGGATGTTGTTCCATTCTTGGACCAGCATGGCACCAAGCTCCTGGACACTTCTTGGTTGGACTGGACGGACTGGAATTGCAAGCTGCAACTCATTCCTGACATGTTCGATTGGATTGAGATCAGGTGATCTTGCTGGCCAGTCCATACGCTCAATCCCCTCCCTCCGTCGATACTCCCGGACAGAATGGGCAACATGAAGACGGGCATTATCGTCCATCAGAATGAATCTATCACCCACTGCACCTGCATACAATCTAACGTGGGCATCCAGGATCTCATCAATATACCGCCGAGCAGTCAATGTACCACGATCAAGGACACCGAGCTCTGCACTTCCATCCCAGCTGATGCGGCCACAGACCATTATTGACCCCCCACCATAGCGGTCATGCTCAGCAATGTTGGCTGCATGGAATCGCTCTCCTGGTCTTATCCATACCCTCGAATGCCTATCTGTGTTGTCATGACTCATCTGTAAAAAGGACAGGTCGTCAATCTTCTCTGGTCCATCCAACGTGATCCATGGCCCATTCGAATCGTGCCTGGTGGTGGTTCTGGGACAGCGGAATGCGAATACATTGTCTTCTCGATCGCAGACCACCTTCGTGCAACCTTGCCCGGATAGTCTGCGTCGAAACATTTACCCTGGATGCATTCTGAAGGTCACTGCGAAGCTGGGTTGCTGTGGCAAAGCGGTTCCTACGGACATGGATGATCAGAAACCGGTCTTCAGATGTTGCCCTGTCTCTGCTACCACCATGTCGTATGACTGGTGCGTCATACTGCTGAAATCTTGCCCATGCTCTGGTGATTACCATACGGTGCATACCAAGGGCTTCACCAACCTGACGATGGGTAGCCCCCTGTTCCACCATCCCTACAGCCCACCACATTTCTGCTTCAGACAAATGTCTTCTTACATTTGCATTCGCCATATTCAATCATTAAATCACAAGGGTTTGTGTTGAAATGAAGATTGAATACCCTACACATCTCACGTACATGAAGACAGTACACAAAAACATCATGGAAATCAAGGGGTACATGCTTTCCATGACTGTCACGAAAAGTCTGCCTGTGAAGAGAGTGTGGCGAAGCCCTCCACGTTGTGATTGATTTTTGGCCTCGTTCAGTCTAGATCATCTAGGCTCCACCACACTCCACTTTCAACTATAACTGGAATAAGTCTGGAAAATGAACCAAGTTCCTTGGAGTCTGAATTCTGTGGTACATGGGTCAAACACTCAATACAAGACAAGACTATCTATACAGTGGGATGTATAAGCTAACCTTATACACTTTTATTAACTTACAACTTTCAATATAAGTACAGTGTCCTACACTGGAGTCCCTCTGATATGTGTTAACAACTCAAGTATGAACATAATAATTTCTATCTGAGAAAAACATTTCTGAAAGTCCGTCCTGGAAATAATAACCCACTGTAGGTTTTTAGATGTGATCAGCATGAGTTTTCAGAGGAGACTGCTGACAAAATGGCCGACTGGGGATTATATATTATTAATCACGTGGTTTATTTTCCTGTTAAAATCAGGAAAACTTTCCTTAGGAATTTCGATGCCATCTTTGTTGACGTTCAACTTCAGTATCAGGGAGTTAAACTTTCATGTACTTTCATGCCAAGTATTGGGGGTACAATCTCACTTGGCAGAAAAGTATCAATTGTTGCACTCTCCTGACCAGAGATGGAGTTCCTTGTTAAGTGCTTAACTCCGATATATTCTAGCTTATAATTGGCTTTTGATAGGTTTTATATCCTTATTACATTTAATATCACGTACCCATACCTCTGGTAAGTGGAAAGCCAATTATTGTGATTGGTTTTAGATATGTCTTATACCTTTAATTCCAATATTGTCACAAACATCTCTAAAACAGTCAGATTAGAATTGCTTTATGACATTAATCTCCAATACTCCTCGAGAGTAATGAGATAATTAGTTATACCTTCTCTTAAACAATGGCTTTTGGAAATGTTTTTACCTTTCTAATCTTTCAACTTCGTGGGAAACCACTTTTACCTACACACCTGGACATTGAGATCATGATAGTATTATTTCACTAACCTAATTGTTCGAATAACTTTCCACTGTTCTCTTAAAGGGATTCTTGTGTAATGTAAATACTTGTGGCTGCTAACACTTTCTGACAATAACTTTCTACTGCTCTCTTAAAGGGGCTCTGTTGTAATGCAATGTTTATGGCTGCTAACATTCTGTGGCTCTATCCACAATGTGAGCGTTTTCTAAGAGCTACAAGCTCATTAAGCAAGGGGGGGGGTTCTCACGGGGCTAGGGTGCATTTCGTCACATTCCTCCCTTATCCAGGAGCAAGGCCCGTAAAACGGGGCTTGATCGTAGAGGCAAGAGGCATGGCTCAGAAATGCACTTGAGGTGATACCAGAGAGGTGCCATTATTCCAGGTACGGCGAATAAAACAACCCATATATATAAATAGATACTAAAATGCATTCAACCACCGTAATATTTTATTAACTATATATATTGACCGAGTAATATTCATATGGCATCTGGCATCAGTGTTGGAGTTGAGTCTAATCAAAGCTATGTTTATCCAGGGTGGTACCCCAGACCAAAGGTTGACGACAATAGGGACAATTATGTCTCCGCATCATCCATTTCAACCCACAACGTATGTGCACACACTTTGCACAACGAGGGCATTGATACGCTTTGCGGGGCCCTATTGGCACATTCTCTAAACATACTATACAATGCTGACTATTTCCATCAACCAGGTTAATTAACATTTGTTGATGTCGTCGATGTTGATGATAGGATAGAGCTTGTTGTAATCGTGCAAACTGAGGCTGCATTTTCTCCCATTCATATGTTTCCCTAGGGTCCAAAAAGAGTCCTTCCCTTCCAATGATAATAGAACGTGATGCATCCTCAGTGGCAGGTTCAGACAAAACAAACTCACCCTCTCGGAATGGTCGAACCAACCCATCATTAGGTTCGAGATTCTCGGCCATGGGAGATAAAACATCAGGGATACGATGATCATAATATCGTCCATCCCACCGGCTATCATTCCAGTATCGGATGACATCATGGAAACCTGCAAAATAATATTCATCCCCTTGGGGTTTTCGAGGAGGATTTTTAATGGTAGTTAGATGGGGAAGAGCAATTTGTGTCCCCTCTTCACTTTGTCTAAGGCAATATTGGTAATACACCTCGTATAACACGAGTTCCATATCACCAGTTTCGGCATTAGCATCTGCTGTTTCCCAATATCTAATCCGTCGATGGAAGGTAGTCAAATCATCAGGCTGGGGAAGATGGGAAGTTGTCATAGTCATCCCCCTGGCCATCCAGACTTCTGCTTGATCGTCAGGGAACTCCATATAATTAGCAGTAGATACTGATGCCAGCATATTGGCCATCCAGTAATCTGCTCGTTCTTCTGCAAACTGAGTGAAACCATGAATTGACACTGATGCCATTATTTCTCTAAATATATTTATATACAAAAAAAAAAAAAAATCAACAATTCTCGTTTTCCGTTCCACAATAAACAAATTACAGGAATTATGGCTCAGCAATAAGAAAACTGATATTTAATTATTCAATTTGATAAACTATTTTACAGTTGCCGCCGTATAAACACTTCTAGTTTGTTTCCTAAAGAGTTTTCTCGCTAGCTTAGAGGTTGTCACCTGCACACCTTCAGGGATACTTATCTAAATCCGTCTAAAGGGGCAGTATCAGTATAAGATTTGCGTATTTTCATTAGGCAATAGATCACTAATAGAGACAACCGTGAATGACGGCGGAGGTCGTTATCGAGGTTTGGAAAACAAATTGGGGTCAATTTCACGCTTCTCCTGTCCCCACTCAACATTTGTCCGACAATGGGGGCATGTTCGAGAAGTATTCATCCACCTTTGACCACACGCAACATGTACTCGTTGGTCACAAACATGGCACCAGTAAGCGGTTTCAGGCTGTTGTTCTACTGTACCATAACAAATACAACATTTTTCACCGGTTCCGTGCGACATTCCACAGCAAAGGTATCTTTGTCTCCGAGCCTCATGGCGACGGAGAGTGTCTATTAAAAGAATATACATGGGCTGCTCTCTCTCCCATGCATACGTCTTTTGGACATCATTATGTTGTGGAACAAGGGCAAAAGAGGGAGCCTTCGGAATATGCCATAGTTCTAAACTAAAGTGATATGGTGGAATAACAAAAGAAGGCTCCATCGGGGAATGCCATAACTCAATACTGCGGAATGGTCGAATTAATCCTGGATTGGGGTTAATTGCATACCGTGAAGTGGGTAAATCAACCCTATGGTCGAAGAAGCGGCCATTCCATTGTTCGCTATTCCAATAACTAAGAATTGCGTCAGGTTGCCCGGCATCTAAATTATTCCAAGAAGGGGCCTCTCTGGGTTGTCCCACCAGTTCCAGTAATCTTGGAAATAATAATTTTGTCTTTTGTATGTTAACATGATACATATAAAAGACCTTATGTAGAATTAATTCAGTTTTATTTGTTTTGGGGTTAAAATGTTGTACTACCCAATGTCGAACATATCTGATCACACTCTCCCAACCCAAATCCTTAGCTTCCCTAGTGTAACACTGAGGAGAGACACTCCTCATATTCCTTAAATTTTCATGATATTTCAATTGTTCATCCGTAAATTCAGTAAATTCGGGAATTATTGCTGAAGCCATGATTCACTTTCTCACTGTCTATTTACTTAATTACCTGTACTCAAATAATTCAAAATGCAATGTAAATATTCGATACCTAATAAGTCACCAATACACAATACTCAATATATAGGATATATCTGACAATTATTTATTCACACTTTATATAAACCCGTACAACTGTACTCACTCCCCTATGTTCGCATGTACCTGGTGTTTCTGGTTAGTATCCTTTTTCCACCAGCTTTCCTCTTGGATGTCTTGTCAGTTGGAGTGTTGTGTGCAACTTATCTAATACACTCCAGACACTCCAACCTTTTCGCAATTTAAATTTGACTTGATCAGTTCAGTATTAATTAGCCGAATCACAGTTTTGGACAAGACAAACACATACGACCTAAAATTTCCATGGAAACTCTCCCGCCATCTCATTTATCAACAACGGATGAGGGGTCAGTATCCATCCAACATTCTTCATCATAGCTTTTATTTGTTTCATCATTAGTCTCATGATTCTCTTTCTCTATTACGACCTGGTAGGTTATAGCGTCGATACACAGTATTGGGGCCGGTCCTGTAATCGAAGGTGTAACCATGATAATCAGGGTGTGACTGTCGGTATAAGACATATGCTTGATAACTCCTGGGACATCCGTCTCGATGGAACAAGGCACGTAACCTTCTTGTCCAATCACGGAAGCGAGGGAAAGGTCTTACGCTCTCTACATGTCTTCTCGACTGGAACCTTGACCTTGTTGACCTATGGACTGCTATGTTATGATTATAAAAATGGTATTATTCTGTAATAATGTAGGGGGTCGGGTCAAATCTGGACAGTTGTATATAGCCAGGTATCTCGTCCTTTCTTCAAACGTCAAATGTGTTTGAAAGGCAGACTCACGATAATAGACAAGTTCTCTTTCCAATTCAACATAAACATTATAATTGATAAAGTCATAATAAACACATCCAAATGTCTCTGCTGTAATTTCTCCTTGATACATTCGAAAGAATCTGTATTCATAAGTGTTGGGTCGAATGATTGGCCTTTCTGGGGCATGACAAGGGGCTGTTAAGAGTGGTTCAGCATACAGCCTCGCTACTGCCCAATCCCAAGGTCCTGGGACAGGTTCAGATATACGATAGGGGTGATTTCTGGGAATTTGTGTTTGGATGAGATGAGCTCCTTGTTGTATATTCTCATCTAGTTCAGGGTCATGAAATAGGTCACCTGGTTGTATTGGGGCAGAATAAGTTTCCATTGGTTCTCCCAGTTCATTCAGAAATGCATCAACTTCAGGAGTTTCAGATGTATCGGAATGTTCTGGAGTAGTATCACTATCACTAGGTGTACCAGGTGCTGTTGCCATAGTTACTGAAACAAAAATCACACAATCACTGAGCAAGAGACTCACTTTTGGGCCTTGCTTCATCGATATCCCTATCCACAAGAGTAATGTTAACAGTTTCAGTACCAGGGTCATGATGAATACGAGGATATTCTTGCCGTCGACTCAGTTTTGGTGAATTTGCGGCATTTTGAATAGTTCGTTTCATCAAATCTACTATACTTCTCGGAGGTTGGGGTGCAGAGGGTCGTTTCTGGGGTCTCATGTCGGCGTATACCTCATCTTCAGCAAATGCAAAATTAGACATTCCACACTCATCACCAGCAGAACAGGTCGGTTTACCCTTAAATCTAAGATTTCTGATCCAATGGTATACCTTAATGTGCCCGTCTTTTCTACAGCAGCGCACAAGAAGATATACCACAAATATAATTACTAGGCTCGCGACAAAGTAAGCCCATTTCGGCACGTCAAAGACTTCAATCTTTGATAAATTCAATGAATCCAATTCATGGACGAGGTCATCCATGGGCAAGTTATCTAAGTGTTGCAACACTTTCGGTACCTTGAATTCACTAATATTCACTCGGGTCCATATCGGTTTCCATATCTGTCGTTGCGTAATCGAGAAATTTGGTAACACTGTTTTTGTTACTAATTCATATGTCGCATTATCCCTCTGATGAAAATAACTTGTTAATGTCAACTGGCCACTAGTGGCCATACACAGGGGTCGTAATTCCACAAACCCTATAGGAGGTTGAATCCGTCGAGGTTTTGGATTCCTTCGTTTTGGACATGTGATCGAGAAACGTAACGGCACATCTGTCGTTACATACCATATGCCTTCCTCAATGCGTGTAGCAAAGGGTAAATCAATATTTAATCTTATCTCTGTCGTACAGAGCTTTTTTATCTCCTGTTTCATATTAAGGAATATGGCCAATAAACAACTCGTAGTAGTATGTATGGTTCGCACCGCTCCGACTAATGGACAAAATAATTTATTGTTGTCCACACATTGATCATGGCCAATCTCTGGTACATATTTAGTTCTCTGTTTATCCACTATTAACGTATCAGCTTCTAAGCGATAGATCGCAACAAGTTTATTCGCCTCTTTTGACGCATTTTTACTAATGTTCACTAATGGCACAGGTAATGCTTGTACCTTAAAGACTTCGAATTGGAAATTTGAATTGCTTAAGGGGATCTTCATTAAGATCACTAATTTATCATTGGCAAATACCGTTGTCGTGGTCAATAAGTGATAATACTGCCATAGTTCTTTATGCAAGTCCAGTGGCAGTAATGTGCGATCGTCAAGCCTATCTCTTACTCCTTCGAGTACCGAAGTGAGCAGAGAGGGGCTCACAATTTTTGGTGATAATTTCTCATCGGCCAAAATATCCATTTGATCATGCAGATCCCTCATATAGGCTTCTGCAGCGAGCAACATTAACTCTAATTGATTCAGTACCATTTCGACTTGATGATACGCATGGGTAAAATGTTCAAGTATGACTACTCGCTTCTCATGGTCTTGTATGGTGCGTGTAACATCTTCAGCGAAGATAGCTACGGATCGTGACAAATTTGTCATATACTCGCGATTCTCTTGAATTGCCTCATGATTCAATTTTATCATTGTTAGACTAACTTTAACACTATGTTGTATTATTCCTTGATTTGCACTTAATCGATCAATATTTTCTTTCATTCCCTTAAGATCGGATTCGGTTACAGTGCCAAAGAGGAAACTCAAACCTTCACCTATAAAATTGAACACTCCTCGCCTCTCTCGTGACGAGGGAGTATGCCCATTTAGTGTGCGGTAATCGGTTAGATCGTTTTTGACTTGTTTACAGCGGTTTCGTACAAATTTGATCTCTTGGTTCACATCCATTATCATCGATTTAAAAGCGGTTTGAAGGGTGAGGTTCTCAGTACCAATGGCCCCAATAACTTCACTAAAATCATGTTCTATGTCACGGTAAAAGTTAGTTGCAAATTTCACGCCTTGTTCAACTCTTTCAACATATTGGATAAATGGTTTCAAGTCAAACACATACATTGTTGTCCAGTCACTTGTGACCATATTAACTTCTTTAACTTTCTTGAATATCACATTGTTTCTTATTATAGTATTTCCTTCCACTATTGTCACTAAACTTATTAGAACAACCAAGATTACCTTGTATAACATCATGCTCCTACAACGAGAAAGGAGACATGGGTTAGTGTCGACAGGTGATTCTCGGGTCAAAATTTACATTCTCTACCATTTCACTTCCGGATTGAGAGACGGCAGAAAGAACAATCAAATAGGGAGTAACCACTATGTAGGTTCGCGAGACCTTCCATGGTCACCTCACTATTTCCCACTCTTGACAAACTATAAATCAATATAATTTTGTCACCCACAGTCACCTTCCCTATCCCCATTCTGAAGTATAGCATTGCATCTGCATATTATGATGTCTAATCTATATTACTCCAGGTAGTTGGTTGAACTATTGTTTCTCTATTATTATTTTTAACTTCTTCATGTTTACTTGAAACTTTCTGAATATTATTAATCATCTCACTTATTTTTACCTCTGACGTTCGTTTTATTTCTTACTAAATTAGCCACTTCTGGAATATCAATTTTTACATGGTTTACATCCATGGATTGATCATTCACTACTGCATTGTGTGGCAGTTGTGTATGACTAGTACTAGCCACTGTCGGCTCTTTGTCTGACAGCAACTTCTTCATTTTTTCTTGGGCTTCTCGAGAACATTTCAGACGTTTTCTTAGCTCTTCCATGGGAACCATCTCTTCTTCAGAAGACGAATGTTCCCTTATTTGTCTCTTTGAGTTGATCAATTTTGCCAATGGCTTATCATACTCACTTCCATCACTACTGTCACCAGTATCAGTAGAAGAGTCAGCTGGTAGGGCTACATAACGTTGTATACGTTTTGCTTGGTTCGGTTCAGGTACCTCCCACTCCTGGGGTGCTAAACTAAGGCGTTCCCCATGACATTTAATTATTCTACGAGTTAATTGGTCTTCAATTTTGTAACTCACAGGTCCTGTCTTCTCGATAACCCTAAACGGATATTCCCATTTAGCTTCTAATTTACCTTTAGGTTTCCCATCAGTGTACATGACTGAATCACCAACCTTAAAGTCAATATTCTTTGCTTTTTCATTATATAATCTTTGCTGTTTGATTACACGTTTCTTTTGTGTGGCTTGTTGCCTTGAAAATGCTTTATGTTGTTCCTGTAGGGCTATTTCGTGGGGTTCTTCACCCATATATTTTTCTCTGGGCTTGAGTATATTATCTAATGGTAAAACTACATCACGGCCATACACTAAGTAGAATGGAGAGAAACCTGATGATTCACTCCCATTGAACCTAATGGCTGCCAAAGCCTGATTGAGAAATAGGTCCCAAGTTTCAAGTTCTTTTCGAGCCAACTTAGCAATTGTATCATTTAAGGTTCTGTGAAACCTCTCTACTTTCCCATTTGATTGTGGATGATAGTAGGAAGTTGTCACATGATGTACCCTAAAGTATTCCGTCAAATGTTTCATTACTACATTACAATTTTCAGATCCATTGTCTGTCAGTAATTCTAAAGGACAGCCAAATCTTGGGAATATCTGATCAGTTAGCAAATTAGCTATGGTCTCTGCACGTTTATCTGAGACAGGAAATGCTTCAGGCCAGCCAGAATATACATCTATAAACGTAACTATATATTTATTTCCCGACAGTGTTGTTGGGAACGGACCACTCATATCCAAAGCAATTTTAGCGAATGGATATGGAGGTCGGTCAGCTTCTTGTAAGGGCAGTTTATGTTTCCGAGTATTTCTTGCTCTACATGTAAGACATTTTTCAACATAATGATAAATTTGTTTATATAAGTTCCACCAATAATATTTCCTACTGATGTTATAGTATACTTTATCAATCCCTAGATGTCCTAGGTCGTCATGGTATTGTCTTAATACATCCTCAGTCAAGTGTTCAGGAATACACAATCTTACGCGTGGTTCATTATCCACTGCACTGATATAATATAACACTCCCTCAATCATCAAATATTTACTACTAATACTTGATGGGGTGTTATTACTTAAGTATTTCTTCACAATTTCCACAATCTTTTGGTCTTTTTCTTGTTCTATTTTCATGTTTAGGTTTTTGTAACTAATACTCTGGGGTTCCACAGGAGTGTCTTGTTTGTCTACTTTGACATGAGCATATTTTCTAGGGTCAATTTTATTGCTATTAATAACTCCTACTTGTAATGCCTTTTCTGTTTCCACATTATCCATTTCGTAATCTGGGTCAGCATTTGCAATCCCTTCAGGTAATCTAGAAAGTAGGTCAGCACAGGTATTTTGTCGACCAGGTAAATATTCGATCTTACAGTTATAGCTGGCTATTTTTAATGCCCATCGTTGGACTTTAGCATTGTTCTGTTGGCTTTTCAACAAATATTGCAAAGGGGCATGATCTGTCTTAATGACAAACTGTGCTCCCTGCAGATAATTGTTGAATTTGTCTAATGCATAAGATATTGCAAATGCCTCCTTTTCAAAAGTAGACCACTTTTGCTGAGTTTCACCCAATTTATGCGAAAGGAATACGATGGGTTTTTCATCTGGTACTCTTGGCAATCGACCTTGTTCATTCTCACAAGGTTGGGCTAAAACCGCTCCTACACAGGTGCCAGAAGCATCGGTGTAAAGTACGTATGGTTTCTGAGGATTTGGGTATGACAAATGTGCTACCTGGGTTAATCTCTCCTTTAGCTCTTCAAATGACTTTTGTTGAGCCTCCTTCCAGTGGAACCTTGAATGTTTCTTAGTCAAGGCTATTAATGGCTGAGCTATGTCACTAAAGCATGGAATGAACCTTCGATAATAACTGACCATCCCCATGAAGCTTCTCACTTCAATCACAGTTTTTGGTGGGATTAATTTTCTTATAATTTCAACTTTAGATAATTCTGGCTTGATTCCATCTTGGCTTATTATGAATCCAAGATAAGACGTTTCTGTCTGAAAAAATGAGCACTTTTTAGCTTTTAATTTTAATTTATGCTGTCATAACCATTGGAATACCTGTTTAATATGCTCAATGTGCGACTTAACATAACGGCTAAAAATTAAAATATCATCCAGATAAGCCAAAGAAAATTCTTCTAGGCCTTCCAGGACTATAGTCATGAGCTCCTGATAGGCACTAGGGGCATTAACAAGCCCAAAAGCCATTACATTGAATTCATAAAGGCCTTTGTGACAAGTAAAAGCTGTTTTTGGTCTATCTTCTTCATCCATCTTGACTTGCCAATAACCTGACTTCATGTCAAGAGTCGTAAAATACTAACAACCATTCAGTAAGGTGAAAATGTCATCAATCAAAGGTAACGGCCAGCTTGTCACTTTCGTGACTCGATTTAATTCTCTAAAATCGACGCAGAATCGCTTCGAGCCATCTTTCTTGTCCACTAGCAAACAAGGAAAACTCCAAGCGCTATTAGAGCGTCGAATTATACCAGCATCTAACATTTCCTTCAATGCTTCATCCATAATCTTTCTTTTTAATAAAGGTACCCTGTATGCCCTTTTTCTAATAGGCACTGTGTCTCCAGTATCAATTTTCATTTTTATTGTATCTGTTTGAGTTAATTCTTTGTCTGTTCTCGCAAATAGATCTTGATTTTCATTAATTACTTTCATTAACAGGTTTCGTTTATTTGGTGGCACCTGGATTTCTGATTCAGTTATTTTATCTTCCCCCTTATCTGGTCCTACCCTTTGTTCTGTCATTAACTGTTTAACTTCCAATAATTTTTCTCCTTCATTTACGGGTTCAAGTTTCCCTATTATACATCCCAGCTTCAATGTGTAATGTTTATTAGTACTATTAACTATCATCACTGGTATATTTCCATTCTCATTTGCTACTATGCTGTTACTAACAAGTAAGCCTGGTTGCTCGGCTACATAGCCTGTCTTTAATCCATAATGTTCTAAAAATTTTGAAGAAAAAGTCGACCTTGCACCAACTGCCTTAGCTGTACAAAGACAGGTGGTTTGTGGTGCTAGTTCTACCTGATTAACCAAACGTGTAAGACAACTGACATGTAAATCTTTAACCAGAGGTATATATTGGTCTTGTAATCTCAATTTTCTCATTCCCCAATAAGTGGTAATGTCATTTGCAAGAATCCAATCCAATCCCAGTAGCATACTTCGATTCAATTCATCCAATACCAAGAAATTATGTCTTTGGTAAATACCTTGTATATGAAACTCTAACTCAGTGATTCCCCGAGGGCAAACGTCATTTCCTGTAACGCCAGAAATTCGCGGAAGTTGGTTCTTATCCACCCTCAACTTTGGCCTATTGTGCAAATTTTTCCAGAATTTTGTACTAATTCATGATGTTTGTGCCCCTGAATCAAGGAGGGCTCGAATCTTTTGCTTACCAATATGTATTTGAACACTATCTAAAGAAGCAGTCCCAATATTTATATTAATTGTCTGTATTTTAGCAGACTTTTGTTGTTGTACTTTTCTTGGGTAATTAACATTGTTTATTACATTATTTGTTCTTGGGTTTTTCAAATTATCTCCCTTCTTCCTATTTTCTTCTTATTTGTTCGATCTTGACTTCCTAATTTCTTATTTCCTGGTTCAATTTTTGATTCTTCAGAATGTTCTGACATATATACCTTAGTACTTGTCGGAATCATCTGAGTTTCATTTCCTTTTATGTTCATGTAAGCATTTTTCACAAGTGCTACCATTTCAGGATTTAAATCCACTATGTGTATTTCCTTAAGATTGCTATTATTATTATTAGCAGCAGAATGGTCTTGAATGGCCTCAACATAAATTTCTGCACACTTATTCTTGGGTAACCCATATATGCCACTACTAATAGTAGGCATGGCTACTATCTGGAATTTTCTTTCCTCACTCACCTGTAAAATTTTCCTTATGGTTTTATACAACTCATAAAAACATTTATTTTTATCAGTGTAATCGCTCCATCGAGGACCAACAGCATGGATAACCTTGAGGCATGGTAGATAACCACATGTGGTTACTACATTATCACTTACATGTAGATTTCCATGATGTTGTATGTGTTGTTGGCATTCTTTCATAAGAGCAGGCCCAGCACTATGAGCGATTGCCTTGGCAACGCCTCCGCCATGTGACAGCTGACTATTGGCAGCATTCACTATGGCATCGGCATTTAGCTGAGTGATATCGGCCGGGTATACCTCCACCTTCTTCATACTACCACAATTTTTACATATTTCCCCAGGTGTATAAGGGTTAATTTCTTTGGGTTCGGTTACCTTTTGTTTTGTTTTGGTCCTCCTCATAGTCACTTGTCTGTCTGTCAAAGGGCTGGGTTTATGTTTTAGCAAACACTCTTTCCAATGATGCCCCAAATTTGTACACTTTTTGCATTGATTAGCATTGCCTGTTACTGGAGAGCTATTTTTAATTTCCCCACATTTATTCATTCTTATTTTTGGTTTACCATTACTGAGAACACTATTCTTGTACCCATGAGGTTTATTGGTAGTGTGAGGGTTTGTTTTCATAGGAGAACCATCCTTGGGCCTCGTTAACTCATGTTTAACTGTCACCCTGGGAGAATTATTTTTGATTCTTGTAAAATATTTATTTTGCTTCTGGTGATCCTGAGTCCCATATTTCTTAGTTGGGTTATACACAAACTTATGTCTATTCTCATTAACCCTTAAATGCCTCACTTCTCCCATCCGTTTAATACTATTTTTTCTATTTTCAGTTTCTCGGTTTTTGGGAGCTTGTGATTGTTGTAACTTAACCCCGCCTACTGCCCCGTGTAGACAGAGTTCTGCTCGTTTAAATTAACCCTGCAATTCTGGGCGTAATGTCCTAATTTCCCACACCGAAAGCAGGTAAAACCAGGTCCCCCTGGTCCCTCATTGGGTTGCTGTACGTCTAACACCCGTACCTGTTTTATTATATTTACCCTACAATCTTTTTTTACATGGCCTGGCCGGCCACAGCGGTGGCAGATAGGCCGATTAACCCTCATTGTTCCCTGGAACCTATTTGTATTATTTGTGGGATACCGATTATTATTCATATTTCTGGTGGGCATAACCCTAGTATTTTGACGCGGAACATGTTGACGTAAATTACCGGTTTTTGGTCGGTTATATGTCCTTTTGGTCAACATATTTACACTGTGACGTCGCCTATTTGTGTCCACTTCCATTGATTCGATGTTCCTATCATCCTCATTTTCTCTGCCAATATGATCACGTATGTTTGGCTCTCGCATTTCCCTGGTTATATTTTTACACCATGTGGGCATTCGTACTCCCTGACCTTGACAGTCTGAACGGGCTCGGAATTTAATTCGTACTGTGGACTCAAACATAGCCTTACTTAAAGCCTGGTCAAAATTCACAGGGGCTGCCCTAATAAGCTTGTATTTCATATCCCCATCATACAATCCATCGCAGAAGTAGTCAGCGATTAATTGTTGGATTATCGGTTCATCGATTTGTTCACCATAGGCCTCTTTTGCGAGGTCCAATAATCGTTCCCCATAGCCTACTACAGTCTCATTTTTCTCCTGTTTCATATAGCGGAGAAACTTTCCAGCGATCGCGGTATCCATCACTTCAGAATAGCGCAAGCGTAATTCCTTATATAAGTCAGCCCATTTCAACTTTGGGTCCTTTCGCATAGACCGCAGCACAAAATCAGACACCACATGGTGACTGGTTTGTGCAGCGATCATCTTGCGATCGTCTATTGGTATTCTGTTTGTATCACAATAAAGCTCTATTGATTTTATCCACTCACGGAAATTGCAAGGGTTGCCATCAAAGCATTTAATTTGGGAGGCAAGATTTTGAGATCGAGTTGCGGCAGCTGTTGTCGCATTATGTTCATTGCCTTCCTTTAGAGATTCATGCAAGTCTATGATGGCTTGAGCTGCAGCATCATTTCCCCCAGCAGTTACTGTGGGAGTTTGGGGTCCAACATTACCCATTTTGAACTCATCCCTCAACCTACTGGTCACTGCATCAATGTCCAGTTGGTGTTGGGTGTCCAAAATAGTTTTTTGTCTATTTAATTCTACTATATGGTCTCCCCTTTCCTTTGCTATTATCACCTGTAATGCCTGATCGGTTTGCTGGTGGGCACTCTTTTCATTAACAAGTGCAGACTCTGCTAAGTCACCGCGCTCTGTAGCCTTTTCTAATTGTTGTTCCCCAGCAATCAATCGCATTTGGAACTCCAATTCAGCTTGTTCTAGTCGCTTTTGGGCCAATCTTTCTGCGCGTTGCTGTATTTCATGTTCCATTTCTGCACTTGGCACTGACATTTTTGTGGGGTTAATTTAATTAATTTATCTAGCAAATTATTCAGAACTTCCAAATATTAAAATGAAGCGATTTGTGTGGATCAAGGTGCTATTATTACACTCAACAATACAGTTCTGCTGGCAACAAATGAAAATGTACTAAATTTGCACCTACCTTGTTTATGTAAACACTTGACGAGTTCTTTCCAGTAGGCGTTCAAAGTCAGTATCGTTCTGTTTCTGTCCTTGAGTCACGGTTCTCTGTTGATGTGTCTCTAAATACTTTAAAAATGTCAGTAACAAAGCCCTGTGTGCTCTGTCTAAGCTCACTTGCAAATGGAAAGTTTGTTCTTTAACCACTGGTGTTGCTGATGCTTCCGACATTCACTTCTTCTTAAGGTATCATGAAGGGAATACTTTCTGTTACTTTCTCAGAAAATACAGTGTCTATTTGTTGAGCTAACTGCTAATAGTCACTTTGAATAGTTTTGATTAAGTTTTTCTTCACTTTGTCAAAGAAAAATAGCATGGAAATGTCAAATTTCACACTTAAATTTTCGGCACAGCTCCCCTGCAAGCAGTATATGTTCAGCTTCCCTGGTCTGACTGTTCATAAATGGATGTAGTGTCCCACAGTGGCAGGTATTCTTCCCCTGAATTGGAAGATTCTGGAGATTCTGGTGTTTTTCCCACTTACACACACAAATTTTATCAAAGTCCAAGATCCCGTGGTCGCGGCACCAAAGTGAAAGGGTTAATGTGGCGAAGCCCTCCACGTTGTGATTGATTTTTGGCCTCGTTCAGTCTAGATCATCTAGGCTCCACCACACTCCACTTTCAACTATAACTGGAATAAGTCTGGAAAATGAACCAAGTTCCTTGGAGTCTGAATTCTGTGGTACATGGGTCAAACACTCAATACAAGACAAGACTGTCTATACAGTGGGATGTATAAGCTAACCTTATACACTTTTATTAACTTACAACTTTCAATATAAGTACAGTGTCCTACACTGGAGTCCCTCTGATATGTGTTAACAACTCAAGTATGAACATAATAATTTCTATCTGAGAAAAACATTTCTGAAAGTCCGTCCTGGAAATAATAACCCACTGTAGGTTTTTAGATGTGATCAGCATGAGTTTTCAGAGGAGACTGCTGACAAAATGGCCGACTGGGGATTATATATTATTAATCACGTGGTTTATTTTCCTGTTAAAATCAGGAAAACTTTCCTTAGGAATTTCGATGCCATCTTTGTTGACGTTCAACTTCAGTATCAGGGAGTTAAACTTTCATGTACTTTCATGCCAAGTATTGGGGGTACAATCTCACTTGGCAGAAAAGTATCAATTGTTGCACTCTCCTGACCAGAGATGGAGTTCCTTGTTAAGTGCTTAACTCCGATATATTCTAGCTTATAATTGGCTTTTGATAGGTTTTATATCCTTATTACATTTAATATCACGTACCCATACCTCTGGTAAGTGGAAAGCCAATTATTGTGATTGGTTTTAGATATGTCTTATACCTTTAATTCCAATATTGTCACAAACCTCTCTAAAACAGTCAGATTAGAATTGCTTTATGACATTAATCTCCAATACTCCTCGAGAGTAATGAGATAATTAGTTATACCTTCTCTTAAACAATGGCTTTTGGAAATGCTTTTACCTTTCTAATCTTTCAACTTCGTGGGAAACCACTTTTACCTACACACCTGGACATTGAGATCATGATAGTATTATTTCACTAACCTAATTGTTCGAATAACTTTCCACTGTTCTCTTAAAGGGATTCTTGTGTAATGTAAATACTTGTGGCTGCTAACACTTTCTGACAATAACTTTCTACTGCTCTCTTAAAGGGGCTCTGTTGTAATGCAATGTTTATGGCTGCTAACATTCTGTGGCTCTATCCACAATGTGAGCGTTTTCTAAGAGCTACAAGCTCATTAAGCAAGGGGGGGTTCTCACGGGGCTAGGGTGCATTTCGTTACAGAGAGCTAATGTAAACACTGGGAACAATCTCAATACATTCCTCAATCATATTCACCTAATATATCGCAAATGTGTCACAAGAAAATTTCACAATGATGTGTCAAATATGTGGTGCTTAGCAAACTTTGAGTGGTATATATAAATGTCTCAACAATATTGGTCTTTCATACGTTACTGATCTTCTTGTTCCCCACAAACCTGTCAGGATTCTCAGGTCTAGTTTTTCCAATAACTTAATTTACACATCTTGCAACCTTCTATCATGCGGTGGTCGCGCTTTCTCTGTCGCCGGGCCGAGACTCTGGAATTCGCTTCCCGCTTATATGAAGACGCCATAAACTCTCGACCAGTTTAAATCTGCTCTGAAGACCAATCTCTTCAAGCAAGTATATAACACCGAGCTTAACCTTGGTTGATTAATAGCTGATAGTTGTTACTTTTTCTTTATCTTTTTGTATATATTCAGCATCAGTCTTAGAGTCGATTTATTTATACACCATGCGTATACCCGATATTGTAAAGCACGCGAGCACACTGTGGAACCGAGACTGTAAACTTCATTACTATTATTTTCATTATTTTCGGAGTATGAAAGCCTCCCTTTTGCCAAAGATTGGAGCACGGGACAATGTGACAAATGCTCCCCCATGGACCACTGCAGCACTAAGCTTACGAAAGTCGACAGAGAATTTCGCTTGGAGCGCGAACTAGTCGCAATTTGGATGAAGTCCCCCGTCTTAGTCCCTCCACACAAAACTGTGGTATCGCGCCACTATTGAAAACGATATGTAGGAGCATTGTTTGGCCACATAAAATATATTAATTGATTATTAGTTAATCTTTTTTTCCAAATCAGTGAGGGAGGGGTGGGGGCGGGATTTTATTTTTAATTTTTATTTTTTTCTTACATATAATCATCATGGATTGGGGATTTTCCGCTGTCTCTTCACACACAGAATATACAGAAAATGCTGAATTATACAAATTAACACATTTAATTTTAACTCTCATGGACCTAATTCCGACATTGATGACTTTTTACAGCAACAAAACAGGTGCCCCAACATGCTGCGATGGGGAAACTTGCAAGTTACATTCTAAGTGCCTTGGCAGTCATTTCTAGACAAGTCTTGGCTGCCTACTTAGGCAGCCAAGACTTACCTAGAAACAACTGCAAAGCCACAGGATGTAGACTGTTTTTAGTTATTCTCTTCAGATTTCAGTTATATACATCAATCCAAAAATGTAAAACTTTTCGAGTTTCCCACGCAAGGTAATAAAATGCCCAATGAGGAGGTCCCATTTCAATGAGGAATTGCCTGAGAATCAAACACTTTATTTATTTCTTTTGCCTTATTTTCGTTTAATTTTCTTGATTTTCTTTGATTTCACAATATGTTATTGAGAAATCACTTATCGCGATCTAATCGAGAACAGGGTCACTTTCTGATAGCAATACTGTAGCACTTCATAAATTTGATTTCAAGTATTTATGCTCTTCGACGTGATTATTTTTGCCCCCCCCCTCGTCCTCGAACTGCCCATCGAAATTCATAATTTATATATGGGGTACGAGTCCTCTCCCTTGTACATCTCACACAAAGCACTCCTGAGGTGGAACTAGAGTTGGGTGGTATTTAAATGTCAGACCCGGAGTTGGTATCAGTGTTTTGGGGAGTGATTTACTGTACTGTATTCTGCACTGACACATACCACACGGTATTTTCGGTATATGGCCCATGCAGCTCTGTCAGTCACAGTTCTACAGTAGTCAAGGACTCAGAATGCTTATCTCCAACTATCAACTCAAACTCATGACGACAGTAAGAAGTGGCAAATTTAAATGAATAGCACACCCAACAGATGCTCCCTGAAATGCGAATTGATGGAAACAACATACTGATTTTTTTTCAAATGCAGAACTGTGAAATGGTTTAAGCCACATAACGAAATAACAAAAAAACGTGTGGAAGGACAACGTTAACAGCACACTGTAAACCTGTATAGGTCGTACATCAAAGCGAACTTAAGTTATCATCCGGAAACCATTGATTTTACCATTTGGCGACATTTCAAGGGGCATAACTCTAAGTGCCATAACAATGACCTGCATTTTATGGTATATAGTAATGTTGCAAAATTATAATGTCGTACATCAAAGCGATCTAGATTTATCATCTGGAAACCATTGATTTTACCATTTTGCCACTTTTCAAGATTCATAACTCTGGAATGGTAAACGTCATAGCAGTGAAAATTGAACCTGATCTACAGTTCATGGTATATAGTAACGTTACAAATTTATAAGGTCGTACATTAAAAGGAACTTGATTTATCATCTGGAAACTATTGATTTTACCATTTTGCAGATTTTCCAGGGGCATAACTCTGGAGTGGTAAGTGCCATAACAATGACAATCGTCATGTACTAATGTTGCAAAATTATAAGGTCGTGTACCAAAGCGAACTAGAGTTATCATCCGGAAACCATTGATTTTTTTCATTTTACGACTTTTTAACGGGCATAACTCTGGAACAGTAAATGCAATAACGGTAAAAATTGAACCTGACCTGCATTTCACTCACGGCAGTAACGTTGCAAACTTATAAGGTCGTACACTAACGCGAACTAGAGTTATCATCCGGAGACCATTCATTTTACCATTTTGCGACTTTTCAACGGGCATAACTCTGGAACAGTAAACGCCATAACGGTGAAAATCGAACTGGTCCTGCATTTCACGGTAGGTAATAAGGTTACGAAATTATAAAGTCGTACATCACAGCAAACTAGAGTTATCATCCGGAAACCACTGATTTTACCATTTTGTAACTTTTCAAGGGGCCTAACTCTGGAAAGGTAAGTGCCATAATGGTGAAAATCGAACTTGACCTGCATTTGATGGTAGGTAGTAAGGCTGCAAAATTATAAGACCCGACATCAAAGCAAACAAGAGTTAGCATCCGGAGACCATTTGTTTCGGACGGACGGACGGACGGACAGACGGACAAGGCGGCGACTATATGTTTTTTTCGGGGAGCATAATAAAACAGGAACTCGCCACCGATCCAGGTGCGTCGTTAAGTAGGGCTTGGGGAGGGACATTTTCGTCAAGATTGATGTCTAAGGCTAAAAGATGTGTTTTGATTCTCAGGCAATCCCTCATTGAATTTGAACACCCTCATTGGACATTTTTATTGCCTTTCAGTGTCTTCCAATATTAGTACAAACTTAGGGCAAACCGAAACCTTTTACATTTTTTGATTGATGCATATTTATTTAATTGCGTCTCCAATATGTTTGCCTTGTTACAATTTATGAGAGAATGCCTCGAGGCACTCTCCCATAAATTGTAACAAATCCCCATAGATTAAATACTTTTACTTCAAACATAATATGAAGAGCACTGAAAGCATATGAATCCTTTGAATTGCTGTACCCACAGTTTGTCTTTAGAGGAATGTTTTATTTTTCAAATTAAAATTGAATTTATTTGTATAAATATACACGTTCTATATTTCTGTGTATACAGAGACAGCCGAAATTCTCTCCATGTTTGGTCACTTTTTGCAAAAGAAAAACATAATCCCCCCTCCCTCCCTCCCAGTCCCTCCCTCCCCCTCCCTCATTGATTTGAAAAAGAAAATGCCCGAAAATAAAATGATTTACTTTGTGTGGCCTAAGATATCAATTGTCTCTTACCAGTAATTAGGTACTTCCTTAATTGTTTCAATTTGCTAATTGGTCTAATGTTACTCACACAGTCGGTCATAAAAATGGAGGTATGCAGTGCCCGATCTGGGCTGTTGGTGAGAGGGGTGGGCCGATCTGGGCTGTTGGGGAGAGGGGTGCGGCCGATCTGGGCTGTCGAGGAGAGGGGTGTGGTGGGGGCAGCGTGATCAATTTGGAGTACCGATACGATGTGTTTACTAAATGAGAAGTTAAGTCACGATAACTACATATATATTCTATATATTCACAAATAAATTTCCAATATGTCTTCAGCTATATTTAAATATAATCCCGACTGACCAACGTCCAACAATTATATTTAAATATAATCCCGACTGACCAACGTCCAACAATTATATTTAAATATAATCCCGACTGACCAACGTCCAACAATTATATTTAAATATAATCCCGACTGACCAACGTCCAACAATTATATTTAAATATAATCCGACTGACCAACGTCCAACAATTATATTTAAATATAATGCCGACTGACCAACGTCCAACAATTATATTTAAATATAATCCCGACTGACCAACGTCCAACAATTATATTTAAATATAATCCCGACTGACCAACGTCCAACAATTATATTTAAATATAATCCCGACTGACCAACGTCCAACAATTATATTTAAATATAATCCCGACTGACCAACGTTCACCAATTATATTTAAATATAATCCCGACTGACCAACGTCTAACAATTATATTTAAATGTAATCCCGACTGACCAACGTTCAACAATTATATTTAAATATAATCCCGACTGACCAACGTTCAACACTTATATTTAAAGATAATCCCGACTGACCAACGTTCAACAATTATATTTAAATATAATCCCGACTGACCAACGTCCAACAATTATATTTAAATATAATCCCGACTGACCAACGTTCAACAATTATATTTAAATATAATCCCGACTGACCAACGTCCAACAATTATATTTAAATGTAATCCCGACTGACCACGTTCAACAATTATATTTAAATATAATCCCGACTGACCAACGTCCAACAATTATATTTAAATATAATCCCGACTGACCAACGTCCAACAATTATATTTAAATATAATCCCGACTGACCAACGTCCAACAATTATATTTAAATATAATCCGACTGACCAACGTCCAACAATTATATTTAAATATAATCCCGACTGACCAACGTCCAACAATTATATTTAAATATAATCCCGACTGACCAACGTCCAACAATTATATTTAAATATAATCCCGACTGACCAACGTCCAACAATTATATTTAAATATAATCCCGACTGACCAACGTTCAACAATTATATTTAAATGTAATCCCGACTGACCAACGTCCAACAATTATATTTAAATATAATCCCCACTGACCAACGTTCAACAATTATATTTAAATGTAATCCCGACTGACCAACGTTCAACAATTATATTTAAATATAATCCCGACTGACCAACGTCCAACAATTATATTTAAATATAATCCCGACTGACCAACGTCCAACAATTATATTTAAATATAATCCCGACTGACCAACGTTCAACAATTATATTTAAATATAATCCCGACTGACCAACGTCCAACAATTATATTTAAATGTAATCCCGACTGACCACGTTCAACAATTATATTTAAATTTAATCCCGACTGACCAACGTCCAACAATTATATTTAAATATAATCCCGACTGACCAACGTTCAACAATTATATTTAAATATAATCCCGACTGACCAACGTCCAACAATTATATTTAAATATAATCCCGACTGACTAACGTTCAACAATTATATTTAAATAAAATCCCGACTGACCAACGTCCAACAATTATATTTAAATGTAATCCCGACTGACCAACGTTCAACAATTATATTTAAATGTAATCCCGACTGACCAACGTTCAACAATTATATGTAAATATAATCCCGACTGACCAACGTTCAACAATTATATTTAAATAAAATCCCGACTGACCAACGTCCAACAATTATATTTAAATATAATCCTGACTGACCAACGTCCAACAATTATATTTAAATATAAACCGACTGACCAACGTCCAACAATTATATTTAAATATAATCCCGACTGACCAACGTCCAACAATTATATTTAAATATAATCCGACTGACCAACGTCCAACAATTATATTTAAATATAATCCCGACTGACCAACGTCCAACAATTATATTTAAATATAATCCCGACTGACCAACGTTCAACAATTATATTTAAATATAATCCCGACTGACCAACGTCCAACAATTATATTTAAATGTAATCCCGACTGACCAACGTTCAACAATTATATTTAAATATAATCCCGACTGACCAACGTCCAACAATTATATTTAAATATAATCCGACTGACTAACGTTCAACAATTATATTTAAATATAATCCCGACTGACCAACGTCCAACAATTATATTTAAATATAATCCCGACTGACCAACGTTCAACAATTATATTTAAATATAATCCCGACTGACCAACGTCCTTTAATTATATTTAAATGTAATCCCGACTGACCAACGTTCAACAATTATATTTAAATATAATCCCGACTGACCAACGTCCAACAATTATATTTAAATATAATCCCGACTGACTAACGTTCAACAATTATATGTAAATATAATCCCGACTGACCAACTTTTAACCCTTTGAACCCTGACGGTATCTTCTATGCCAGTTCAATGACAGCAGCTGGAAGAGTGCATATTCATTATTTGGGGTAGACCAATCAATATTTTCAAAGTGCAGCCTTGAGGCTGCACTTGGAAAATATTGAATGGATCACCCCACACAGTCAATTCGCAACCACCTCACTTAATGAAATTATGACAAATCATGGCCTCTAAAGCGACCTATTGGTTTAACTTCTTGCATGCTGCTGGTGGATATTTCCACCCAAAGCACGAAATTTCTTGCCACAGAAATAAGTATAATTTGGGCACATTTAACCCTTTAACCCTGGTGGTATCTTCCATGTCAGTTCAATGGCAAGAATTGGAAGAGTCCACATTTATTATATGGGGTTAGACCAATTAATATTTTTAACGTGCAGCCTTAGGGCTGCACGTTGAAAATATTTGATTGGTCTACACTACACATTTATCTTGTATCCATCCCTCTTAATGACATTATCACGTAGATTGTGATGCGGCCGGAATAACGACCCCTAGGGTTCAAAGGGTTAACCAAATATTTCCCATGTAAATTGAATGGACTTTTAGCTGCGACGAGCAGCTCTATATATGGCAATGTCGGTCGGTCGGTCGGTCGGTCGGTCGGTCACCAACGAGTTTAAAAAACACCATAACTCCTAAAATACTTGATGGAATGACACTATACTTGGTATGCAAGTGTATCTTCATGATGTCCACACCCTCTCAATAGTGCATGTCATTCGGATAATTTCTGTCACATTTATGGACTTGTCACCAACGAGTTTTTTTGTCACCAACGACTTTTTTTGTCACCAACGAGTTTTAAAACATCATTGGCGTTGCACGAATCGTCGCAGATTCGGCACTGTGACAGTGCGCCACTCTAGTTCGTCAAATATAGTCATGGCTGCTTCACAGCAGCCATGACTAAATTTGATGAAAAATATTTTAAAAATACTCAGCACGTTAAAACTTAAGAGTGTTGTTGAACTCTGAATTTACAAGAACTGAATGTAAAGGTGAACTCAACTTTGTAGTGTCGCAAAACTGAAACACTTATACATAAATATTGAGAGTAGAAAAAGGAATCAAACCATTAAATTCGATTTGGTGTTGTGACGATTTTTTTTCTCATTACAAAAAGAATAAGAATCCTATCCCTCGTGATTTTTTTCCAAAACCAAAAATAATAGCTTGTATCACTTTCATTTGGTTCTCGCGGTATTATGCTCAAAATGTTAGATTATTTATTTATTTATTGGTGTTTAAGGTCACATATTGATGCACAATGGCTAATCGTGACCGTCAAAATGTTAGAAGTGTAGAAACTAGAAAACGTTTATCTGGTTTCAACTGTATTCTATTAAAAATCGAGCAATGAGCCTGGAGCCGTTTGGATTGTGAAACAATCTTTTTATTTTCTTATATTAAGGCCAAAAAAAATAATAATCTGTTTCTCTGGCCCTTACGCATGGTCCTTTTGGCTGCCACATGCTCCTTTTTATAACCAATGTAAACTTTAAAAAAAAAATAAAAATTAAATGATTTATGTCTGATATTTTACCCAAGTTAAAAAAATTGATAAATTTGTCCCTTGAGTGCAAGAAGGCTTTGCAATGCTTTAGCATTACAAAGCCTTCTTGCTCTCAAGGGATGAAATACACCACCACCCATGCTGTTCCGAAGATTATGAGGCCAAAAACATGAACCAAGAACATTAACTTTTGATGGTAAAGAAATAATTACAGAAATAAAAAATAAAATAAAAAACCGCTCGCCCGCATGCAATTTCACAAATAATGGCCTGAGAAACAGAAGATCTACTTTGTGTGGCCTAATTAATTAATTAATCAATTAATTTATTGATTAATTAATTAAGTTATTTACGTTCACGCAGAGCAGGAAAGAAAATACAAGCTGCCAAAAAATGCCAACATGCCGATATTTTAAGATAATGCTCTACACACTAACATCTCGTCCAATAAATGTTAACTGGCTATGCAAATAATTATAAAAGTAATTTGGGGAGGGGGAAAGGGAGACTCCCCTGAACGTTATTTTTAGGGATATATTCCAGAGGACATCACAAAGTACTCTGAGTGTGCGACGGGTATATACCGTTGGCCACATACCCACCCTGACATTCCCTATTTCTGATTGAGCCAGAATCCCATTTAAGACTAGGGGACCGACCCCCCCCCCCCCCACCCTACAACGACCTTCCGAATTTCATGTCACCCCCCCCCCCCCCCCCCTCCTTAAAACACTTCTGTTGTAGAATCCTGGCTACGCGCCGGGAATGCCTCTGCTAAAGAGAATGTATACTGCCGAGTACTCTCTCAGTGCGCGAAGGGTACATATTCTTGGTCACATACCCACCGTTTTGGAAGGACGTACTAATGGGAGGTCAACACAGATTCAATTTCTACAAAATTGTCTGAAAAAATACCAAATCTGCTAACGGGAAAATATATTGCAGTAACGACCGAAATGACCCATACCGTTTTGGAATCCCACCAACGATTTATCATAATGCATTTTCAAACTATTTATTTCACAAATTGTTTGTAAATTCTCATTGACTCTTTGTATAGGATAGAATTGCTTTATTCTTACCATCCCTTGATATGCCTTTTTTCCATTTCGACAGCCACCAACATGGTGTATTTGCAAAGTCGCTCTAGATCAACCATCTCGTTTTTCAGGCGTAACTCCTAAATTTTCAACAAACAAATGTCGATAGATAAGAACACGAATTTATGTTGGAAGCTTCATACAAGTCGTGTTTTATTCCTTTGAATAACATGATGGGGGATGGAAATCCATCAACACAAAGTATGCGATGAAAAGTAATTGATGCTTAACCCAAGTCTACGTTCAGACTGAGTTGTGTCAGATTTATTATTGTTTAAATTAACCATTAACATATAAACCAATCATATTATTCGGCAAACGTATATTCAAAGCACACTTAACAATTTAGCTATCGCCAATGGTGGATACACTTGTGCGAAGGGGGCGGTGGGGCAGTTGTGCCCCTCTTCCCCTGAAGTGTGGTTTTAACACCCTCCTGAGACCACTTTGACTCGATCTATCAAAGAGGTACAGTATATGAAGAGTGGATTGCAACTAAATCACTCGCGGAGTGGAATTATCACTAAAAGTATCACTTTTAAATTTTGTAAATACGGACAAAAACACAAGCAATTTTTCAGCAAATGGACCTCCGGTTTTAACCCGGAGGTCCATTGGCTGGAACTTTGTTTGTGCTTGCTATGCTTTTCAATAAATTTTTTGCTTGGGTGGAATCTCCACTCTACGGGTGATTTATTGATAATACACTCTCCACGTACTGTACTTGCCAATCTGATATGCCTGGTGTGGTATGAAGGATAAGGGAGGTAATTATTATTATCCTCGTGTGGTATGTGTGTGTGGGAAGATGTGTGTGTGTGTGTGTGTGGGGGGGGGGGGGGGGGGGGGGGGGGTTATGTGGAGAAATCTCACCCGCAAGAAGGATAAAAATAATAATAGTAAGAAAAATAATAATTTTGTAGCCTAAAGCCCACACACACTGTGCTCTATGACTATACAAAATTGCAAAATGACTTATAGCAAAAGAGGGTGCGCGGTGGTTCAATAGATAGAGGTGCTGGCTGCAAGCCGAGAAGTCCTCGGTTCGAATCCCACCTGCGGCAACCGCGTTGTGTCCTTGGGCAAAACAATTCACCCCCATTTCGCACGTGGGGGCACGGTGGCTTTGTGTGCTGCCCCATCTACGTGCATAAATAAATATGGCAAAAGAAAAATAAAAAAATGGAGTTTGTTGCTGTGATTGTAAAGTCAGCCAGCTCAGGGTCAAACCACGAACAGAGCCCAGCAGCATATGTTCTGGGTAGGGGTGGGGGTGGGCGGTGATCAGAGTTTTTGCTTTTCGTCACCACTGTCTATCCGTATCCACTCTATGTTGTCGGGGTGTGCTCCAGTGTAGTGTGATTTTACAATGTGATTCTTATGAGTTGGTCGTGGCAGGGTCAAGTCACGAGTTGCAGCCAGCGGCAATGCTGACATCTGTTCTAGGGGTAGGGGCAGTAAATTGATTTTATGTAGCTCGTCGCTATTGCCTATACGTACCGACTCTGGTAGTACAGCGTGACTGCATGTGTGTGTGTTCGGTTGTTCTGGGGTCGATATTGTCGGAGATTACGCGAATGTGGTTTTGCAGTGTGGTTGTCATAATAATAATAAGTTTAAATCCACACATGTGCTCATTATCCACAAAGAACAAGGCCACACGGGTTGAGTTCAATACATGGAATGAGCAAACAGATCAACTTGTTCGGGTCCGGGAAATAACTTCGTAACGGGAAGAGATATCACAATGAAACTTACACAACATATGCACTACCACTGGGCGCTGTGACATTATTTATGGATTATTGTCTCAGAGTCATATATAGAAGAGGAACCAAAGTTCCTAACTTTTCTGGTAGACATTTTGCGCGTTTACATTATTTTACAACGCGGAAGTCGTCTGGTAAAAAAAAACGACGCCATCGCAACAATACTTCGGGTGTCTCCGCTGGCGTTGTTGGGAATCATCGACTGAAGCAGGTAATTATGCAAACATTATTGATCTGCATTACTCACCGCGGGTGGAACACAGTGAAATGTTTAATGGGATTATAAGGGGCATGGGCATAACATTTGTAGATGAGGTATAATAAATGGAATTATCGACCGACTCACCAAGGTCAAGGCCACAGACAGAGATCAACAGATGGAATGAGCGTGCACATCAACTTGTTCGTGTCCGGGCTATAACCTTTTAATGGGAAGAGATATCAGAATGAAACTTACACATGTGTACCACCACATATAGCATTCACGACTGGCTTATCAGAGTCAAGGTCATAGACAGAGATCAAATTTGTGAATACTCATTCCATTTGTTGACCTATATCTGCGACCATTCTCTTTGTGGGTAAATCGTGGCTTTTTCATGCGACACGCCATCTAGTGGTGGTACATATGTTGAATAAGTTTCAGTATAAAGGTATGTCCCAGACACAAACAAGGTGATGTGCATGCTCATTCCATGTGTTGGTGTTTATCTGTAACCTTAACCTCGGTGGGTTTTTGTACACGCCACTCCGTCTAGTGGTGGCACATACGTTGTGTAGTTTCATTGTGATATTTAAATAAATTTATGAATAAAGTGTTTTTTGAAACCATCTTGGACGCCATCTTGATTATCTCGAGTTGCAAAAGATTTACACCGTGACATTAAACGGATTTGGGTTCAGCACAAAAAGTTACCTTAGAAACGTAAAGAAAAACGTTGCCTACCCCAAAACTTTCAGGTTCGACCCTGTAACGAACTTCAGTTAATTATGTAGTTTGTTGTTTGTCAAGGCTAGTAGAGTGGTCAATTGTGCGTTGCTGGTTTAATTGCAGCTGCAAGGAAAAAGGTGAAATTTGACCAAAGTTAGATTGGACGACTCCTTAAGATCTTTGTCGAGTTAGTAGATGAATGTTTGGGACGTGCAGATAGACACAGTCGAGATTGACAGTTCAACTAAGTACGGTAACGCAAATTCTAAAGAACAACTACAGGGCAGAGAGTTGGATTGCGTATCGTTTGATGTGTGATATGTGATATGACAGTTCAAATTTTAAAAAAAGAAAATTTTAACAAACGCATTTAACGTCGTGCGCCTCTTACGCAGGGACGTGGTTAGAGGTTTCCGCTTGGGGGTGGGGGTGGAGGGTAGTGAATTTCCAACTAGGGGGAGGGACCGGGAGGGAGGAAACCCCCCTCCCCATATTTGGAAATTCACTACCGAGAAACATTTTGAAAATGAAGCCATGAAATGGGACATAAAATTGATTCTAGTAACTCAAGTAATTGATTCTAGTAACTCCAATTGGCTTGGAGTAAAATGCCAACATTGTCAGCGCCTTGTCTTGAAGAAGGGGACCATTCCAAATAGTTTGTTATTGTCACGAGATAGTTTGGATACTCCCCAATTTTAACAGAAACTTCGTAATTCTAAGAAAATTAAGGAAGTGTCGCGATATCATGGTAGCAATACTCTACCTCCGCAGGTTTCTGATGATGGTAGTCTAGATTATGAAAGCGATCCGTCATGTTCAAAGGCAATGAATATCGGTGCTTTTAACCCTCGCCGACTTTAAAAAAAAAAACAAAAAAAAAACGAGTTTTGAAATTGCCCCCTAAACGCAGCCCCGTCGCAGCATTTTGAAGTATTTTTAATGCTTAGCTTTGTTCTTGGATATCTGAAACATATTTGGCCACGAGTTGTTCTCATGAAATCTGATTATATTATAAGTTCTGGTACGAAAACGGTAGCAGACTTTCAGGAACCGTTGATACCTGCTATCAACTATATGAGTTGCACGCATATATTTTCCGTGTTCTGTACCCCACAGCCTTCATTTTGGTGTATATATATAGAATATAACCATAGTAGCTGGGTGTACCAAATGTTCACCCCGAATAGTCTTTGGCGCGCGGTTAACACCACTTCACCACGAGTGGTGAACATTTGGTACACCAAGCTACTTTGGGTATATTTTATTTATACCATGATTGTCAGATTAATAAGAGTTTAAATGTTAAATAAATCAATATTTACACGTGCGAATCTGTTTTTGTTTACATGAGCACCGGTGGGCGGTACTTCTGCTGGCAATTTTATCGCCGAAACGAAACAGAAATCGAAACGCACAAATTACGGGGCCTTTTTCATTTTAATAACATAATAACAAACTATTTCGAGTTATGGATGCTTTATTAACATGAGGCAGCGTATGTTTATTAATTTGTGGTATCTTAGGAGGTAAGCTTATTTAAAAACGTAATAAATAATTGCCGGTTTCATTTCATTCTTCACGAGGCGACGAGTAATAAATTTAGACAAGTTTGTATTCAAGGCGTGGTCATCAAAGATCAACTTGGATGTAGTTCCACTGTAGGTGTAAACTTTTACTATTGAATTCCCATTGCTGGTGCGTTCACCACGGTTGGTGTGTAAAGCTAAAATTGATGTCATAGGTGTTTTATATATTGTAGAATTGGTAATCATGGTATAAAATGTGTTAATATTTATTGGACGTTTATGGAATTTCCTCGGCTAAATCGGAGGCCAGAGGAGATCTAAAAGGACCGGTGTAATGTGGCAGTACTTTCCAGACCGGGTAAAAAAGTACCCTTGCAGCACGATGTGCTGTAGCTTTTCAAGAGTGGGGTTTATAGAACCTATCAACAGAGAGTTACAATAGTCAAGCCTGCAAGTAACAAAGACGCGAACAAGCTGTTTTGTATCAATCGGAGGCGGACTGGCCGTATGGTCCACCGAGAAAATTCCCGGTGGGCCCCTTATTTAGTGCCCACCAGCCCCCCCCCTCCCCCCCCAAAAAAAAAAAATAAAAAATAATACAGCACAACACCTGTTGGTGCGTGAAATTTCGTGAAAATGACCAAAAGGCGAAATGGATCTATTGCATAGACTGTCGGTATATCGATGTGTTCTCTCTGTGAGCTGCCAGTGGTAGTCCACAAAGAGGACATTTCGATATGCCAGTAGTCTAGTCTGCAGTTGATCGCTCAGATGAAAAGAAACAGCGTTCCTTCAGTTTCAAAAATCAAAATTTTCTCCGATTGCCCAAACTATGGTCTTTCCGATGGGTTCCCCACCCCACCCCTGTACAACCATTTTTGCCGATTGATCGATGAAGATGATACCAAAATGCCATCGACATGTCCTCTATGTGGAATGCCATTGGTCGTTCAGATGCAAGGAAGCCGCGTTCGTTCAGTTTCAAAAATCAAACTTTTCTCCGACTGGGCCGAACTATGGTCTTCCCATTGGCATAGCGGTGGTTCGAACCCACACCGAGAGAGTTTCCTTCGGCACCAACCGCCTAGCGAAACTATACTGAACCACGCACACCACTCGGCAACCGACAGACCCCAGACCGAAACTATACTGAACAACGCACACTACTCGGCCACCGACAGACCCCCCGCACACCACTCGGCCACCGACAGACCACCGGGGGTCTGTCGGTGGCCGAGTGATGTGCGTGGCGGTGGTCTGTCGGTGGCCGAGTGGTGTGCGTGGTTCGGTATAGTTTCGCTAGGCGGTTGGTGCCGAAGGAAACTCTCTCGGCGAGGGTTCGACCCCCCCGCCATGCCAATGTAAACAAAACCAGCGTCCTTTCTTAATTCTATGGCATCCGAGAAATTTGAAAAAGACAAGTGTCGCTGATTTCTTCTGAGGTGCAGTTCGTAGAATTAAGGGCTTAGATGCAACTATCTGATGTATAGTCTCCCCGACGGACCCCCACACCTGTACAACCATTTTTGCCGAATGGTCGATGGAGATGATACCAAAATGCCATCGAAATTTCCTCTAGGTGGAATGCCATTGATCGTTCAGATGCAAGGAAGCCACGTTCGTTCAATTTGAAAATTCAAAATTTTCTCTAAGCCTGGGGCCCCCTTGGTGGATTTCCCGGTAACTTTCCTTGGCCAAGACCGCATCTGGTGTCAACGAAAGGTCGAATGTTACAGATATTACGTAGAACCAAAAAAATGAACTCCCAACAATTAACTGTCAGATTTCCATCCATGAAATTACCAAGATTACTGACTCAGCTGCTGGTGGCAATCAATGAATCTTGAATATTGAGGGAGAATTTGGAAATTTTATCTCAGTTAAATTTAAGGAAATTTTCTGCCATCCATGCCTTGATGTCTGAAATACAATTCTAAATGTTGTCGCGTGTACCGTATACTATGTCATGAATTAGACTAATATACAGCTTCCTGTCAACAGAGTAAAAACCAAGACCATAGCTGCGGATAATTTCATCAACAGGGAGAACATAAATAATTCAGAATTATGGGCCTGCGACTGACCCCTGGGAAACGTCAAACCGAAGTGTCACTCGTTCTGATGATTTGGCGTCAATGACTACGGGTTGTGTGTGTCCTTCGAGGTACTGTGCAAACCCGTTAAGCGCGTGGCCCGTGAGGCCTTCTTTGTTCCAATCCTTCAGTTAGAATTTTATGGTCTATAATGCCGAAGGCGACGCTCAAGTCAAACAAAACAAGACCGGCAGGAAATTTGTGGTTTATCCGTGGATAAGAGAATGTCGTTTTGTACTCTTAGATGCATCGTTTCCGTTTCGGTTCTGCAATTGCACCTGTATGCAGACTGGAAGACTTCGGATAAGCCATTGGCAATCATATGGAGGGTAAATGCGAAATAAACGCCCAATAATCTTAGACAGAAATGCTAGATTAGAGACCGGTCGGTAGTTTTTTTCAAAATCTCTGACTCTTGTGATGTTTTGGAGGAGGGGGCTTGACTAAAGCATACTTCATGTTCGTATGAAGGACGCCCGACTGTAATGAGGTATTGACTAGTTTTAAAACTGGTGCATCCAATTCCGGAAGACATTTCTTTAACAACCATGTTAGAAGGGCATCTTTACGCACACTGTTTAGATGGTGCCTTGGGTATTAAAAGTTATCTCCGCCAACATGTATGGTATATGGAGATTTACCTGGATGTTGGTTTTTAAACACCGAGCCGCAGGCGTGGCGTTTAAATGAGACATCCAGGTATTAAATATCCATATACCATACATGTTGGCGGAAACTCCGCAATCAGTTAGACCAAACTCGTAAATAATTGTTTTGTTTTTACAAACGCAGGAGACAACAGATAGAGCTACACTACTGGAAATGTAAACATATCGGCAGCTGAATATTTGTTAACAGATTTGCTGATATTTTAATTTTCTCAAGTTGTTTGATTTAATTTTTCGACTATTTAATATATAACAGCAAAATATGACCGAATTGTCAGAAATCTGATGATATTTGTGACTATGTTCAGGTTTTTTGGTTCGATTTTTATATCGAGGCGAACGAAAGGAAAGGCTTTCATTTGAATCATATACCCCCGATGTTTCGTGTGCCCTTATACCCTGAATGTTGCACGCTCTCATATACCTTGGATGTTGGGTGCGCCCTTTGCCATGGTTATTTGTCCTAGGCATCTTGAGCAATCAGAAGACAGAATTTATCAGGATATAGGGACAATAACTTATGGTATCATAGAACTAAATATTTTCTCATAGGCGACCATTATAACAATTATGTGGAAAAAAATATGATCGCATCACTTAAAATTAAATATTCAAATACCTACATAATGTACAGACTTCACACAATTTTCTCTGGCCAGAAAACGAGGGGGTCATGCAACAAATAAGAGAAAAAATGCAGCAGGAAGTGAAGTACTGTCCTTGAACCCAATGTTTTCTGGGAATTCCCGACAAAATTACATAAATAGTTAACTGAATTGTTTAGACCCACAAAATACTTAGATCATCTCCTTTTTCTTGTGGAGTATCTAGTATTGATGTAAAAATCTAATAAAATGCTTTAACAGTTTTCTCAAGCAATAAGTTTTTTTCTGGGAGTCTTATTTTAGACTCTGATGCAATATCCGCAACATTTCAAGGTAGATAACTCTAAAACAAATATTTAGTTCAGCGATACCTATTTCAAGGCAGATAACTCTAAAATAAATATTTAGTTCAGCGATACCTATATGAATATCTTCGAGTGTTGACGGTTTGAATGTGCAAGCTGAGAGACTGCCTTTCGGCATGTGAGAAAACTCAGAGAGTGCTCTTTATCAAGCGAAGCCCTTATATCTTCAATCTTGACAACAAATAAACTAGAAACTCGATTTGCAAGATCCTTAGACGACGATGCTCAAGCAGTATGGTGGCATTTTGTCCACACAAAAGCTTTTCAATGGTAGTGGACAGAACATGTGGAGAATTTACATTATCAGAAATTGATTAAAATTATTTTGCTTCGCTGATCCAATAAGTTCGTTAATAAAGTTTCGTTGGCTGCTTGACATCTCGTCACCTGAGTTCCAATGTTTCTATGTAGGCAGCCAGTAGGCACATAGAGCACATTGGAACTCAAGGGACGATCTGTTTGTGAACGTACAGCTTTGTTTGTCGTCACTCATATTCAGTTTTGTGTCTCGGGGCGTTGGCATTCCTGATCTCATTGGTGAACCAAAATATATTTGTCTGGATCAAACATCTTTCCCCGAGGGCGTGATTAACCCATTCCATTCCAACACCATTCGGGGTAGATTTCCATACCATCGTACCCCGCATGACGTCATCGAAATGAAAATACTGTTTATGCGTATTTATATCGATTGATCGTAGAGAAAAATGAATTGCATAGTCGGAAAGAGCAAGAAGAAATCCTGCATATACCCACGCGTGGGCAGTGACGTTCACGCATGCGTTCACCGGGTAATAAAAATCATCATCGGAAAAATTTGAATCAATTAATTTTTTTGATGATTATTCCTATAATTATTGTTTGGAATCTAATATTATTGCGTCCGTGGAAATATTGCCCACACGTGGAAAGTGACCAGTCCACGACAGCGGTACTGTACTACGAAATGGATCGATATCTCATCACCGAGCTGGGTTAACATATTCAAACGAGTTGGGCCAGCTCACATTCCGGTGACGTCACTTTTGAAATTATTGCTCTGTTTGATGCCATGCGGCATGTGGTGGGAGAATCACCCACGAGTGGTGTGAGGATGGGATGGGTAGTTGTGTCAATAGTGCGGTGATTATTGAATATTCATATGACGATAGTCACGTGGGGTGGGTAAGATAAATCTGTCTTACCCAAGTATCTTATCCGGGACGCGTGTATCTCAATAGGCAGTTGATATTAACCCTTTACCTAACATGAAAAGAAGACGACACTTGTAAACAAAATTCTTGAATAACTAATTTTTTTTCATTTTTCTCGTTCCAAAGAGGGGTCATAACCTATGTTTTTGAGACAAAAAAAAATGAAAAAAATAATAAAAATTAATTGGCGATTTTTGTGAATAGCGCTGGCAGGTTTTGCCGTTACGTTGGGTAAGCGGTTAAAAGAAGCAGTCACAATGTCTGATATACAAGTCTCCATATGATACTGATAGCTCTCTAGAAATATTATGGACACTAACAAACCTCAGTGACATGCGTGGAGAACGTATGTACAAGATAAGCAGAAAATACCTATAATTGTATTCCGCTCTGCGGTATACAATTATAGTATTCCCTGCTTCCCTTTCCGTCAGATACGACTCCCGCCAGATATTGCGATCACATTTTTGCACCCAGCTACAAGAGATGCTCTCACCGGTGGTGACATGCGGGGACGCGATAGAAGTATCACGAATTCCCCCAAATTTGTTCCGTCCCATCTTAAACAAGAGGCCCCATGGGGCCTGGGGCGTTCACCTGACAATAGTTGTTTAAAGAAGGATTTAATTAACATCTACAGCTAGTTAACACTACAGAGGAAGGAAGTTATTTCATTATTTGTAACTTTGTTGTCCATGCCAAATGATGTTTTTAGTACTGGGATGCTACCACAGAAATAATGCCCCGATTTCCAGTAATACAAAATTTGGGAGTCCAAATATCAACCTAAGAAATTAACTTGAACAAACTTGAGTCTGAACCCTTCCCTTCACTTCCACCATGATGTATACAAAATGTGAAAGCATTCTGACTGGGGGATCTGAAGGAGAGGATTTTAAAAGAAATTTCCTCATATTGCACTAAGTTAAAATTCAGGCTCCCATAAAAAGCCCAAATATGAATTCAGGGACTCGATTTGAAGAAACTTGAATCTGACCCCCCCCCCCCCCCCCCCCTAGAAATGTTGTATACCAAATATCAAAACACTATAACAGGTGGTTCTGGAGAAGAAGACTTTTAAAGAAATTTCCTCATATTGCATCAAGTTGAAATTTGGGCTACCATAGGGTGCCCAAATATTAACCTAGTGACCCGATTTGAACAAACTTGAATCTCACCTTCTAGGGATGTTGTATATTAAATATGAAAGCATTCTGATTGGTGGATCTGAAGAAAGAAGATTTTTAAAGCAATCTCATATCGCACTAAGTTAAAATTCGAGCTACCATAGGGAGCCCAAACATTAACCTAGGGACCCGATTTGAACAAACTTGAATCTCACCCCCTAGATATGTTATATACCAAATATGAAAGCATTCTGACTGGTGGATCTGAAGAAAAAGATGTTTAAAGAAATTCCTCCTAGTGCACTAAGTTAAAATTGGGGCTACCATAGCGAGCCCAAACATTAACCCAGGGATACGATTTGAACAATTGAATCTGCCCCCCCCCCCCCCCTAAAGATGTTGCATACCAAATATGAAAGCATTCTGACTGGTGGACCTGAAGAAGAAGATTTTTAAAGATCTTTCCCCATATTACCCTAAGATAAAAATTCGGGTTCCTGTATTGAGCCCAAATATGAACCAAGGAGCTTCATTTTAACACACTTGTATTTGACCCCCTATGGATGCTGTATACCAAATATCAAAAGATTCTGATCAGAGATTGTTTTTTTTTTTAATTTATGCAAATATGCTGCTTCAGCATTTTTCAATACCCCCCCTATAGAACACACTGACACAACCGATGGCAATTTGTTTTACCATTCAATTCTACTGGTCCACTGGTCCTAAGGTTGTTTCATACCATATAACAGTTCTCTGTTCCATGTGGTTTGGGAAATATGGACCTTTGAAAATATTTCTATTTTTAGCTCCTGGGGTTCCCACGGGGACACGGGGAAAATGTTTTTGTGCGAATCAAGTACTTATAACTCAATAAGAACACAAATCAAATTTGGTTCAAATCGGACCACCAGTTTTGAAAATAGAAATTTCGATCGGGGCCAAAAATCTTGCCCCTCCCATTACAAAGGCAAATATTGATCCACGAACTTCGTTTGAACAAATTTGATTCTGCGCCTCAGAAGGAAGCTCCATACCAAATATCTAGTCATTGTACGTACTGGTTCATGAGATTTCATGAGAAGAAGATTTTTAAAGAATTTTGGTGAATTTTACCACCACACCCCTTTCCTATGAGGTTGGGCAAAATGCGATGTGAGAACGAGCAATCACCTCAAATAGAACTAAAATTGGTCCAGCGGTTTAGGAGGGGCAGGTGAAAATATGATGTTCACGGACGACGGACGACGGACGCCGGACGCCGGACGACGGATGGTGAGTGATCACGAAAGCTCATCCTGACTTCAGGTGAGCTAAAAATATCTGCATATGAACCTTTCCCAACACACCCACCTTGTAAAACGTATTTTTGTAATTTGTCGTATTTGAGGCTCCAGTCAACAGAATAAATTGGACGATCAGCAAACCCAGTCTCCAGCTCAAGATATGTTGAGGTGTCTCGGGTGGGATTGGGGATACAGGGACATAGCATGAATTTTATGAATGTGTCTTCAGGTGAGAGGGAATGGTTGTGGTGAGTTTTTTTGGTTTTTTTTTGGTTTTTTTTGGGGTGGGGGGGGGGGGGGTAAAACATCATCACGTCCAATCGCAACACTGCTTATGTACTGAAAATAGCTCGAGAGAGCCCGCTTCGAAAGCACCATCAGGGGCATCGAAACCAAATTTGGGCGGCGGAGACGAGAAATATAAGATCTTGGTCGAGCTTGGGGCGGAAACATGCCCCCTCTCAGTTCAAAACAAAGAGAGTCAGTTCTATATGCCTTCAATTTTTTTTCACAGCTGATGATCCTGACTGGGATGATATATAAATGCGAGTGCCGTCCGTCCGTCCATCCGTCTTGCCGTTCGTCGGTTTGTCTGTCTGACTTGATCGTTTATTTCGACACGTTTTGAAGCTCAAATTGACACTTGAGTGTAATTTTGCCCAATGAGAAAAAGCGATAGGTTTCAATAGAAAAAATAAGTTGAGGTCTATTGACCAGTAGCTGACAGATTATCTGAAGTAGGAGGATTAAGCAGTGCTTCAAGAAGTTCCCATCTTGTGAGAATCAATCGAGATTTTTTGGTTTTTGGAATACAATGTGAAGGGAGTCTAGTTCTGATTCACAGAATCGACGCAGAACTTCAATTAAACCATGTAAACTGGGTTGATACCTTCTCATCTTACAGGAATAAACGAACTTTTTGTACAGAAGGATTTAGAGAGCGAGATTATTTTCTCCCGACAAAAAGGTATTAATATTATTATTGCCAATTTTGTAACAAGACTGATTTTGCCATGTCACATTCAAAAAATAAATGTGACATCGCTATTTTGGTGTTAACCCTTTACCAAACGTAATGGCCAAAACCGGCCAGCGCTATTCACAAAAATCGCCAATTAATTTTTATTATTTTTTCATTTTTTGTCTCAAAAACATATGTTGTGACCCCTCTTTGGAACGAGCTCGTTCCAAAGAGGGGTCATAACCTATGTTTTTGAGACAAAAATGAAGAAAATTAGTTATTGAAGAATTTTGTTTGCAGGTGTCGTTTGCTTTTCATGTTAGGTAAAGAGTTCAAACAAAACGTACACAGTTCAGTTTCAGGCAACTTACTTTTAAAAAGACTGGAATGTGTAAATAGAGCACCATTTAAGATTTTATATTGTAGGGTTTGGAGGTAAGTATCATCTGTGATTATTTTATATTGTAGGGTTTGGAGGTAAGTGTCATCTGTGGTTATGAAAGGGCTTTTGTATGTCGATCTCCAATCCTCCTGTATGAGATTAGTATGCAAACGCTCCTCCCATTTCGTCTGAGAGTGGACTGGATCCGAAATCGCATTTTGCACAAATAGGAGATAAAATAGTTCGTTGGCCGTTTTTGTTTCTCAATTAATGGATTCAGAACAGAATCGAATTTTTTCCCTTTCGATTTTTTCCCGCCACAGTCTTGGCATCACCTTGTTTATCCCCTGGAAGACAGTGAACGTTGCTTTGATGTCATATTTTGTGAAAAAACGCCTCAAACGTTAAGAAGCAGCCTCCGCTCTCACCCAATAGGTCATTTAGAAAAACTACACCCTCAGCACACCAAATTTGGTTGAAGAAAAGTTTTTTATTGATTTTGATACTTCCGTTGTAGAAGATTGGTTAAGAGTGAATTTCTTCGGAGTCTGTAGGAGATTTGTTATTAATTACACCCATGACGCAAGGACGTGTTTCCCAAAAATGTTTGCATATTCCCCGACTTTTGTTAACACTTCTTTGTGTAGATACCAAATTTTGTCATTTCCATATTGTTCAAAGTCATCAAAAATAAGGGCATACCAGGGTGATATTATGGTGGGGTCTATCAGTTTCTTAATCCAAAACATTTTTAAAAATGACTGTATGACCGAATGTCAGGAAACTTAAGCCCCCCTCATTTGCAGCTCGATTCATGAGAACCGTACGCTTAATCTTTTCACTTTTGCCCGCCAATAAATAATGGAATATTGTGGATTGCACTGCGTCTTGCATATTGTCAGGTGGATTGGGAAGGACTGATGGACAACGTATCAATATTGGTAAAGCTTGCGTTTTTACGACGGTAATTTTCCCAATTAGGCTGAGATTTCTAAACAACCAGTCGTTCAGAAGTTTTTCCATCTTTCCAGATTTTTCGATCTAGTTTTGAAATATATAATTTTCACTAAATAGATCATACGTTATACCTAATATGGTGAGAAATTAATTGATATTTGGAGATTAGCTTCCTTTGAGGTCTATACTAAGGTTTGTTCAAAGGAAGATAGCGGGAGAATATTTTCGGAATAGTTTAATATAAATTTTACCACCGTCTTTTCACGTGAAACCCAGGATTTATCGGCAACTCTATCATAAAAATGGTATTAGTTGGACATTTGGTTTTCAAGTTATTGCGCAGACATTCAGCCACGGTTGCCATACTGCACATCCTAGAACACTGGCTGACTATTGAAAAGAACGTCCCTAATCCATCATACCAAGTGATTAGTTGGATATTAGAATTGCAAGTTATTGCAAATGTAAGCAAAGATCCAAGATGGGTACAATGTCTATTCTACATGATTATTGGGGAAACCTTACTGCTGTCAACGCCAATGCATCAGAAATCGGGAGTCGGCTGTTATTTTTGTATTTAAGGTCACATATTTCTGCACAATTGCTAATCCTAACCGCAACATGAAGATAAAGTCAAGTCTAGTTAATCGTTTACACCCATGTTACCCATTTTAGAGGACTTCCACCCAAGTCCGACACGAGGTGACTCTGGCGGTCGAAAGTGTCGTTAAACCCAAATAAATAAATAAATAAATAAATAAATAAATTAATAAATAAATAAATAAATAAATCCACCCATGTATGGGTGACTGGGTCCTATTTTACCAGTAAAATACGGTTTGTTTAGCACAATAAACAAACTCTGCTTCACTTTCCGGGGGTCCCGGGGCGTGGGGCTATGTTGTTAAATCATTAGTATGGTAATGCGTGGCGTTGATACGACGAGCGTTGACAAGACGGGTCCCCATGGTAGATTTCAACAGTCAGGCCAAATATTTTTTGAAATAAGTGAGGTTGGGAGGCTTGCATTTATTTTTGTGGTTGACAATGGTGAAATTAATTTTTATCGCAAAAATTATTCACATATTCTTGCCTTGTTAAAATTTATGGGAGAGTGCTTTTCGCACTCTCCTATAAATTGTAACAAGGCAAATCGAAACTGACTAAATAATTTCATTACACAAATCACATGAAGCTCATCCACAAAAATTGTGTTCAGTTATATTCATGCACCTTTTTTGAAAAATAAATATCGTTCACATAATATAGGTGTTACGTTCTGCAGAACATGCACAGAACGACACACGCGTGTGAATGGGTTAATTGAAATGGCACGAGTGCCTGCGCAGACAGATAAAACGAGAGGCCGCAGGCCTCTAGTTTTATCCTTCGGCGATGGCACACGTGCCATATCGATTAACCCATTCACACGCGTGTGTCGTTCTGTGTTTATTACACGCCTTCACGTCTATAAAAACAATTATTAGAACGACATTCAGCAATTCATTTGACAACTATCAACAAAAAGAACACATTTTATCGCCAACCAAATTTACGAGGGGAACCCGTTTTACTATTTTGTCCTCTGAGTTCCAATGTGTTCTATGTGCCTACTGGCACATAGATCACATTGGAACTCAGGGGAGGATTTTCAGATATCGCTAGTGATTCAAATTGTAATTGCGTTGCACGATTTGTAGAAAATTCCAGTGAAGTTTCGCTTCGCATTAAAAATAGTCCGTCAAAGATTTCCGTTCCGCACACATGTGCGGAACAGATTTTCATTTTCGCATGATTTAGTGTTTCTGCAGATGGGGATTACATAGAACAGGCTGTAATAAATGATAAACTGGATGTTTACAAAACAAATTTAAAAAATAGAAGATGTATTTTAATAATGCTTTCTGGAGAACATGTGCAAATGAATATACTTCAATTCAGAAAGGTAAATATTTTAAGTCTCACGATTTCATACTAATTTTGGAAGACATTGCAAGTCATTAAAATGTTCAATGAGGGGTTTCATTTCAATGATGGATTGCCTAAGAACTAAAACCCCCTTTTTACCTTACACGTATTTGTTATGGATACGAATAGATTGGGGACGGGGAAGGGCAAATTTAGATGGAGTGGAGGTGAGATCAGCATTGCCGGAATCCTAGAAACCAAAAGGCTGATAGGAGTAACAAAAAGCGATATTCCATTTCGAGAACCCCTGTCTCTAATCTAACACGTGGACACGTGGAAGTTCAAATGCTGGTTATGAAGATCATGAGAATTGGTAGGCCCGAGTATGTCCCTCATTCGGTGAATTCGAAACTACATGGTACCAACGATCCGCAAGAATATACCTCTTGCAAATTAAAATTCCAAACCTGAGACGAAAACATGATGGATGCAAGGTGACGCCTCCATCAGTAAACCTCTCACGGATCTCTTAGCCTCATACAGAAAACGCATTTGTAACAAATCATAATTGACGGCGGGACAAGTGATAACGAATTCAGGACTTGGAAGAGGGCGGTAAAAGATTAAGATTTGATTGCTTGATAGTCTTATGGTCTGCGATTTGATTGGTTGACAGTCTTATGTTCTACGATTTGCATTGTTAATTCCGTACTTACGGGGGCGGGGCTGTAACAGATTAAGATTTGATTGGTTGATAGTCTTATGTCCTAAGATTTGATTGGTTGATAGTCTTAGTTCTACGATTTGATTGGTTGACAGTCTTATGTTCTACGATTTGCATTGTTGTTTGATTCAGTCGATGGTAGTGAAATTCAGAACTGCATCAGCCGTTGGAGAAGAATCTGAAGCAGTAAGACCATACATCTTCCCCTTTCCACATAAAAATCACTAGAACTAGTAAGAAAACTAAAGATAGTTCATAAGTCGTCACAAAAGCTGGAACTCAGGAATCGGCTAACCCTTTAGCCAACGTAGACGATATCAAAATTTATTTTTTTTAAATATTATTGTTTAAAATTTTCAAAACTTTCAACAAAACTCGGTCAAGCTCGTTCCAATGAGGGGTCACACGATATGGTTTTGTTAAAAGTCTTTGAAAAATAAAAAAAATTTTCAACTGCTTAATTTGTATATTACGAGGGCGTATGCGGTCGATTCGTTAATCAAGGGGTTAATCCACTTTTGTTTAGTAAAGTAACCCTAGTTACAAAGAAAATCAATCGAACTTGCCAAAACACCCATTCTCAACGGATCACACATCAGACCAAGTTGATAACTCCATAGCATTTCGGTCAATCTCATCTTCAACGGGCCACTTCTAAGGTTCCCACCAGAGAGGCCAACTTGCGGTTTTAACTTTCCCACAGTCCCTGCTACTATACCGACCAGTGCAATTCCACAGAATCGAACACCTCTGCTCTTTTCTACCGCAGTCGAAACCGAAGCAAACCATATGATATATCTAAGAAATCAACATTACACTCTGTACATTATGAAGTGGATGACGGAAACACGTATCACCATAACAACACGTGTTGCACTATAATCACCACAGTAATGTCTTTATGACAACCCACATGATACTCATTTGCATTGCGATATGACGTCACGTCTCTTTTCTGCTCACAAGGGAAGGTAGCAATACCGTCTCACGTTTCACATCTTGTTATAGAAAGAGTGGACTGTGGTTGGGTGGACGGGTGGTTATTGAAGGTTTTAAGAAACCGGCTTCTTGAAGAAGGGTTTATAAACCAATTATTTAACCAAGCGGCCAAAAAGTGAGCTATTTGCAAAAAAAAAAAATCATTCAAATTTTATAATTTTTAAAACTTTTTGCCTCAAAACATGGATTATGAGACTCCCCAATTGCAACGAACCCCTTGACCTCGTTCCTATGTGCTTGAGGCAAAAAATGAATTAAAATTTGTAGAAATAGTTTTCAATGTGGCACTTCCATATCCAGCACTAGGGATCGTTACCACTGCACCTATAAAGTGCCCTGTTTGCCGATATAGCTTCCATGTCAATTAAATATCAGCAATTGAAAGAATACATATTCATTATTTTGTTGTACACCAATTAATATTTTCATATTGGTTGTTCTACCCTACACATTCACCTAGCAGCGATCCTACTTAATGAAATTATGACACATAATGTACCTGGACCGGAGAAGCGTTCTCTCGGATTCACAGGGTTAAAGATCAAACGGTTTTGATGTCCAGACTGGCAGCTGGTGCAGTTATCGAAATAGACATCAAATCGTTCACAGCAAACAGGTTTCGTTTACTTGTCAAATACACCCACACCCAGCAAATATTCTTTCTTGTTTTGTTGTAGTGGTAACAGTTCACTTTGTTGAAACGTGAACCGGCAAAAACGTTCAAGTGGGTAGCGGTAAGAAGCCTCTTTATAAAATATGACGAGGTCTTTAACCCACTAAATACTAACATTCTTGAACGTAAGCCCCAATGTTGGTGTGTCTGGGGAAAAGTTATCTCCCCTGAAATTATAAGATGAGCGAGGAAGGTACGAGTGAGAAGCAAGTGATTGTTGACAAAACATCCATGTCCCATGACATCAGTATAAAATAGTAGATACAGTTATCTCCCCTGAAATTATCAGACGGTCGAGCGGAGCCCAATTTAGATGCATTTAATTGTTGAGAAATGCGCCTCTGGTTTCTAGATCACAAAGCCGTCTATTGTTTTCGTTTATTAAAAGTAACAAAAGGAAACTTGGCTTTTCATGGCAAGCAAACTGGAAGAAACTAGTTTCCATATAATGTGTCATTAAGAATAGCTATGTCACACCTCCCAACCCTACAGTACGTGGAGAGCGGATTGCAACTAAACCACCCGCGGAGTGGAGATATCACCCAAGCTATAACTTTCAAATTTTGTACATATCGACAAAAAACACAAGCAATGTTTCAGCCAATGGACCTCCGGGTTTAACCCGGAGGTCTATTGGCTGAAACTTTGCTTGTGCCTATTATGCTTTGCAACAAATTTGCAATTATTGCTTGGGTGGAATCTCCACTCTGCGGGTGATTTAGTGATAATACACTCTCCACGTACTGTAAGTGTCCGAGTTTAGCGCTTTGTTTAGCGAATGTGTGTTTACAGTAATATGCAAGTTTTTATAGTGCTTTAGCCTTGCAGATGGCCCCTTCTCGCAATCAAAGGTCGACACATGGTTAGTTTGTTCTCATTTACAATTTACAATCAGATTCCATTTGGCACTAAAATCTTTTATTTGGTACAAAAAAGCATTTGGCACAAAACTTCCACTTGACACCAAACAGTTTAGGGCCAACGTGAACACTTCTGATCAGACAGCGTAAAATGCTGACAGCAAATACACTCTATTTGGCACTCCATATCCAGAATAGATCAACATTTAGCAAGGGACAGTTTCAGTTACACCGAAAGTACTTCCAAGGTGCATTATTAACGCGGATTTCAAGAAAAGCATATAACTGTGTAGGGCGCATCTGCGTATTCTTCGAACAACAGAATTTGAACGCTATTCGCGTTCTACAAATCGCATTTGCTCATTTTCCTTTACAGGTGTATAACTAATCTTGTCACCCGGATGTGTGGGTGGGAAGAAAAGCCTAGCTCTTACCAACAAGTTTTACATAACAGAATTACACTCTCAAAAGTGCATTCTCAACGACCAAAGAAAGTTGTCACCCACAGATTCCGAAATAATCTGATCCCAATATTGGAAAAGTTCTTGAATAACTAAAAACATTTCAACATGTTTGCCCAAAACATAGCTTATGACATCGTTTCTTGAGGTTTAACGATACTTTCTACAGCCAGAGTGACCTCGTGTTAGACAGTTTTATGGGTGGAGGAAGCCGGAGTACCAGGAGAGAACCACCGAACAGCGGGGAGCAACTGTCAGACTCACCAACGTACTAACTCCACATAAGCAGGGTTAGCATTGGTTGCAGACAAGTGCACCATCGACGCGCAGTACGCCTTAGTACACAGCGCCATTCTACACGCACATGGACAAGCGGTATTAAGTGCCTTGCACAAAGACACAACACAGTTACCTTTGGTGGGGTGGAAACGTGGACCTTTCGGTTAGAAGTCCTGTGCCCTAACCACGGAGCCTCGTCGTCTAGCACGTTCTAATGAATAATAGGGTCCATACAGGCCCGGTAATACGTTTTTCCATAGCTTTTCCATAACCTCCACTACATATTTACCACAGACATACACTCGTTAAACTACATTCTCTGCAGATAAACAAAGGGTGGAGATCTACCTGTACCTCCAGTTTTATAACCAATACGGACGAGGTTCCAACAAGCAAATCTGCTATTCGGGAATCACCGGGTATTCTACCCGGTGATTCACGACTAGCAGATTGGCTTTTTGGGTCATCAACTTTCTACAGTTGCAGTGGTTCAGGATTTATCTATTTATTGGTGTTTAAGGTCACATAATTCTGCACAATTCTAATCGTGACCCCAATATGGAAACAAACTCAATCCCAGCTAATCGTTTATACACATGCTGCCCATTTTAGAGAGTTTTCATCCCCGGCATTAGTTACCGGGTCTTATTTTACCTGTAAAATAGAGCTTGCTTATCACAGAGAAAAAGCACTGCTTTATTATCTATTACTGCAGTCTGAAATAATACCTATACATATCACTGAGTGAAAGGACATCATATTTTATGTACGGTCATCTGCGTGCAAACTCCACGAAACGTGTATAAACAAACAGCCAATCCCCAAGACCCGAGAGCTTAGTTGTAGGTTGAAAAACGCTTCAGGCCTCGACTATTGGAAGATATACCTAAAATTGAAACGGGTGGAGATGATTGCCATAGTCGGTTAGGAATTTAAGGCTTTTAGACGTCCATTTAAGATGGGATAGACATTGGCAGTGCAATGTGTCGACGCGAAGAGACACATTGGCAGTGCAATGTGTCGACGCGAAGGGACCAAGTAAGAACCGGAGGGCACCGGGCGCCCCAAACACCTTTTCATAGAATTGCAGTGAGAGAGAGGGGGAAGCGAGTGTTTGTGTATGTGAGGGTAGGTGAGTATGTGTGTGTGAGAGAGAGAGAGAAAGAGAGAGAGTGTGTCTGCGCGTGTGTGCGTGTGTGCGTGCGTGCGTGCGTGCGAGAGAGAGAGAGAGAGAGAGAGAGAGAGAGAGAGAGAGAGAGAGAGAGAGAGAGAGAGAGAGAGAGATTAGCATGGGGGAATGATATCTGCGCATCGCGCGTTTCATCCTTTCATTCGTACCAGTGTTATGACCCTTGTAATAGTAGAAATCTTTACGTACGAACCTATACCATTATAACTCCAGCATCGGTTTTTGGATTTTGTCCTTTGGTATGGTGCTAGACCAGTATGGGGGAAAGGATTCCCGCATATTGCGCCCACACATACCACAGTTATGCCCCTTTTTTAACGAAGACGTTTTAAAATGTCAAATGTTTTTAACATTTTGCGGGGTTTTTATTGTCCATGAGAATATTTGTTGTTGAATGGCAGCAGTAAATTTAATACTGTTTTTAAACGACCATATTGCTTCTGCAGGAGGGGGAGGGGGGTGCATATGCACTGCTTCACATTGCACTAATTTCTTGCTCGGAAACAGCGGGAAAGTGGTACACAGATTCTTTACTCTCAGGGTGATTCTCTCGTATGATTTGTCTTAGGGCTTTAGAGTTGAGAAAGGTTCACATTTTCGCCCCATATTTAACATATTTTCCAATATGGAGCCCAGAATGTGTAGTTTTCGGAATGAATGGTTGCATTAGACCCAAAGAGAGCTTTAAGTATTTATTCCTACTGCAGTACAGTCGTAATGGACTGGTCGTAATCCACGTGTGGTCAGTGATGTCCACGCATGCGTTTACCAGGTAATAAAAATCAGCATCAGCAAAATTATAATTAATGAAGCACCGGGTTGTACCGGGGCGGGTTGTACCAGGGAGGGTTGTACCCGGTGCTTCATTAATTAAACTTTTGATCATTATTCACCAGAAAGGCAATCTACGCCACCGAATAACACAGCATGCAATCTGTCTCAATGTTACCTTCGGAGATCATGCTGAACTGCGAGTAGGCCAAGAATCATATCTGTTAATTTGTATAAGTCTGTCACGGAGAGATGATGGGGCTAAAGGCTCCTCTGGTTAATCTGATAAATATGCTTTGAAGTTGTTCAGGGAAATTCAAGTGTGCATGCGTACTTCTGTATGAAGGATCAGTCAAATTACAGACGATAACTTAGCTAAGAATGTCAATACAACAATGATAAAAGCCTTATTTAAAAATGTAAACAAAACAGCGATAACTTGTGTTTGATGATGTGTTTTTGTTATTTTTCAATTGGATTTCACTGTTAAACTAAAATAATATTTTTTTTCTTGATATGCTTTATCTGGGTTTTGTATTTCTGTATCTCATGTCGTCAAATTGAGCAAATGTATTAATCACCTTGTCAGAAAAACAAACGTTTATTTTAACATGTTCCATACAGAGGCGTGTTCGTTCACTTTGAGCCCCAGACTTTTGATTATATGGAAACCCTATTACAGTTTTACGGTTGTTAGGTGTTTTCCAAAATTATTTATAAACAAACATTAATGTCCTTGACAAGAATATTTTTTTTGTTTATACATAATTGAAGTACGTCAGTCACAGCATCGATATTGGGAAAGTGTACACATACAGTACGTTGAGAGTGTATTATCACTAAATCACTCGCAGAGTGGAGATTCCACCCAAGCAATAATTGCAAATTTGTTGCAAAGCATAATAGGTACAAGCAAAGTTTCAGCCAATGGACCTTCCGGAGGTACAGTTCTACTTCACGGGTGTATTATGACTTTCTATTAGCGTGGGTACAGTTCTACCTCACGAGTGTATTATGACTTAATATTAGCCTTACTATTAGAGTGTGTGCAATTCTACATCACTAGAGTATTATGACTTACTATTAGCGTTACTATTAGCGTGGTTACAGTTCTACACCACGAGTGTATTACGGCTTACTATTAGCGTGGTTACAGTTCTACATCACGAGTGTATTCTGACTTACTATTAGCGTTACTATTAGCGTGGGTACAGTTCTATATCAAGAGTGTATTATGATTTACTATTAGCGTTACTATTAGTGTGGTTACAGTTCTATATCACGAGTGTATTATGACTTACTATTAGCGTGGGTACAGTTCTACATCACGAGTGTATTACGGCTTACTATTAGCGTGGGTACAGTTCTACTTCACGAGTCTATTATGACTTAATATTAGCCTTACTATTAGAGTGTGTGCAATTCTACATCACTAGAGTATTATGACTTACTATTAGCGTTACTATTAGCGTGGGTACAGTTCTACATCACGAATGTATTATGACTTACTATTAGCGTGGGTACAGTGATACATCACGAGTGTATTCTGACTTACTATTAGCGTTACTATTAGCGTGGGTACAGTTCTATATCAAGAGTGTATTATGATTTACTATTAGCGTTACTATTAGTGTGGTTACAGTTCTATATCACGAGTGTATTATGACTTACTATTAGCGTGGGTACAGTTCTACATCACGAGTGTATTACGGCTTACTATTAGCGTGGGTACAGTTCTACTTCACGAGTCTATTATGACTTAATATTAGCCTTACTATTAGAGTGTGTGCAATTCTACATCACTAGAGTATTATGACTTACTATTAGCGTTACTATTAGCGTGGGTACAGTTCTACATCACGAATGTATTATGACTTACTATTAGCGTGGGTACAGTGATACATCACGAGTGTATTATGACTTACTATTAGCTTTTGTATATAGCTTAAGGTTGTTAACATTGCTTGTGTTTTTTTGTCGATATGTACAAAATTTGAAAGTTATAGCTTGGGTGATATCTCCACTCCGTGGGTGATTTAGTTACAATCCACTCTCCACGTACAGTACTTTCGACCGGATCCCAACAAGGTCGCGGTCTGGTCGAAATGTTCTACCCGCTTTTCTCCCCCACGGTGCCGTAGAATTATACTTGCCGAAAAATAAATTTTGAAACGCTGAATCTGTAAATACAAGAACATTACATTAAACCAACGTTTGTCGGCGTGTAAACTCTACGAAAAGTAAGTAAACAAACAGCGGACAAAAGCGACGGATGAGTTACGGATTTAGAATGGTGGTCTGAGAGCTTAATTTTATTTTCGAAATCTTGATACATTGGTGCGTACCGAGACCATGATTGAAAAAGAGAAAATACATCCCATGCTAATAGCAACGCTAATAGTAAGTCATAATACACTCGTGATGTAGAACTGTACCTACGCTAACAGCAAGTCATAATAAACACGTGATGTAGAACTGTACCCACGCTAATACTAAAGCGATATACTAAAGCTAATAGTAAATCATGATACACTCCTGATGTATCACTGTACCCACGCTAATAGTAAGTCATAATACACTCGTGATGTAGAACTGTCTCCACGCTAATAGTAACGATAATAGTAAATCATAATACTCTTGTGATGTAGAATTGCACACACTCTAATAGTAAGGCTAATATTAAGACATAATACACTCATGATGTAGAACTGTAACCACGCTAATAGTAAGTCATAATACACTCGTGATGTAGAACTGTACCCACGCTAATAGTAAGTCATAATCCACTCGTGATGTAGAACTGTACTCACGCTAATAGTAACGCTAATAGTAAGTCATAATACACTCGTGATGTAGAACTGTACCCACGCTAATAGTAACGCTAATAGTAAGTCATAATACATTGGTGACGTAGAACTGTACCCACGCTAATAGTAACGCTAATAGTAAGTCATAATACACTGGTGATGTAGAACTGTACCCACGCTAATAGCAAGTCATAATACACTCGTGATGTAGAACTGTACCCACGCTAATAGTAACGCTAATAGTAAGTCATAATACACTGGTGATGTAGAACTGTACCCACGCTAATAGTAACGTTAATAGTAAGTCATAATACACTCGTGATGTAGAAATGTACCCACGCTAATAGTAAGTCATAACACACTCGTGATGTAGAACTGTGCCCATGCTAATAGTGACGCTAATAGTAAGTCATAATACACTCGTGATGTAGAACTGTACCCACGCTAATAGTAACGTTAATAGTAAGTCATAATACACTCGTGATGTAGAAATGTACCCACGCTAATAGTAAGTCATAATACACTCGTGATGTAGAACTGAACCCACACTAATAGTAACGCTAGTAGTAAGTCATAATACACTGGTGATGTAGAACTGTACCCACGCTAATAGTAACGCTAATAGTAAGTCATAATACACTGGTGATGTAGAACTGTACCCACGCTAATAGCAAGTCATAATACACTCGTGATGTAGAACTGTACCCACACTAATAGTAACGCTAATAATAAGTCATAACACACTGGTGATGTAGAACTGTACCCACGCTAATAGTAACTCTGATAGTAAGTCAAAATACACTGGTGATGTAGAATTGCACACACTCTAATAGTAGCGCTAATAGTATGCCTTAATACACTGGTGATGTGGAACTGTACCCACGCTAATAGCAAGTCATAATACACTCGTGATGTAGAACTGTACAGACGCTAATAATAAGTCATAATACACTCGTGATGTAGAACTGTACGCACGATAATAGTAAGTCATAATACACTTGTGATGTAGAACTGTACTCACGCTAATAGTAAGTCATAATACACTCGTGATGCAGAACTGGACCCACGCCAATAGTAACGCTAATGGTAAGTGATAATACACTCGTGATGTAGAACTGTACCCACGCTAATAGTAAGTCATAATACATTCGTGGTGTAGAACTGTACCCACGCTAATAGTAACGCCAACAGTAAGTCAGAATACACTCGTGATGTAGAACTGTACCCACACTAATAGTAACGCTAATAGTAAGTCATAATACACTCGTGATGTAGAACTGTATACACGCTAATAGTAAGTCATAATACACTCGTGATGTAGAACTGTACCCACGCTAATAGTAACGCTAATAGTAAGTCATAATACACTCGTGATGTAGAACTGTACCCACGCTAATAGTAAGTCAAAATACACTCGTGATGTAGAACTGTACCCACGCTAATAGTAACGCTAATAGAAAGCCATAATACACTCGTGATGTAGAACTGTACCCACGCTAATAGTAAGTCATAATCCACTCGTGATGTAGAACTGTACCCACGCTAATAGTAACGCTAATAGCAAGCCATAATACACTGGTGATGTAGAACTGTACCCGCGCTAATAGTAAGTCATAATACACTTGTGATGTAGAACTGTACCCACGCTAATAGTAACGCTAAAAATAAGTCATAATACACTCGTGATGTAGAACTGAACCCACACTAACAGTAACGCTAATAGTAAGTCATAATACACTCGTGATGTAGAACTGTACCCACGCTAATAGTAAGTCATAATACACTCGTGATGTAGAACTGTACCCACGCTCAAAATAAGTCATAATACACTCGTGATGTAGAACTGAATCCACACTAATAGTAACGCTAATAGCAAGCCATAATACACTCGTGATGTAGAACTGTACCCACGCTAATAGTAAGTCATAATACACTCGTGATGTAGAACTGTACCCACGCCAATAGTAACGATAATAGTAAGTCATAATACACTCGTGATGTAGAACTGCACCCACGCTCATAGTAACGCTAATAGTAAGTCATAATACACTCGTGATGTAGAACTGAACCCACACTAATAGCAACGCTAATAGTAAGTAATAATACACTCGTGATGTAGAACTGTACCCACGCTAAAAGTAACGCTAATAGTAAGCCATAATACACTCGTGATGTAGAACTGTACCCACGCTAATAGTAAGTCAGAATACACTCGTGATGTAGAACTGTACCCACGCTAATAGTAACGCTAAAAGTAAGTCATAATACACTCGTGATGTAGAACTGAACCCACACTAATAGTAACGCTAATAGTAAGTCATAATACACTCGTGATGTAGAACTGTACCCACGCTAATGGTAACGCTAATAGTAAGTCATAATACACTCTTGATGTAGAACTGTACCCATGCTAATAGTAACAATAATAGTAAGTCAGAATACACTCGTGATGTAGAACTATACCCACGCTAATAGTAAGTCATAATACACTCTTGATGTAGAACTGTACCCATGCTAATAGTAACGCTAATAGTAAGTCATAATACACTCTTGATGTAGAACTTTACCCACGCTAATAATAATGCTAATAGTAAGTCATAATACACTCCTGATGTAGAACTGTACCCATGCTAGTAGAAATGCTAATAGTAAGTCATAACACATTCGTGATGTAGAACTGTACCCACGCTAATAGTAACGCTAATAGTAAGTCATAATACACTCGTGATGTAGAACTGTACCCACGCTAATAGCAAGTCATAATACACTCGTGATGTAGTCTGTCCCCACGCTAATAGAAACGCTAATAGTAAGTCATAATACACTCGTGATGTAGAACTGCAACCACGCTAATAGTAACGCTAATAGTAAGTCATAATACACTCTTGATGTAGAACTGTAGCCACGCTAATAGTAACGATACTAGTAAGTCAGAATACACTCGTGATGCAGAACTGTACCCACGCTGATAGTAAGTCATAATACACTCGTGATGTAGAACTGTACCCACGCTAATAGCAAGTCATAATACACTCGTGATGTAGTCTGTCCCCACGCTAATAGTAACGCTAATAGTAAGTCATAATACACTCGTGATGTAGAACTGCACCCACGCTAATAGTAACGCTAATAGTAAGTCATAATACACTCGTGATGTAGAACTGAACCCACACTAATAGTAACGCTAATAGTAAGTCATAATACACTCGTGATGCAGAACTTACCCACGCTAATAGCAAGTCATAATGCACTCGTGATGTAGAACTGTACCCATACTAATAGTAACGCTAACAGTAAGTCATAATACACTCGTGATGTACAACTGTACCCACACTAATAGTAACCATAATAGTAAGTCCGAATACACTCTTGATGTAGAACTGTACCCACGCTAATAGTAACGCTAATAGTAAGTCATAATACACTCGTGATGTAGAACTGTACCCATGCTAATAGTAAGTCATAATACATTAGTGATGTAGAACTGCACCCACGCTAATAGTAACGCTAATAGTAAGTCATAATACACTCTTGATGTAAAAGTGTACCCACGCTCATAGTAACGTTAATAGTAAGTCATAATACACTCGTGATGTAGAACTGAACCCACGCTAATAGTAACGCTAATAGTAAGTCTTAATACACTCGTGATGTAGAACTGTACCCACAGTAATAGTAACGCTAATAGTAAGTCATAATACCCTCGTGATATAGAACTGGACCCACGCCAATAGTAACGCTAATAGTAAGTCATAATACACTCGTGATGTAGAACTGTACCCATGCTAATAGTAAGTCATAATACATTAGTGATGTAGAACTGTACCCACGCTCATAGTAACGCTAATAGTAAGTCATAATACACTCGTGATGTAGAACTGAACCCACGCTAATAGTAACGCTAATAGTAAGTCTTAATACACTCGTGATGTAGAACTGTACCCACAGTAATAGTAACGATAATAGTAAGTCATAATACCCTCGTGATATAGAACTGTACCCACGCTAATAGTAAGCATAATACACTCGTGATGTAGAACTGTACCTACGCTAATAGTAACGCTAATAGTAAGTCATAATACACTCGTGATGTAGAACTGTACCCACGCTAATAGTAAGTGATAATACACTCGTGATGTAGAACTGTACCCACGCTAATAGTAAGTCATAATACACTCGTGATATAGAACTGTAACCACACTAATAGTAACGCTAATAGTAAATCATAATACACTCTTGATATAGAACTGTACCCACGCTAATAGTAACGCTAAAAGTAAGTCATAATACACTCGTGATGTAGAACTGAACCCACACTAATAGTAACGCTAATAGTAAGTCATAATACACTCGTGATGTAGAACTGTACCCACGCTAATAGTAAGTGATAATACACTCGTGATGTAGAACTGTACCCACGCTAATAGTAAGTCATAATACACTCGTGATATAGAACTGTAACCACACTAATAGTAACGCTAATAGTAAATCATAATACACTCTTGATATAGAACTGTACCCACGCTAATAGTAACGATAATAGTAAGTCAGAATACACTCGTGATGTAGAACTGTACCCACGCTAGTAGTAAGTCATAATACATTCGTGATGTAGAACTGTACCAACGCTAATAGTAACGCTAATAGTAAGTCATAATACACTCGTGATGTAGAACTGTACCCACGCTAATGGTAACGCTAATAGTAAGTCATAATACACTCTTGATGTAGAACTGTACCCACGCTAATAGTAACAATAATAGTAAGTCAGAATACACTCGTGATGTAGAACTGAACCCACACTAATAGTAACGCTAATAGTAAGTCATAATACACTCGTGATGTAGAACTGTACCCACGCTAATGGTAACGCTAATAGTAAGTCATAATACACTCTTGATGTAGAACTGTACCCATGCTAATAGTAACAATAATAGTAAGTCAGAATACACTCGTGATGTAGAACTATACCCACGCTAATAGTAAGTCATAATACACTCTTGATGTAGAACTGTACCCATGCTAATAGTAACGCTAATAGTAAGTCATAATACACTCTTGATGTAGAACTTTACCCACGCTAATAATAATGCTAATAGTAAGTCATAATACACTCCTGATGTAGAACTGTACCCATGCTAGTAGAAATGCTAATAGTAAGTCATAACACATTCGTGATGTAGAACTGTACCCACGCTAATAGTAACGCTAATAGTAAGTCATAATACACTCGTGATGTAGAACTGTACCCACGCTAATAGCAAGTCATAATACACTCGTGATGTAGTCTGTCCCCACGCTTATAGAAACGCTAATAGTAAGTCATAATACACTCGTGATGTAGAACTGCAACCACGCTAATAGTAACGCTAATAGTAAGTCATAATACACTCTTGATGTAGAACTGTAGCCACGCTAATAGTAACGATACTAGTAAGTCAGAATACACTCGTGATGCAGAACTGTACCCACGCTGATAGTAAGTCATAATACACTCGTGATGTAGAACTGTACCCACGCTAATAGCAAGTCATAATACACTCGTGATGTAGTCTGTCCCCACGCTAATAGTAACGCTAATAGTAAGTCATAATACACTCGTGATGTAGAACTGCACCCACGCTAATAGTAACGCTAATAGTAAGTCATAATACACTCGTGATGTAGAACTGAACCCACACTAATAGTAACGCTAATAGTAAGTCATAATACACTCGTGATGCAGAACTTACCCACGCTAATAGCAAGTCATAATGCACTCGTGATGTAGAACTGTACCCATACTAATAGTAACGCTAACAGTAAGTCATAATACACTCGTGATGTACAACTGTACCCACACTAATAGTAACCATAATAGTAAGTCCGAATACACTCTTGATGTAGAACTGTACCCACGCTAATAGTAACGCTAATAGTAAGTCATAATACACTCGTGATGTAGAACTGTACCCATGCTAATAGTAAGTCATAATACATTAGTGATGTAGAACTGCACCCACGCTAATAGTAACGCTAATAGTAAGTCATAATACACTCTTGATGTAAAAGTGTACCCACGCTCATAGTAACGTTAATAGTAAGTCATAATACACTCGTGATGTAGAACTGAACCCACGCTAATAGTAACGCTAATAGTAAGTCTTAATACACTCGTGATGTAGAACTGTACCCACAGTAATAGTAACGCTAATAGTAAGTCATAATACCCTCGTGATATAGAACTGGACCCACGCCAATAGTAACGCTAATAGTAAGTCATAATACACTCGTGATGTAGAACTGTACCCATGCTAATAGTAAGTCATAATACATTAGTGATGTAGAACTGTACCCACGCTCATAGTAACGCTAATAGTAAGTCATAATACACTCGTGATGTAGAACTGAACCCACGCTAATAGTAACGCTAATAGTAAGTCTTAATACACTCGTGATGTAGAACTGTACCCACAGTAATAGTAACGATAATAGTAAGTCATAATACCCTCGTGATATAGAACTGTACCCACGCTAATAGTAAGCATAATACACTCGTGATGTAGAACTGTACCTACGCTAATAGTAACGCTAATAGTAAGTCATAATACACTCGTGATGTAGAACTGTACCCACGCTAATAGTAAGTGATAATACACTCGTGATGTAGAACTGTACCCACGCTAATAGTAAGTCATAATACACTCGTGATATAGAACTGTAACCACACTAATAGTAACGCTAATAGTAAATCATAATACACTCTTGATATAGAACTGTACCCACGCTAATAGTAACGCTAAAAGTAAGTCATAATACACTCGTGATGTAGAACTGAACCCACACTAATAGTAACGCTAATAGTAAGTCATAATACACTCGTGATGTAGAACTGTACCCACGCTAATAGTAAGTGATAATACACTCGTGATGTAGAACTGTACCCACGCTAATAGTAAGTCATAATACACTCGTGATATAGAACTGTAACCACACTAATAGTAACGCTAATAGTAAATCATAATACACTCTTGATATAGAACTGTACCCACGCTAATAGTAACGATAATAGTAAGTCAGAATACACTCGTGATGTAGAACTGTACCCACGCTAGTAGTAAGTCATAATACATTCGTGATGTAGAACTGTACCAACGCTAATAGTAACGCTAATAGTAAGTCATAATACACTCGTGATGTAGAACTGTACCCACGCTAATGGTAACGCTAATAGTAAGTCATAATACACTCTTGATGTAGAACTGTACCCACGCTAATAGTAACAATAATAGTAAGTCAGAATACACTCGTGATGTAGAACTGTACCCACGCTAATAGTAAGTCATAATACACTCGTGATGTAGAACTGTACCCATGCTAATAGTAACGCTAATAGTAAGTCATAATACACTATTGATGTAGAACTGTACCCACGCTAATAGTAAGTCATAATACACTCGTGATGTAGAACTGTACAGACGCTAATAATAAGTCATAATACACGCGTGATGTAGAACTGTATCCACGCTAATAGTAACGCTAATAGTAAGTCATAATACACTCGCGACGTAGAACTGTACCTATGCTAATAGTAAGTCATAATACACTTGTGATGTAAAACTGAACCTACGCTAAACAGTAATGGTAATAGTCAGTCATAATACACCCGTGATGTATAACTGTACCCATGCTAATAGTACGGCATGATAACATCTTATAAGTGTTGTATCATAGAAATATGGGGAGATGCACATTGAGAGAAACGAAGTGTAGTTTTATTGAATATTCGTGCCCTAAGGGTCAGAGGCATAAGTTATGGAGGCCAACCATTCCCGGGTCCTCCCCTGTGGCCAAAGAGCAGAACAGCCTGTATGACATCCAGGTGTGGAGTGGAATAGGGAGTCGGCGGAAGAAGTGGTCCACATAAATCAAACTGCAAGCACACAATGCAATACATAACGAAAATATATGTTGAAGTTTGAAGACCTTTGAAGTTTGAGACTCCTGTGATTGCACAAACACAGAGTGGCGAAAAAGCACTGTACATATCTATAAGTATGACTTATACACCATGGTTCGCAATCGGGAAAGTGCCCATACCAGTAGCACCTATCTATTTATACGGTACCGTTTCTGGATATGAAGTACGTACGCTTTCGATACCGATCATCAGCTAGGATTCGTATGGAAAGGCCCAATTACTATTCGGCCTCCTGCGATTAAGCTCCAATAATATTAACGGTGTTTTTCGGCCTCGATATGGGTCGAAAAGCGTCTCTTTCGGAGTCGAATAGCGACAACCTTTATTCATTTATTATTTTTCTACTCCTCATTTTGTTTTAATAGTTTTTTGTAATTTATGATATTTTTTTCATACATTTTTCAATAATTTCATATATTTATATTTTTCATTTTTTTCTACATATTTCCTAGTAAGTCCCTATTGTCTAACAACGATATATGTTTCGTGTGCCACTTGTATAGTTTGACGAATAGATGTTTATTTAAGTTTATTTGAAGAAGAATCAGAACCAGTGGCTGGTGAAACAGCACAGCATTCATTAGAGATCAACCCTCAAAGGAGACAGTCAATGACCACGATTCTCGTGACAAAATTTCTTAAGACTCACCCGTCACCTTCGCCAATGTACGCCATCATACCTATTGCCACTAAACGGTATGTGTGCAACGTTATTGGTGTCAAGCCACGGGTACTTGTACGGAGTATAGACATCTAATGATATTAACTAGAGTGCACTGTCACAGTGGCGAAGCTGCGACAATTCGTGCAAAGCCAATGATGTTTTAAAACTCGCTGGTGACAAAAAAACTCATTAAGTCCATAAATGTGACAGAAATATTCCGAATGACATGCACTAGACATCATAAAGATACACTTGCATACCAAGTATGGTGTCATTCTATCAAGTATTTTAGGAGTTATGGTGTTTTTTAAACTCGTAGGTGACAAAAAAAACTCGTTGGTGACAAAAAATCTCGTTGGTGACAAGTCCATAGATGTGACAGAAATTATCCGAATGACATGCACTATTGAGAGGGTGCAGCCATCATGAAGATACACTTGCATACCAAGTATGGTGTCATTCCATCAAGTATTTTAGGAGTTATGGTGTTTTTTAAACTCGTAGGTGACAAAAAAAAACTCGTTGGTGACAAAAAATCTCGTTGGTGACAAGTCCATAGATGTGACAGAAATTATCCGAATGACATGCACTATTGAGAGGGTGCAGCCATCATGAAGATACACTTGCATACCAAGTATGGTGTCATTCCATCAAGTATTTTAGGAGTTATGGTGTTTTTTAAACTCGTTGGTGACAAAAGAAACTCGTTAGTGACAAAATAAACTCGTTAGTGACAAGTCCATAAATGTGACAGGAATTATCCGAATGACATGCACTATTGAGTGGGTGTAGACATCATGCAGATACACTTGCATACCAAGTATGGTGTCACTCCATCAAGTATTTTAGGAGTTATGGTGTTTTTTAAACCCGTTGGTGACCGACCGACCGACCGACCGACCGACATTGCCACATACAGAGCTGCTTGTCGCAGCTAAAAATAGATTGCGATACAAATTCATGCAATGTTCGACAGAAAGGAAAATATGCCTGGTTATTATTGCTCAAATGGGGTGAATTTATTACAACAAGAGGCCACAAGGGCATTAATCGCTCACCTGACAAAGTGGTTCAAAGAAGTATTTTAACAAAGATAGCACGGCACCACAAAAACCTATCTTCATTGGAACAGCATAAGATGGGATCACAGCCATATAAAAACAAACTTAATATTGCTGAGTCTGTTTGGATACACAGACTCAACTGTGTCTGGCCTTATGGTCTTAATGAATACAACCCGCTTGGATGTTAACAGTGTGCTAATTCCGTGAGCTTTGTTTATCTTTCATGTTTCACACCTTCTCTCTTCCCAGTTCTCTCTGTCTTCTCATTTCTCATTCTGTGTCTTCTCCTGATGAAGCTGGCATTTTGCTGACGAAACGTTGAGACATTTAGATGGTTTTGGACATTGGAATTTTTACTTAACTAAAGAAGTATTTTGGGTCACATTCAGTTGGTCATTGTTCATCAACACTACAAAGGAACGAAGTCGTGAAATTATTCATAACTCCAGTGTCCATGGCTGATGATTATTATCACAGGTCTTCCTGACTGCTTCAAATTCTACCAGCTGTAGACAAGCACTTCCAAACTTTCAAGAATTGTTATGTCACAGTAGTTTGAAAGGCAATTTTATGGAAAGCACTGAGGAATGGATTTGAACAACCTTGAACCTAACCTGCCCCCCCCCCCCCCCAGAGATCCCAAATATTAAGACAGGGACTCGAATTGAACAAACTTGAATATGCTCCCCCGAGAGATGTCATATGCCAAATATGAAATTTTTCTGACTGGTGGATCTGAAGAAGATCTTTAAAGAAATCTCCTCATATTGCACTAAGTTAAACTTCGGGCCCCAATAGAAAGCCCAAAGATTAACCCAGGGACTCGATTTAAACCAACTTGAATCCCCCCCCCCCCCCCAACACCTTCCGCAGAGATGTTGTATACCAAATATTAACTCAGGGAAACTAGAGATGTGCACCAAATATGAAAGCATTATGACTAATGGATCTGAAGATGATGATTTTGTAAAGAAATTTTCTATTGCCCTAAGTTAAAATGCGGGCTCCCAAAGGGAGCCCACATATTAACCCAGGGACTCGAATTGAACAAACTTGAATCTGACACATAGGGAGCCCAAACTTGAATCTGACCCTCCCCTCCCTCCCTCCCCCGCCCACCCCCCCCCCCCCCCCAGAGATGTTGTATATCAAATATGAAATGATTCGGACTGGTGAATCTGAAGAAGAACTTTCAAGAAATTTCCTCATATTGCAATGAGTTAAACTTTGGACCCCAATGAAACATGAATCTGATCCCCCCCCCCCCCCCCCCCCGACGGACGGACAGAAGTGATGACTTAATCTTTCCATGACTGTCAGCAGTGAGCTAAAAAAACTGCAAGAACATAACCACCCCAGCTCAGAAATTACAAGTGAAAAGGCTCAATACAAGAATGCTGAGGACAATATGTACAGCTTTGCAACCGACATTACAGGAGACGCCATCTGAAGCACCAACAACTCAGTCAACGCATTTTGAAATCCGCCAGGGATACCATCAACAAATTTAGAGTAAAAGGGAGACTTGAACAAAACTTCTTAAACTGCAAAGAATTTCTTATCTGTTATTTTAATGAGAACTGGGTGTCTGTTCAGTCCAGGTAGGAATTTAGGCTTTGGTTATCTCCCTTAATATGCATTGAAACTTAGAAATTTTCCATCCCATTGGCGGGCGGGGCTACTCTGTACTGGGACGGACCGGTCCACTAGTAGCTGATGTAAGGAAAATGGTCAGATATGTCTTGTTTGCTTGAAATCTTCAACAAATGGACTTCCAGTGTAAAGTTAAAAGTTGAATGAAGTCAAAACGTGTGATCCTAAATTTTATAAGTCAATTCTATATTTGATTACCTCCCTTAATTTGCGTCTACAAATCTCCTTTTACCGCCCTTGATTTGCAATGCATCGGATACTGAAAAATTTAATTTATATATTTATCAGCGTTTAACGATACATTAACAGCCAAGGTCATATCGTGTCGGTGACAGTTTTATGGGTGATGGAAGCCGGAGTACCCGGAAAGAACCACCGAGCAACGACGAGCAGTTGCCTACTCCCCAACATTGTAACTCCGCACTGCAGCACAGGCAGGGTTAGATTGGTTGAAGACATGCGCACCATCGACGTGTAGTACGCCTTAGTACACGGCGTCATCGTGCCCTCATGTAGACAATCGGAGTTAAGTGCCTTGCCCAAGGACACAACACGTCCAAATCGATCGCACAGATGGTCACCAATCCAAGGACTAACTGGGCTCGACGTTGCTTAACTTCGGTGATCTGACGAGAACCGGTTACCGCAACGCCACCACCAAATTAAATCAAGTTTAATTATGTAATGCCCTGTTATCATGTGTTACCTTTAGTTTAGTTTTATTAATTATGATTAAACTCCTTTAATCGAAGCTCACACTTAACATAAATTGTCGAGAAGAAGTCATTGGCGAAATCGACGACTTCATTCCTTCATTTTGTGGGTAACAGTCTCCACCTCGAACAACAATGAGGTCTATTATTCTGAAAATCAAACTGCTCAGGATGGAGCATGATAGAATTATCAAACCAGAACCCATTTTAAAGGACTTCGTACAACATTTCCATAGTTTAGTAGCATCTTTCCAACTCAACTGGATGACAATATTAAGAACAAAGTTGTTTAACCATTTTTACATGTCAGTTTAATAGCAGCAGTTGGAAGAGTCCATATTCATTATTTGGGAATGGACCAGTTAATATTTTGAACGTGCAGCCTTAGGGCTGCACGTTGAGAATATTGATTGGTCTACCTCACACATTCACTTAGGAGTCTTTCACACATAATGAAATTATGACGTATCATGTTCTTGGCGGCAAAAGCGGTCTCTAGGGTTCAAAGGGTGACAGAAGGATTTAACTAGCACAAATGGCTTGTTAACACTACAGAGAAATGAAGTTACTTAATTACTTACAGATTGAATCTGAACCTTCTAAGGATGCCGTATACCAAATATCAAAAGATCCTGATTGTGTCTCAAGTAGCAGATTTTTTAAAGATTATTCCTCATATTGGACTAAGTTAAAATTCGAGTTCCAATAGAGATCCCAAATATTAACCCAGAGACCTGATTTGAAGATACTTAGATCTGACCTCCCTAAGGATGCTGTATACCAAAAATGAAAAGATTCTGACTGGTGGATCTGTAGAAGATTTTTAAAGATCATTACTCATATAGCACTAAGTTAAAATTCAGGCTCCCTAAGAGAGCCCAATTATTAACTGATGGAACTGAGTTGAACAAATAGAATGCAACCCCTGTAAGGATTCTGTATGTCATGCATTAAATGATTCTGACTGGTGTTTCTGGAGTTGAAGAGTTTTAAAGATTATTCCTCATTGTGGACTGTTAAAATCTGGGCTCCAGTAGGGAGCCCAAATATTAACCCAGTGGATCTGAAAACGATTTGCAAAGATTATTTCCCATTTTGTATTACGTTAAATTTGGGGCTCCCATAGAGAACCCAATTATTAACCAATGGGCTTAATTTGCAGATACTTGATACTGACCCCTGTAAGGATTCGATACACAGTACGTGGAGAGTGTATTATCACTAAATCACCCATAGAGTGGAGATTCCACCCGAGGAATAATGGCAAATTTGTTGCAAAGCATAACCAGCACCAGCAAAATTTCAGCCAATGGACCTCCGGGTTTAACCCGGAGGTCCATTGGCTGAAATATTGCTTGTGTTTTTTGTCCACATGTACAAAATTTGAAAGTTATAGTTTGGGTGATAACTCCACTCCGCGGGTGATTTAGTTACAATCCACTCTCCACGTACTGTACCATATATCAAAAGATTCTGACCAGTGGTTCTGGAGAAGAAGAGTTTTAAAGATTATTCCTCATATTGGACTAAGTAATAATTCAGGCTTTAAAAGGGAGCCCAAATGTAAACCCAGGGACTTGGTTTGAACAAAGTTAGATCTGCCCCAGCCCCTATGAAGGCTGTATACAAATATCAAAAGATTCTGGATCAGAAGAAGATTTTAAAAGATTATTCCCCATGTTGCATTGTGTTAAAATCCGGGCACCCATAGAGAGCCCAATTATTAACCGACGGACTTGAGTTGAACAAATTCGAATCCAACCCCTGTAAGGATTCTATATATCATATGTTAAAAGATTCTGACTAGTGTTTCTGGAGAAGAGTTTTAAAGATTATTTCTCATATTGGACTAAGTTAAAATTTGGGCTCTAATAGGAAGCCCAAATATTACACCAGGGTTTGAACATAATTAGATCTTACCTCCCTAAGGAAGCTGTATACCAAATATTAAAAGAAACTGACTGTTGGATCTGAAGAAGATTTTTAAAGATTATCCCCATATTGCACTAAGTTAAAATTCAAACCCCCATAGGAAGCCCAAATAATAACTGAGGGACTTGATTTGAACTATCGTGAATCTGATCCTCATAACAATGATGTATACCAAATATTGAAAGATTCTGACTGGTCATTCTGAACAAGATTTTTAAAGATCATTCCCCATATTGCCCAAAGTTAAAATTCGGGCTCCTGTATTGAGCCCAATTATGAATCAATAGGCTTAATTTTAACAAAGTCGTATCTGAGAACTTTGTATTTAGCTTCGTCTTTGCCTGGAGTAAAGCAATTCTGACCTTTTTTTTTATTAAATTAGCTATTTCGTCCATGTTTACGGGCTCAACGAGCTTGTGATCGTCTCCTTTGCGAGACTCGGGAGTCAAAGCTGCGTTCTGTAAAGAACTGCTTGTTTCAGTTAAAACTAGAAGTCCTGTCACGAACTGTGCGCTTATCTGGGTTTAATAGCGCGTAGGAATTGCGCAGGTCCATTGGCTGAAACATTGCTTGTGCACAGGCCATATGTACAGAATTTAATAGCCTTACTATGGTCATAATGCGTAGATTAACGCGCAGTTCGACGTGCTATTTGTGCGCATTTCATGACAAGACTTCTAGTTTTAACTGTATACTTTATGATGTTGTCTGTTGTTTTTAATTTTAGGGGCGAATTAGGGTCCGAGAGGTGGACAATGTCTGTTTTAAGGCGTTTCGCTAAAGTGTAAGTTTCGGATCAAGCGCTGTGGAAGCGTCTTCATTTTGTCAGTGGGTTAGAGTTCTTCTTGGCTTGTCAGACATTTGAAAGCATCCCAAAATTTCTTGGGATTTCCAATGCCAGTTTCATTCGTGTGCGGTTGTGGTTTCTAATTTTGTTTTACTTCTGTGCATGTGTAGCCAGTTGTACTCAGTTTGGGTATTACGTTTGGGAGCAGGGCAGGTGGTGACCTTGTATCTGTAGAGGGCGTTACGTTTTATTTTGTTTATTTTGTTGGAGGGTTTGATGGAAGATTCGACATTGCCAAGGGCGAACATCCTGTTCGGGGGCTATTTCATTGATTGCCTTGAGGTTTTGGCATGCCATTTCGTTTTCGTTCGCATTTGTTGGTGCTTTATTTAGTTAGAATGAAATTTCCAAATTGATAAGTTTTTTTTCGATAGGTTCCCATTTTCCTGGAGGGGTTTCCATGGAGTCAGCTGTGAGGGTGGCGTGTACAGGGAGATGGTCGCCGTTATAGATCGTCTTCCCCAACGTAGAGATTTTGTAGTTTGTTTGTCAGGGGTTCACTGACCCACTATGATTAAGTCTGAAAATTTCCGACTGGCCCGTGGGTTATGGATTCTTTCGTTCGCGATAGGGGGATCGAACACTTCCAACTATCACGATGAGGGTGTCTCCTTTGGGGTTAGTTTTTTTGCACACGAATATTTGATGCCCAGCGTTAAGGTCTCCTTAGAAAGATGCAGTTTTCAATCTTTGGGTGGAGAATTCGAAGACGTTTCCATTTGGTATGCTACTGTTTGTTAGTAAGAGATGAAGGCCCGCTTACTTTGATCTGTAGTTAGTTCGGAAGTGATGACGTCGGCTTCGAGGTAGCTGGTGGATATTGAATGTGATGTCTTTAACGAGTAGGGCGATCCCGCCGCCATGTAGAGTGTGGGGTCTCTCCTAATGGTAATAAATTCACTCAGAAAAGTTCATGTCGGTTTTTAACCCGGTTTCGATTATCGCGATGCTGACCACGTTGGTGTTTTGGATGCAATTTGCCATAAGAGATGTTTTATTATTAACGCTTCTTGCGCTCCGCTCGATGAGGTTTAGTTTAAACGTTTCCAAGATTTTTTTTCTTAACGAGATATATATATGATGATGCGCATGGGTTGGATTAAGGGTTAGCGTGATTCTGTTCCCCTGGGTTTTGGGTTTATTTAGGGAATTGGTGGTTGAGAGGGTTGGGTGTTGTTGATCGGTGACCTTGCCTTATCAGCAAGAGATTTGTTTTTTAATTGTAGCTATCACAAGAGGTGTGTAGTCCCTTCTCATCGGGTCACGTAGTTGCGCGATTCCAAAGACTCTGGCTTGGGATCTGATCCGAACTCCTTCATTTTACAGGCATGTCCCAGATTTAAAAGTGCTGGGTTTGCGGCTGTGTCCGTCATTCCTTAAATCGATTTATCAGGGCAGTGGCCTGGATGTGGAGAATATCACATGGGCCATGAGAATCATTAAAGACATTCCCTTAGGGTTAAGAACGTTGTGAGCTCACTGGGGCGAATTTGAATAAAAACAAGAGCTTTTAGCTATCTTATCTCTACCCTGAGTTGTTTCTTTCTCTCTTGCAAACCACCCCCTTCTCTCCTCCCAATCTGCTCCCTCTCTTTTTTTCTGAGCTAACCTGGAGGTACTTCCTGTCGGTCTCTTTTTAGTGCTTCGTTTCGCGCCCTTGGTCTGTTGATTTCTCTCTCAAACCTCTATCTCTGCCAAACAAAAAAACAACAACTGAGGAGACAAGATCCCTCATCACATTTATATTCTCTGATTGACTAACCCATGAGTGCTTGACTATTTGGTATCTTTTCTGTTGCTTTGTGTTTAGGCACAACAACCTTGACACACTATGCTCCCCATTTAGTGCAGTCGATAAATCTTTCTATGCAGAAAAATGGTAATAAGCTGGATTTGGTATCATTCGAAGGGGGCATACTCCCTGAACTACATATACAAAATCTGCTTGGGGGTGGGGGGCACTTTTAGACAATATGACGTTCAAGATGGCCGCCAAATCGAGAGAAAATCTCTGCGGGGCTTTGGAAATTGATACATGCCAAAAGTACAACAGAGACTCAGAAAAACATATTTGAGGTCATACCGTGATGGACCTGTAATAACTTGCCAGATGGCTGCTAAAATGGCTGCAGATTCCCGGAAAAAACGTAAAAAATCGGTATAGACCACACGTGGCGTTAAACACCGTGATGATATCCAACTTATTACAAGGATGCCGCGTAAATTCTTGAAGTCTTCCATATTTTTCACCTCAATCAGAATACCAAATAAAAGTTCTATTTTCACAGTTTAACCCTTTACCTAACATGAAAAGCAGACGACACTTGCAAAAAAAATTCTTGAATAACTAATTTTTTTCATTTTTTGTCTCAAAAAACATAGGTTATGACCCCTCGTTGGAACGAGCTTGACGAGCTCGTTCCAACGAGGGGTCATAACCTATGTTTTTGAGACAAAAAATGAAAATATTTTGAAAATTAATTGACGATTTTTGAGAATAGCACTGGCCGGTTTTGGTCGTTACGTTGGGTAAAGGGTTAAGTTAAAGCTTTGCAAATAGCGCTTGAACACATCAGAAATGTACAGGACGGGAAGTCGGTTATATTTTTGAATCTCTTTCCTCTTTGTTAACTTCACGCAACCCCAGGTTGAAGAATCATTTCATTTTAGAACTACGTGAGATGAATACTTTCATGTCTGACCAATATGGAATCGTGTTTTGCTGGTTACCTGGACACGTTGGTATTTCTGGTAACACCAGGGCAGACAGTGCAGCAACACATGGCTTAAACATCAAGAGTCATGCAAGACCTTCTTGGAAATATATAAATCGACTCGGACGGCCAAGGAATTCCACCGTTGAGCAATGACGGTGTCGAAAATACGGACTTGGAGAAGGCAGGGGCGTTAAATCAACAATTTGGAAGCGTTTATACTCGCTCAGAAAGCCATGCTCCATTTCAAAGACCCTTATTCGAAAAAATGGGAAATATATCTATGTTCGTATGGCGTCCAAAAGTTACTAAAAGGATAGAATGTGTCTAAGGCTTATAGGCCAGATGGATTACACCCTCGAATATTAAAGGAACTCTCATTCCAAATCTCATCAATGCTAACCTTCATATACCAGCAGAGTCTTGATGCTGGGGAGGTACACTATGGGGGAAAATGTGAACATTTGTCCCCTTTTTAAAAAGAATAAACGTGCTCGACCAGTTAATTATCGCTCCGTCTCTCTTACTTGCATCTGCTGTAAACTACTAGAACACACTGTATCATCTAATATCATGAAACATCTGGAGAATAATAAAATACTCACAAGCCGATAATATGCCTTTCGTAAAGGACACAGCAGTGAAACTCAGCGTTCCCATGTTGTTGGTGACTGGACATTTGATGTCTTTATTTTGGACTTTGAAAAGGCATTCGACACTGTTCCTCGTGAGCTATTAAAATTTAAACTACATACGTATGGCGTCTCTGCAAAAATTTTAAATTGGTTTGTCTCATTTCTGTGTGGCCGGTCAATGGTTGTAGTTCCTCAACTGCTCCTGTCATTTCCCCAAGGAAAGGTACTAGGCCCACTTTTGTTCTCCATCTACATCAACGACTTCGTAGAAGGAATAAATTCAACAATTAGACTGTTTGCTGATGACTGTGTTTGCTATCGCGAAATTATTAAACCAAATGATTGTGCCGAACTTCAAAAGGACATCAACAAATTAGGAACATGGGCAAGATGGGGGATGAGGTTTCATCCTGCAAAATGTAATATTATGCACATCCACAGAAGAAAAAACCCTCTTCTAACCGATTGTCATGTGATGAAAACTACTTTGGAAGCAGTAAATTCGATAAAGTATCTTGGCGTCCCAATAATGCACAATCTTAAATGGAATGGTCATGTTGACTCAAATCTGCAACAAAGCAAACAGAATTCTAGTCCTATTGAAAAAAAACCTCTCACAAAGCTCTAAGGAAGCTTATTTGAGAATCATGCGCCCTATTTTGGAATACTCTTGCATCATCTGGGATTCCTACACTAATCAACAAAATTCAGAACAGGAACAGCATGTTCATCACCCAAAACTACGACTATGATTACCCTATGTCTAAAATATGTGACCAGCTCAAACTCGAAGTTCTTCAAAACCGTCGAAAAGCTGCATGATTATGCCTATTTATTAAGGGATTAACTAATAATGCTTACATCCCCATTCAGCAACTCCATAAACCAAAAAGAAAAACGAGTAAAATGCACTCAGGACACTTCATTCAATCACTGGCCAAAATTGATTGTTATAAGTTCAGCTTTATGCCAAGAACAGTAAAGGATTGGAATATCCTCCCAGAACATGCGGTCAGTTTGTCAATATCTAGTGAAAATCTGGCAACTCAGTTCAGGAAATTTATTCCATCCGAAAATTCACTGAAGTAGCAAATATAACGATGAAGATGAAGACAAGCCTCTCACTGATTTTAAAATTCCTTTGAGGGATTTTAAACCACATATCAATAAGTACATCAAATCTATGTAGCAAGGGGGTATGGGATGGGGCAACAAATAAGCTCCATAGCTTCTGACCTGACATTTGTGAAAATAATTACTCATCTTGTAACCGCTGTAGAAAAGACTTATTTTGACGCGATGTCATGTTGGTCAAGTTAAGCATTCCTTTTCGTTAGAAGGTCATATGCGACCCAAATGAGTTCCTTGTCAGAAAGTGTTGACAATGGAGCACATTCTTTTGCACTGTTGACATTTTAATCTTGCCAGACAGCAGTACTTAGTGTTTATTTATTGTTCTTAAAGGTCACATACAAGACGAATCTCAACAAGACGAATTGGTAAAATATCCCAACATGTCGAATCCCAACAAGACTAAAATTTTTTTCTCATCAAATATGGGGGAAGTTTACTTTCAAAAGAACGTCTGCATTACAATGTATGCTATTTGAAGTATTTTAGATATTTTAGGGTTATATTTTATGCATGTGTTTGGGAGTTTTGTTGATATATTTATTATTATTTATTGGTGTTTAAGGTCACATATTTTTGCACAATGGCTAATCATGACCACAACATGAGAATCAACTCAAGACCAGGGGTGAGCGTTAATAAGCCATGTTGCCCATTTCAGAGAGGGTTTGCACCTCCCAAGCATTGGTGACTGGGTCCTATTTTACCAGTAAAACAGAGCCTGTTTACCGCAGTGAACAGGCACTGCTTCACTTCCCGGGGATCCCGCTGGGAAGTTTTGTTGATAAAACAAGATATATAAAAAAACAAAAAAACAAACAAAAAAACTGTAGCAAATACTGTCTTGTAACAAAGTGTGGCGCCTCTGTTAACTGGTAGTGTGCTAAGTTTTTTTTGGTTGTCAAAATTTTGTTCACATATTACTGCCATGTTACAATTAATGGAAGAGTGCCTATAGGCACTCTCCCATAATTGTAACAGGGCAAATCCACCCAGACTAAATAATATCACATCAAAAGTTAATTGAAGTCCATCCACAGAATATGATGCCTTTTAGTTCTGGTACCCACACTTCAGGATAAAGCCCCAAAATGGGCTTCCAGCACTCAACCAGTTAACTGAAATCTCTTTATCCAAAAGTTTGCCATGTTAGCATTTTATGATGGACAAACTCAACATAAATGGAATATACAGTCATTTTAATTAAATTCATCTTGTTGGGATTAGTCTTGATGGGATGACCATTTTTGACATTCGTCTTGTTGGGAATAAACCATCGTGATCACAACCGTGGTTAAGGTCAGTCATACCCCATGTTGCCTATTTTAGAGGACTTGCACCCCAAGCATTAGTGACTGGGTCCTATTTTACCAGTAAAACGGTGCTTGTTTACCAAAGTAAACAAACACTGCCCCATTTCCCGGGGTTCCCGCGGGGGAGCAGTACTTTAGTGCAGTGTCACTTAGAGACTTATTTTACAACACAAACTCCCACGGAGTTCGGTCATTTCACAAAAGAAATCAACATTTTTAATAAATTTTAAATTGTGTTTGTCCTTTTAAACTGTTCCAACAGGTTGATTTACCCAGTATTCTTTAGCCCTTTATCCAACACAGACTTTTCTTTTAACATTTAAAAAAAAATTTCAACAAAACCATATCATGTGACCCCTCATTGGAACGAGTTCGTTCCAAAGAGGGGTCACATGATATGGTTTGGTTGAAAATGTTTGAAAAATAGTATTTTTTTCAGCTGCTGAATTTTCATATTATTCAGGCAGATGCGGCCGACTCGGATTCGTTGAATAAAGGGTTAAAACAACTCGTCTCATCTTCTCTTTAGTTTTAACTGCTTATTTATTATTCCTAATGCTCTTTCCAGATTTCATCAACTCACGGAAGATACAGTTAAAACTAGAAGTCCTGTCACGAACTGTGCGCTTATCTAGGCTTAATTGTGTGTAGGAATTGCGCGCAGATACCATATCGAATGGCATCAAAAGCACATTGGGTTATTCTGGTTACTTATTGCAAACACAGGCAATGTTTCTGCCAATGGACCGCCGGGTAACCCGGAGGTCCATTGGCTGAAACACTGCTTGTGCACAGGCCATATGTACAGAATTTGATAGCCTTACTATGGTCATAATGCGTAGATTAACGCGCAGATCGACGTGCTATTTGTGCGCATTTCATGACAGGACTTCCAGTTTTAACTGTAATACCCTATTTTCAAATAAATACATACTTTTCATCGCCACAATATAGTCTTAGATGCTGCTGTGATATATAGCACTAGGATATAAATAAATAAAAGACTGGGTTGGTTGAAGTCCTAGTTGTGTTATGGGAAAGGGGGAAAATTTGCAGGTAGATATTTCAACCTAAGTGTGGAGATATGTAAAGTTTGTTCCGAACATTGCTTTCCAGACTTTTTCAATAGCCTAAAAGCTTCACTAATGTTTTTCAATAGTTTTTAAGACCTTTTCCAGATGGATACAAAACTCTGTACTTTTTCATGAATTTCAAATCAGCAAAAGAAGTATGTTGAAATAAAATCGTGATCTGATTGGTAACCGTGTAAGTCAACTGGTTGAGTGCTGAGAAAAATGAGGATACCAGAGCAAAAACCAATATTTTCTCTGCTCACATTTCATATTCAGTCAAATGCATATATTTTGTTTCGAAAAATGTGTTTCATTACAATAATTGGAGAGTGCCTGAATAATAAAATCAGACCTCTAAAAATAATCTAGCCCTAAACCAGTTAATGTATGAAAATTGATACAGAATTGTGATTTCTGTGGTGAGCTCAATGCTTTTATTCCTGTACATATACGTACATGCTTGTGAGTCATCTGGGAGCGCGGTGGTCAGTAGGTTGTGCATATAGTTGGAAATTAGGAGGGTACATCATGAGTAGTTGAAAATTCCATCTATCTGGATTTTAGAGCTTCTTTGGTGATGCTGATGTCTCGTTTACTTCCTAAAAATTCCAACCCGGTTTCAAATCAACTTTTTCTATTTACAACTACAGTGTACGCAATATCGAGCTTCATCAGTGTGTATGGTGTCAATATTTAATTCCCAGAATAATACCAAATAATAATAACCTGATAATTCTATCATTAATGTGTTGGCATTTCAGTTACTAGAATCAATTTTATGCCCCCTTTCCTAGGTTCATTTTCAAAATTTTTCTTGGTAGTGAAAATCTAACTAGGGAGAGGGATCAGGGCCGGTCCCTCCCCCTAGTTGGAAATTCACTACCCTACACCCCCCAATTGTATACCTCTAGCCACATCCTCGACTGGAAGTCCATATTTGGGCTCTAACCTGAAATGCACATACTGTAACTTGATAACTTCATATTCAGTGAATGTACGTCATATTATCTCTGAAGTGAAGTTATTTAAATCTTTAAGCATTTGCCTTCTTACAATTTATGGGAAAGTGCCTTTAGGTACTCTCTCATACATTTTAAAAAGGCAAAGACATGTTGACAAAATTTGACGATCAAAAGTAATTTAGCCCTCTACCAGTTAAGAGCCATAACAGCATCAAACTCCTCACAAAATTTGACAGATGGCTTTGGTTTTAAAGCTTTGGTTTTAAAGTGTCAGGGTTTTACCAATCTTTTGGGGGGAAGAGTCCATAGCCCTTCTCATAAGGAAAACTTGCATCGAACATGGAATTTCTTTCACAGCTAGAAGCCTGACGTTGAGTTTATTCACATCTGATAATGTATGGACAAGTGCCTGGACACCGATGTTTTCAATAATAATGAGCAGCGTTAAGTCTTATAACCTTAAAAGTTGTTTGTAGTGAAGTGTCGTCTGCCTAAAAATGGCAGACGACACTAAATTAGAAACAGCAGTTACATCATAGGTCTTCATAAATTTAATATTGATGTTTGTTCAGTTTGTACAAATTAAATAGTTTATGAAACGAACCTTGTTCAGTGTTCCCAGCATGTTATAATCAAAAGTTTTGCAATTTAAATCAGACAGACAACACTTGACGGGCCAAGTCATGATTTCAATCAGTTTGAGTTCTGTAGCTTACAAAATGAATATTCTGCAGTATTCCCAGTATTATATAATCAATAGTTTTGTCATTCATATGAACAGAAGATCATTTGGTATTTGAATGTGCTTCTATATTATAAGTTATCTCCGTCAATATGTATGGTATATGGAGATTTAATACCTGGATGTCGGCTTTTAAAATGAGTATTAAATCTCCATATACCATACATGTTGACGGATATAACGTTTTTGTCCCATTTCAATAGAAACATAGTGGAAACAAATTTGTGGAGGACGCGTTTCTCACACTCCGCAATCAGTTGGGGCAAATGCAGAAGACAACAGGTAGAGTTACATCCGTTGGGTCATTAAGGAAACGAGTAAACAGTATTTTGTTGCCATATCGTCCCCCTGAGTTCCAATGTGTTCTATGTGCCTTTTGGCACATAGAACACATTGGAACTGAGGGGATGATATTTGCTCTTATTTTATTTCAAGTTGTTTCATTTAATTATTCGTCTACTTAATTTATATTTATTTATTGATGTTTAAGGTCACATATTTATGCACAACGACTAATCATGACCGTGACAGTTTTACCGGTGGAGGAAGCCTGGAGTACCCAGAGAGAACCACCGAGCAACGACGAGCAGCTGCCAGCTCCCCAACATCGTAACTCTGCACTTCAGCACAAGCAGGATTAGATTGGTTGAAGACATGCACACCATTGACGTGCAGTACGCCTTAGTACACGGCATCAGTGTGCCCCCATTTGGACAATCAGGGTTAAGTGTCTTGCCCATGGACACAACGCGGGAGTCCGAATCGATCGCTCAGACGGTCACCCATCCGAGTACTAACTGGGCTTGACGTTGCTTAACTTCGGTGATCTGATGCGAACCGGTTACCAGAATGCCACCGCGCCCCCACTTAATTTATAACAACAAAATATGATCGAATTGTCGGAAATCTGATGATATTTGTGACTATTTTCATGTTATTTGGTTTGATTTTTATATCGAAGCGAGCAAAAGCGGAAAGCTTTCATTTAAACCATATACCCCCGATGTTTCACGTGCGCTTATACCCTGGATGTTGCACGCTCTCATATACCTTGGATGTTGGGTGCACCCTTTGCCATGGCTATTTGCCCAAATCATTCTGGCCAATCAAAGACACAAGTTATTGGGATATAGGGACAAATATATATATACACACTAGATAGAGAAGATTTAGGATGTTTTTGGGTAAGAATATGTATTGGGAACGCCACCAATATCCTGCCTCTGTCGCCACCTGGAGTGAACCATGACATGTACTTTTGACAAGAAAACAACATTATTATAAATCATCCAACCAATGCACTAGCAAGTCACAACATTGTTTTCAAGCATTTACAACTTTGAGGGTTAACCCTTTGGACTTGGGAGGCTGCTTGTTTGATATAGGAACATGAAACATCATATTTCATTATGTAGGATGGCCGATAAGTGAATGTGTGGAGTAGACCAGTCAAGGCTGCACATTGAAAATATTAATTGGTCCACTCCCAAATAATGAATATGGACTCTTCCAATTACTGCTTTTGAACTGACATGGAAGATACCATCAGGGTTCAAAGAGTTAAAGCACCATTCTTCAGTACTTTCAAGGCTTTTAAAGTTAAACGCTTCCCTAATTTCAAGATCTGTTAATGATATCGGGGGGGGGGGGGGGGGGTGATGGCATTGGAGCCACAGTGATGGCATTGGACCTCAAACCTAAAGGTCTACAGTTTGATCCCTGCCAGGGGTAACTGCATTGTGTCCTTAGGCAAGGCACTTGATCCCGATTGCCCAGGTGAGGGAACAGTGGTGATGTGTACCAAGGCATAGTGCACATTGATGGTGCACCTGTCTTCAACCAATGCTAACTCTGCTTGTGTGGAGTTAGTAGGTTGAGGAGTCTGACTGTTGCTTGTCACTGCTTGGTGGTTCTCTCCAGGTACTACGGCTTCCTCCACCTGTAAAACTGTCCAACAGGAGGTGACTCTGCCTGTCAAAAGTATCACTGAACCCCAATGAAACTAGATGCAAAGTGATTGGGGGGGGGGGGGGGGAATCACTGTGGGCTCCGCATTTGAAACGGTTTGCAATTTGAACAGTATGCAGTACAGTAAAAACCTTCCTTGAGAGACCACCTGTCTGGAGGGTCCAATGAAACTATGTACTGAACAGATGTTTTGGGTTCCAGGGTATTTATATCATTATTACATAACAGAGATAATTACAAATGAAATGTTTTGTTTCCAGTCAAATTTCACACAACAGCAGTCTGTATAATAATAACAATTGATTTTCTATAGCGTAAAACCACAAATAGTGTATGATGGATGAGGATCTTTTCTGCAGCAAATATGTAAAATTTTCAAGTTTAAGGGCAATCACTCTTCAATAAACGAAAGGATCGGAATGAAATTAAAAAATAGGAAGGAGGGTGAGGGGTCCATACCCATCAGCTCACCAACATTATCCTATACAATATCTTCAGGCTTATTATAAATGGAACACACCCCCACCAAAACTTTTGTTAACCCTTTACCTAACGAATCGCCCGCATAATTTGCAAATTGAGCAAATGAAAAAATTAAATTTTTCAAAATATTTCAACAAAACCATATCATGTGACCCCTCATTGAAACGAGCTCATTGAGCTCGTTCCAATGAGGGGTCACATGTTATGGTTTTGTCGAAATTTTTGGAAAAATTTATAAAAATAGTAATTAAAATAATAAATTTTTATTTTCTCTACGTTGGGTAAAGAGTTAACCAGTGGTTGCCTGCATTCATGTTTTGCAAAACAGGTCAGAATTATTCTAAAGTCCAAACTAAGAAAAAAATGTTGGAAGTGTTTTAAAAATCACCAGCATCTGTAAAAACTATCTGGTCAAGGTTTAATGTTAACTTATATTAAAGCAATTAACAATCATATGAAATTTGAAAGCCCCAGGATAACAGTGGTTGCCTGCAATCATGTATAGCAAAACATGTCAGAAATTTTCCAAGTCCACACAACTCCTTCAACATTGATGACCTAAAAAATTGTTATTTTTGACAATTATGTCCCATAATTCTGGTACGACAAATCTGAAAATTGTCAAAAAAATGAAAGTGGGCTTCGTTTGATCAATCTCAATAGTGTGTATATAAATTATGAGAATTAGTTAAAACAAACTTCAGTAATGATATGACATGTGAAAAATGTCATTTTTTTACTATTAGAATCCCATTACTCCAGAATGACAAACTTGAAAATCATAAAAATTGAACGGGGTGTTGTCTTTACTGATTGTAATATTGCTACAAAATTTCAAGAGATTTGGTGAAAGCATTATTGAGTTGCCATTTTTTGAAGATTCAAGTCTCATAACTCTGGAAAAAACCCAGAAAACCGTCAAAAATGAAAGGCAGTTTTGTCTGATCAGTTTCAATATTGTGTATAAATATTATGAGAATTGGTCAAAGGAAACTTGCATTATCATACGACATATAAATATGCTGATGGACAGATGCATTTTTTACGATTAAAGTCCCATGACTCCAGAGAATGAGAAACCTGAAAATCGTAATTGACAGAGGTGTTGACTTTAGTGATTTTAACATTGCTACAACATTTCAAGAGATTCCGTGAAGGCTTTATTAAGTTATTATACGACATGTAAAAAATTGCCAATTTTTTGAAGATTCAAGTCCCATAACTTTGGAAAGAAAAAACAGAAAACCATCAAAAAAGAAAGGGAGCTTCGTTTTATCAATTACAGTTTTGTGTATAAATATTATGAGAAATGGTCAAAGGAAACTTGAGTTATTGTATAACATAGGAATATGCTGACAGACAGAGTGATTACTAGAAGGCTTCCGTTGAAATTTGGTGGAGCCCCAATAAAAGAAATCAAAGAGATTCATGTTTACCCTGTCATTATTAAACATTTACTGTATTTACTCTATGTATTGGGACAGCTAAAAATAATTATATTCACAGGTATCCCAATTCTTAGAAAACGGGGAAAGAACAGAGCCTGGTCTTGATTTGATGCTGAATAAAGTTGGTGTGATTCGGTTTCCATCACTATATACGAAAATCATCGTCCAATTTTTTTTTATATTTTAATTTTTTGCTTCCAAAACATAGCTTATGATCCCTCATTGGAACGAGCGTCTTACGCTTGTTCCACTGAGGGATCATAAGCTATGTTTTAGAAGCAAATAATGAAAATTTTTACAATGGCATGGCGGGGGTTTGAACCCACGCCGAGAGCGTTTCCTTCGGCACCAACCGCCTAGCGAAGCTATACTGAACCACGCACACCACTCGGCCACCGACAGACCCCAAAAAGGGAATGCTAGTTAACCAAGTATATACGTGGCCAGTACAGAACACACGGAATACTCAATTATTTAATTATTCATCAGATAGTTGCATCTAAGCACTTAATTCTATGAACTGCACCTCAGAAGAAATCAGCGACAGTACTTGTCTTTTTCAAATTTCTCGGATGCCATAGAATTAAGAAAGGACGCTGGTTTTGTTTACATTGGCATGGCAGGGGTTTGAACCCACACCGAGAGCGTTTCCTTCGGCACCAACCGCCTAGCGAAACTATACTGAACCACGCACACCACTCGGCCACCGACAGACCCCAAAAAGGGAATGCTAGTTAACCAAGTATATACGTGGCCAGTACAGAACACACGGAATACTCAATTATTTAATTATTCATCAGATAGTTGCATCTAAGCACTTAATTCTAATAATAATTAAATAATTGAGTATTCCGTGTGTTCTGTACTGGCCACGTATATACTTGGTTAACTAGCATTCCCTTTTTGGGGTCTGTCGGTGGCCGAGTGGTGTGCGTGGTTCAGTATAGTTTCACTAGGCGGTTGGTGCCGAAGGAAACGCTCTCGGCGTGGGTTCAAACCCCCGCCATGCCAACGTAAACAAAACCAGCGTCCTTTCTTAATTCTATGGCATCCGAGAAATTTGAAAAAGACAAGTACTGTCGCTGATTTCTTCTGAGGTGCAGTTCGTAGAATTAAGTGCTTAGATGCAACTATCTGATGAATAATTAAATAATTGAGTATTCCGTGTGTTCTGTACTGGCCACGTATATACTTGGTTAACTAGCATTCCCTTTTTGGGGTCTGTCGGTGGCCGAGTGGTGTGCGTGGTTCAGTATAGTTTCGCTAGGCGGTTGGTGCCGAAGGAAACGCTCTCGGCGTAGGTTCAAACCCCTGCCATGCCAATGTAAACAAAACCAGCGTCCTTTCTTAATTCTATGGCATCCGAGAAATTTGAAAAAGACAAGTACTGTCGCTGATTTCTTCTGAGGTGCAGTTCGTAGAATTAAGTGCTTAGATGCAACTATCTGATGAATAATTGAAAATTTTTAGTTACCCAAGAATTCTTTTTATGAGTGTCGTCTGCTACTAGCGACGGGCCAACTGGAAACAAATCTCCTGAATGTCCCAAACTTTAGAGCATAAAAAAAATATAGTTTTCTAGAAAAAATGTGTGTCCCAAATCATAGAGTGTCCCAATACATAGAGTAAATAAGGTAAACTGTTTTACTGCAAAGATTGAAACAATAAACCAGAATACTAGAACTTACTGTCCATGTAAACAATGTAAAATTATTATTTATTTATTTATTGGTGTTTAAGGTCACATACTTATGGACAATGGCTAATCGTGACCGTGACAGTTTTATGGGTGGAGGAAGCCGGAATACCCAGAATACCTCCGAGCATCGACAAGCAACTGTCAGCTCCTCAACATTCTCTGTTGAAGCTCCGCTCAAGCACGGTTGCAGCGGTTGAAGACATGTGCACCTTCGACATGCAGTACGCCTTAGTACACGGCGTCATCGTGCCCCCATGTAGGCATCCTGGATAAAGTGCCTTGCCCAAGGACACATTGTGGGTCGTCCCAGACGGGGATTGAACTCGGGACATCTTGCACAGAAGTCCAACAGTGTACCACTGAGCCACCGTGCTCCCAAACAATGTAAAACATGAACACAAAAGTCTTTTTGATGATTTATAATTTATTTCTGTTTGCCCCAGTAAAATGGAAATCAGAACTATTTTCAATTTTTGTGTTTTTCCAGCATTTATTCACAGACCAATACTGCTATTGAAAAGTAATTAATAAGAACTTGGAAGCTAAATTAAAATATGATTTTTGTGCAACTGATTTTGTATATCAAGAATACAATAAATACAGAATGACAGAGCTCGACATATGCTTTACAGTAAAACCTGTCTTGAGAGACCACTGTCTTGAGAGACCACCTGTCTTGAGAGACCACATCTGCAGTCACAGATTGGTTTTACTCTATAATGGACCCGTCTTGAGAGACCACCTGTCTTGAGAGACCACCTGTCTTGAGAGACCACTGTGACCTGGTACCAACTTGTATTTTTATGCCATAACAGACCTGTCTTGAGAGAGCACCCCTTTGAAGACTGAAACCATGACAAAAACTTTTTACCTGTTCTGGAATTGGAAAATCCATTGTGGTTATACTAACATAATTAAAAGTATTAAAAGCTCTTAATTGGGATTCAATTGCTAACTCATTAAAGATTGAGATTTTTTAATAAGACCCCTATGAAAAGATTAGGATTATTGCTGAATAAACAATTTCATACATACCTGAAATGTGACAGATAGGAATAAAAATAAATTTGTGTTGAAAATCTTTTTGTAACAAACTGAAATGGACTGTTATAAAAATTATAAAAATAAATTAGTGTTGAAAATCTTCAATGAAGATTTTCAACACTAATTTATTTTTATAATTTTTATAACAGTCCATTTCAATTTGTTACAAAAACTTCATAAAAAAGAACAACTACAAAGTAATTACAAAAATTTATTATTCTCCATTTCTGAATTTTGTGGTTGGTTATTCACTGACTTGAGAAAACCTGAAACCTGTTATGAGAGACCACCTGTCTTGAGAGACCACTTTTGTGTGGCCCAAAGGGACGTCTCTCAAGACAGGTTATACTGTATCAAGAATATAATAAATACAGGATGACAGAGCTTGACATATGCTTTATAATGTCTAGTTGTGAGTGTTGTGGGCAGATCTCATGTCCTGTCTATAGAATTTGGGATTGGTTCTTCTACAATATAAAATCCACTGGAAACTCATAGAAATATGAATTATTTTTACTTCTTCCGGTTTTATTTAGAAGGAATATGTCCAAAATAAGACCAAATATACCTTTGGCTGCAATAAAATCATAAAATTGTGTCTTTAACCCTTTACCCAATGTAACGGCAAAATCTGGCCAGCGCTGTTCACAAAAATTGCCAATTAATTTTCATTATTTTTTCATTTTTTGTCTCAAAAACATAGGTTATGACCCCTCTTTGGAACAAGCTCATTGAGCTCGTTCCAATGAGGGGTCACAACATTGAGCTCGTTCCAATGAGGGGTCACAACCTAAGTTTTTGAGACAAAAAATGAAAAAAAAGTTAAAAAATTTATAGTAATTTATATATTTTTTATACTTACCAATGACCCAGACATAGCTGGTGCTAACTCTTAAAATATAGGGCCAAACACAAATTTTGCCCCCCAATCCCCAAAATTTGCATCTAAAACTAAAGAAAACATGTCCTGAAAGGCCCTCCACACTTCGCCCCTACTGCGCATGCGCAGTGTCAAGGACGTTCCGAAATTGGCGCCATTAATCATTCTAATAACCAGTGCCTGGTAAGCGCTATGTACTCAGCGGGGAGGCAAGAGTTCCCAACTCCTGGGAGGGCCATCCCCGTCTGGGTCATTGGTAAGTATAAAAAATATATAATTTACTATAAATTTTTTAACATTTTTATACTGTACCAATGACCCAGACATAGCTGAATAGTAAAAAGGCTGGAGGGCCAAGGACATAGAGCAAAATGGAATACGCTCAATAAAATAAAATAGAGTCATCCCCTGTAGGGAAAAGAAGTAATAGGCCTTACATGTATCTTTCTTATTTTATGTTAAATTAGAAAGATACAACACCTTCCAAAATTGAGCTTCATACATCCATGTACTCTATAAATATCCAATATAATCCTTATACTAATTATTTTTAAAGTAAGCCAATAAATAAAGTAAGTCTAGAGAATAGAGACTCTTATACTCCTAAAAGTGTCTGAGGATTGCATAATCATGTCCGTTGACATATGCAATATTCAAAAGCTATACTTTAAAAACTAAGACTTGAATGAATTTTAAAAACCTAAACTTCTCACTAAACAACCATCCCAATAACAGCTCAGAATTACTAACTCCGGAGGAGGTATCCCCTTGTTTTCATAGTAAAACAGGTGACCCAAGGGAACACCCTCCCCCCCCCCCCCCTTTTTCTTGCCCTGGGTCAAATAGCCCAGAGCGAAGAGGGCAGCCGAACGGAGACACTGCCGAAACAGACAGCCTACCTAGCTATAGTAGCAACTGTTAAGTGAATGACATTCTGAGCAGTAGATAATAGACCTAACAATAGAGGCCTCCAGAAATGGACTCGATATTTCTGAGATAAAATTCATGAATGTGGATGGCTGAGCGCAATGAGCGGCCTTCAAAAATCTATAATAGCGACACTATTAATGTAAGCCCAAGAAGTAGAAGAACTCTTACTTCATGAGCCGAAATCTTAAGCACAACTGCTAAGTCAATGATATACTATAAGCAGTACCGATAGTTAATAGAATCCATTAACAATAAAATGGAGCGTAACGTCCTTCTACTAGACATCAAAGACAGAAGAAGCTTACGCCCATAGTAATAAACAGAAATCTGTTTATAAATACATAAACTTTACCCGGAAAGAGTAAAGGCCTATGCCCATACGAAGACGGAAGGACCTTAAAATAATAGGTTCCGGATAATAGGAGCCTAACTCTTATGCAACAATCCAACCTAAATAGTAACGGAAGTATTGATTCCGAAACTATGAAAGTGAAAATCATCCATCGATAGTGCATGAAACTCACTGACTCTACAGTAAAAGAGAAACCAACAGAATTACTGTCTAAAAGGTCAGAATTTGAAAACTACTGTTTCCAGAGGCTCAAATGATTACTTAGCTAAATAAGAACCGAAGTTAAAATCCGTATAGGAATTTAATCTAAAGATTCTAAGTCTATTTATCAAAAAGTTACTGACTTAGATAAAAAGACAAAAGACTCAATTGTAAACTATCGTAGAGTGCATAGGTATGAGGTAACATAAACCTATAACCTAAATAATAACAGGCTGCAGTAGATCTTGTGAAACAAGTATACTAAAAAATAGCAATGAGTAGTATGGAGGGATCAACAATATGAACATAATGATCCCTACACCACGACGGAAGAGCCTCCACTTTAGCTGCATAGAATAGCGAAGAAGAGGATCTCCTATAGTAAGAAATCGCGTCCAAAGCTCGTCCAGTACAGTGCTTACAATGCAATACGGACCACACAACGGAATACATGAAGGTTGCGACCTTGCAGGTTGTGATAAAGATGACACGATTTACCCAGTGAAAAAGATCCTCACATAGAGGAAGATTTCACGTTAAAACCCACAGTAGACAAGAGAGAAAATTACTCATGATCTCTGTGAAGATAGAGATGCTATCAACAGAAATGTATTGTGGTTGTTTATCTTAGCAATACCTGCTGAAACAACAACGCCGGAGGATATGCGTATCCTATCATTCCGTCCTATAGATCAATAGAGCGTTAAGAATATTAGCTCAGAGATCTGGACAAGCCAACACATATGTCTGCAATTGATTAGCAAGCTGTGTCATAAATAAATCATCATTGGGCGCTCCCATAGATAGCAAATCTGATTGAATACTTGTTTGTTGAGAGTCCATTCTGACAGCAACAAGCGACCCGTAAGAGAACGGGAGTCCGATAAAACAATCAGACGACCCGGAATATGACGGACCAAAACTGAACTTGGTGTACTATAACCAACAGACGGATTCTTTCCATTAAATTGAATAACGGAAACGAAAGAGTGCCTCCCTGGTTCCGGAGATACGCCACTACTGTCGAATTAAAGGACAGGAATTTGGGCATGCGTTTCTGAATAATGTTCATGCAATGACATAAAGCAAGCCTAAAAAACATTATTCCGCGGAAGAAAACTGATTGCTAAAAGACTGCGGAACCCAAAGGCCCTGGCACTTCGAATCCGTAGGGATCAGTATTATATCCCAATCTGTATGACTGGCAACCGTCATAACAGCCACACTTGGGTCCGGCAACTGCGGCGGCACTCTCTGAGTCAACCACCGAAAGTTTGCCCCAGTCTGAATCTCTTGTAACACTAGATAGACAAGAGAACGTGTAAATCGAGCAATTCATGGATTGCCGAAAAGTTGCCGTCGAAGAGAAGCTCCTCCGAGAACGAAGCAACTCTGAGAGAGTTCTTAACCTTACTATCCACGCGAGTGGATGTAGCTAGGGCTGCGTCACGTCTAACTAACTCCAATCAGCCACTGAAGGGCGGAGTTATACGTGAACAAACTACTGCCCTCAAAAGAAATTACATTGAGAATAATATCCCGTAAATCTTTTCTTGAAGACGTAATGATAACGCCTCAGTAAGGCGGATTACGTATAATAAAGCGTCTAAGTTAAGTCTACTATACATAATGTCGTTCCCAACATTGAAATTGGAAAAGACATAAACGGCGAAAAAGAATATATGCAGTTTTTAATCACACCGTCTAGACGCATATGAACTCTCGGTATGCCCTGCTCTGCCAAAATAAACTATTTGTATAAATGATAAAATGGCAGAAATGAGCAACGCGGACAAGAAACTAAACTATCATGCTTAGAAGCAGGCTTGTAAATATATATATATATAGCGTCGAAAAATAAAACACATGTTTCAATGACAATATTGGACTACGTCGGTAAGTCAGGGACAATGTCCCCGAACCGATCGAAAAATCCGAGTCCAATGACGCTATAAGTCTCTTATCCAAGATCGCAGCAATGAAGTCCGAAATAATAATCACTGGAAGATAATGCCAAAAGATATGAAAGGCATCTTCCGATACTACTAAAGGGAAAACTCGAAATCTTTCGAATCCCTTTCGCCATCCTGTCGGACCCTACAAAGCGTTCGGTCGTCCGTACCTGATGCAACCGCAGACCGCACCGACCCAGCGCCGTCGGATAATTCCTGATTCGACCGAGAAACTGTCAATTGCTGGGATGCTGCGAAACAACTGTGCTAACTCGGATAGCACGTCCGTCACTGAGGCCTGAGGAGAAGCGGTCTTACGATGCATTGCCGCTGGAAGCTCCGTGATCGCTACCCCGTGCATACTACCAATATGCGAGCGAACGGAGTGTATAGGCCTCGTGTCTCTTGGCTACCGGATGGCACGACCTATTCGCCGTGGAATCACTGAATGCCGAAACTGATCGGATACTCGAGGTCACGTAGCCAATGTGCGGTCGTGTGCCCTGGTGTGAGGATGAGGAAGCATTAAAGACAGTCTCTCGGACTGTCAATATAACGGAGTGTCCCGACCAACGGACATATGCTCCGAATGTAAAATATCTGAACCACAACATGCGGTCCCCTATGTTGTTGGGCGAGAGAGGGACCTCTCTCGCTCACAGCCCGGACGGACCTGGACCAGCCAGGAACCGGACTAACAGGCTTCCTCCGATCTGTCCTCAATCTGCCGTCACTGGGTGAGTACTAAAGTAATTAAAGTGCTCGCATCACCCAAATCTCCTTCCTAGACCGCAACAGACGAACCCGGCAGCCGAACCATTCGATGAATGTACGCTACACCGGGTGAGCTAGCGAATGTCACTCCGTAGGCGATAGACATATTCCATGAGCACTTATTGCCGCTAACTCTTCATTAACTATGACGACAGAGGCACACTTTTGAAAGACATCTCCATAACTCTTCGAACAAGAAACCAGAAATGCTTGGTTAGCAAGCATAAAATAATAATATATATAGCGTCGTTCAATAATTCAAAAGTTTGTGTGACATTATTGGACTATGTCGGAACTGAGGGACGATGTCCCTGAACCGAACCAAAAATTTCTAAGTCCACCGACGCTATCAGTTTCTTATCCGGCATCGCAGCATTCTGGTCCAACGAAAGAAGCTGGAGAAGACCAAGTCAGATGACATACACAACAGCATATGTTGTTCCGAAAGGGAAAGCTCGAAATCCTCCGAATCCCTTTCGGTATCCCGTCGGACCGGATGAAACTTTCGGACGTCCGTACCCGCTTCCGCGGAGCGTCATGACCCAGCATCGTCGGATAAAATATATGCGACAGATTCAGTTGATGCTGGGATGCAGCGATAAACTGTGCTATTAAGGAAAGCACGTCCGTTCCCGAGGCCTGTGCAGTAGCGGTCTTACAATGCATTGCCGCCGGAAGCTCCGTGTACGTTGACTCCCGCACACTTCCTATGCGAACGTCCGGAGTCTGCAGGCCTCGTGTCCCTGGCTACCGGATGGTGTGACCTGGTCGCCGAAGAATCCTTGATTGGCGAAGCTGGTAATATATCGGCGGTCACGCAGCCAAGGTGCGGTCGTGTGCGCTGACGAGAAGAGGAAGCCTTAGCAGTCTCAGCGGACTGCCTATACAACGGAGCGTCCCAAGCGACGGACGTATGCTCCGCTTACGACACATTTTGTACCACAACATCTGGGGCCAGATGTTGTTGAACGAGAGAGGGGCCTCTCTCGCTTGCCGTCCGGATGGACCGGAACGAGCTATGAACCGGACTAAAAGGCTTCCTGCGTTCTCCCTCCGATCCGCCGTCACTGGGTGTGCATTAGGTTAGTTTATAGTGCTCGCATCACCCCAAAATTCCTTCTAGACCGCAACGGACGAACCCGGCTGCCGAACCATTCGGTGAATGGACGCTACACCGGGCGAGCTAGCAGACGTCAAAGGCCGTCGAACCTACTAGGGTCCTCTTAGGCAATTGGCGTATTTACATGAGCACTTTTCCGCTAGCCCTTCATTAATTGTGACGACGGAGGCACACTGTTGGAAGACATCACAGATACATCACCCTAATCTTGATCATCTGAAATAGAAATTGATAAAGTAGAGTGACCCTGCGGGGAAAGGACCGGAGTGTCCAAATCCCCAACAACATACCGTGACATACGCTTCCCATATTGTCATCGAAATCATACGATACAGAACAGGAGTTAATGCGAGTACACTGACCACATATAGAATGATAATAAAGTCAGAGGAAGACTTCCTCTTAAAACAATTGATCAATATCCTTTCAATGTGAAAAGAAAACAAGTCCTGGTACTCGCACTAACCCCTGGCAATCAAAATACATAATAATAATAATATGATCCATTGATATAGAAAAAATAATTGAAATCAAAATATTTTGAAAAAATATTTTTTCAGAACAGCCCAAGTTTCTGAAAAGTAACGTTGAGCCCCAATGGATCCCAAGCCTAAGTGTGGACAAAAAATTTAAAAATATTTTAAACAATTTATTCAACACTTACGAACAATAATAATGTATCTAGTTATGATTAAAATAACATCAAGATATTATTTTTTAGAAATCCCCCCCTCACACAGAGGGCTGTTGAAAATGTAAACAATGAGTGTAAAAACACTAAAATAAGACTCCAGGCACCCAGGCCCGAAATCAGTTACCAAAATACACTATCTGATGCAAAACAGAGACTTCCAGGGAAGAAACTGCAGAACATCAGATGGTAGATGCAGAACACAACGCCTAACCACCCCTAGGTGAAGACGTAAACATGGGGAAAGAACAGAATTCATTCTGTTATTCAGCTAAAACTCCCAAGAAAATTTAGTAATAATAATTACAAAAACTATGCCAAAAGCATGGGAGAATAGCAAGGGGGAACTTAAAGGACAGGGAGAGAGGAAAACACTTAAAAAAACAGTGTAACTAAATAATCAGAATGACAACAAAATGGCTGCTGCCTTGAAAATAGGTAACTTAACATAATTTCATTAAAAAATTTTAAGTTACAGCCCTGATAATATTCTGTCACACATTCTTTTCCTCTCCTCCTTTTCTATCCTCCTTAGAATCACCATTTCACTAATATTTATGTGTCTGGCATCATTTAAACTGAGATTTATAAGCACAAAGATCAGTCAGATGTTAACTGATGAAGGGCCAAACTTAGAATGATTAATGGCGCCAATTTCGGAACGTCCTTGACACTGCGCATGCGCAGTAGGGGCGAAGTGTGGAGGGCCTTTCAGGACATGTTTTCTTTAGTTTTAGATGCAAATTTTGGGGATTGGGGGGCAAAATTTGTGTTTGGCCCTATATTTTAAGAGTTAGCACCAGCTATGTCTGGGTCATTGGTACAGTATAAAAATATAGTTATTCAAGAAATTTGTTTGAAAGTGTCATCTGCTTTTCATGTTAGGTAAAGGGTTAATACATCAGAATTCAATTACGGAGTGGATTTGAGTCACAGAGTCATCAATCAAGTATGTTGATATAGATCTGTGAATCAACATATGCCATAACACAGCGTGTGTGCTAAAAATCCCATTCTCAAAAGAGACAGAGGAGTGCCCTTGAGAGAAAGAAAATTCTGAACTTTCAAGTCCATTTCTAGAGACTTTTCAAGCACTTTCACCAACACTCACTCCCTGCACACTGAGGTCAAACTCTCCCATTTTCAACCTGCAAATTTCCCATAATGCAACTTGGATTTAACCAATTAAATCTTGTTGGAGAGAGCGCATGTCCAACAAGGCTGAATTGGTTAAGTTCCTAATTGCATTAATGAGAAATTTGCAGGTTGGAATTTTCATATTTTGACATTGGTATGGAGGGTTTGATCTACAATTAGATCAATCATCCCTTTTATTTGTAAACATATGAGTGAACAATTTTGATACATGCATTCCAAACCAGTTGAGTGATGCTTGGGAAGCTCTCTGAGACTCAGAGAACCCCAACACCAATTTCTCTCCAAGAGATTCACGAGGATCAGTGTCAGGTACAAGTTTTACCCGAGTACATGAAAAGTGCAATACATTGGAGTCCACTTAATTGGATATCTCTTAACTGAATAACCCTGTTAATTGAATATGATTTTCCAGCACAAAACCATTTACCATTCCTCCAGTACAAATTTAACCTGTTAACAGAATATAGGTTATAGAATAAACACCTGTTAATCGAATAAAAAAATTTGTTACCTGTCAAGAAATTACCCTGACTCTCCCCACTTTTCCTTTGTTTATAGACCTTTTTGGCCTCAGTACATCCAATACAGGCATTTACTCTATTATATCTTGTTTGACAGAGCTCATGGAGCTCTGTCAAACAAGATTAATAGAATAAATGCTAAGTTTATCTCCAGATTTCAGGAAAGTGACACAATCCCTGTTAATTGAATACTTCTGTTAATTGAATAATTTTCATTGGCAAATTGGCTATTCAATTAACAGGGCTTCACTGTATATGCAGGATAACAAGACAAATATGACAAATGCCATGGTTGGTGTTTTAACCCATGTTGAGAGAGTTTGCTTCTGCACCAACTGCCAAGCACAACTATACTGTTAGCCCCACTTCCATCCCCCCACCACATTCTATACTACCTGTGGGTATACAAATATCTCAAATTGTGATGTTCCCCACTCCTCTATTGGAGCGGGCATAGATCCTCAAAACTTGTGAACATTTCCTAGCTATTGACCACTTCACTGTCGCACACATATCTGACATATGCTGTACCGCATTAAGATTTGGACGAGACTGTTTAGGTCCCTCTCTGTTGTGCTTCTAAAGAATGTTCAGCCTGTTGACCATTTTGGTGGCGGAAGCATCATGGTTTGAGCCAATGTCTCCTCTTGAGGCAAAACTCTACTTCACACTGTCAAATGAAATATGAATGCACAAATGTACAGCTACCACATTTAGGAGCCAATTGCCATCCCCTATGGTCGCCGTTTCCTTGGAAACCAATTTCATTATTTGGATGATAATGACAGGCCTCACCGAACTAGAATAGCATGAAAATTCAAAGATATGCAGCAGGACGTGACCTGGATGGATTTTCCTACAAAGAGCCCAGACTGCAACCTGATAGAACAAGAGTGGGGCATGCTCAGTAGGAGAGTGGTTAATAGACAGCCACCATCTCATGACATTGACAGTCTGGGTTGTGCACTTATAGAGGAATGAGACAACATTACATCGAGAAAAATTTGGAGGCTATTGATAGCATGCCACTTTGATTAAGATGTGTTAGAAATGCTCAAGGTGATTCCACCAGGTACTGAACATGACATTTTTTGACGTTGTGATTAGGGCTGTCGCGAATATTCAATTAATCGACTAATTATCGACTGTTGTGGTAGTCGATGGTTTTTATTTTTAGTCGATCGTTGTTCATTTTTAAAGTGGTACAAGTCGGATTAAAATTGTGCTGTACAATGAGATAAATTAACAGATTGTTAACCTTTGAAATGTCTCGCCATAGTTACTTGTAATGTCCCATGGCCTTTGTTTTCCACATTATTGTGCAACAACATAATTTTGAAAACACTGAACCTTGCCATTTGATCAATCTCTGTTCTCTGTAGTATTAACCAGCACCCAATGATCATTAACTGGTAGAGTGCTGAAAGCCCATTTTTGGGCTTTATTCTGAAGTGTAGGTGCTGCAACTTAAAGGCATCATTTTTGGTGGATGAGCTTTATATTACCTTTGATGGTAATAATTTTGTCTGTTAGGATTTGCCTTGTTACAATTCATGAGAGAGTACCTATAGGCACTCTCTCATGAATTGTAACAAGGCAAAGACACATAAAACAAATTTTAATGACCAAAAATAATTCAGCACCCTACCAGTTAAAGAGTATCGTTCAAACAGTGTATCTATTAATAATTGCAGTTTGGGAAGTCACTGAAGAGTAAATAGAATCTTCGGTCTTGTATACCTGAACAACCCTCTTTGGAATAATTGGAACCGTGAAAGTGAGAAAATTGTCACAAGACCCACAGTGATAACTTCACTTGTAGTACTAAGTTGTAACTTGTGTTGGAGTGGAGGAGGTTTTATATTCAAAATTTCTGAATATTAGAGAAAAGAAACATTTGCACAAATGTTCTTCTGTTTAAATTCTTCAAATCAATCAGAGTCTGCCGGAGATATTCTGGTTTTTCTATTTTATCTTGCTGAATTCCCATTGTTTATGGACCTATTTGGCCTCAGTATATCCAATACAGGCATTTGATCTATTATTTTTTGTTTGACAGTGCTCATGGAGCTCTGTCAAACAAGCTATAAGAGAATAAAGGGGCAGTTTGCCTTTAGAATATACAAAAGTGACCAAGTCCCAGTTAACTGAAGACTCCTGTTAACTGAATAATTTCTACTGACAAAGTGACTACTCAGTTACCATTTGGTGTTGGAGTTCTGCTGTATACAGTGAAGCCCACAAATTGGATATCTCTTAACTGAATAACCCTGTTAATTGAATATATTATCCAACACATAACCATTTACAATACCTCCAATACACATTTGACCTGTTAATTGAATATAGGTTATAGAGTAAACCATTAATTGAATAAACAATCTTGAAACCTGCCAATAAATTACTCTGACTCTCCCCCAGTTTTCCTTTGTTTATAGACCTATTTGGCCACAGTACATCCAATACAGGCATTTAATCTATTGTATCTTGTTTCACAGAGCCCTTTGAGCTCTGTCAAACAAGATATAATAGAATAAATGCTAAGTTTATCTCTAGAATACAGGAAAGTGACACAATCCCTGTTAATTGAATACTCATGTTAATTGAATATTTGACATTGGCAAAGTGGTTATTCAATTAAAAGGGTTCCAATGTACTTTTAAAGCAAGAAAAGTTTCCTCACTGTACTCTGGCAATTTATTGTTAATGGCAAGTATTGTTCTGAAAATACATGGCACGGATTTAGGTCTATTTGTTCATAATTAACAACATTCCCAGAATTGTAAAGAATGTATGATTACCAAATTCATCTGATGAAAGTTTATAAATCTTTCTGCAGCATCGTGAGCCTCAAGATTGAAGTACTGATGTCTTCTGTGCAGTATCGTGAGCCTAAAGACTGAAGTACTGATGTCTACTGTGTAGTATCATGAGCCTTAAGATTGAAGTTCTGATGTCTACTGTGTAGTATCGTGAGCCTCAAGATTGAAGTACTGATGTCTACTGCGCAGTATCGTGAGCCTGAAGATTGAAGTACTAATGTCTACTGTGTAGTATCGTGAGCCTCAAGATTGAAGTACTGATGTCTACTGTGTATCGTGAGCCTAAAGATTGAAGTACTGATGTCTACTGTGTAGTATCGTGAGCCTCAAAATTGAAGTACTGATGTCTACTGTGTATTGTGAGCCTCAAGATTGAAGTACTGATGTCTACTGTGTAGTACTGTGAGCCTCAAGATTGAAGCACTGATGTCTAATGTGTAGTATTGTGAGTCTCAAGATTGAAGTACTGATGTCTACTGTGTAGAATTGTGAGCCTCAAGATTGAAGCACTGATGTCTAATGTGTAGTATCGTGAGCCTCAAGATTGAAGTACTGATGTCTACTGTGTATCATGAGCTTCAAGATTGAAGTACTGATGTCTACTGTGTATCGTGAGCCTCAAGATTGAAGTACTGATGTCTAATGTGTAGTATTGTGAGCCTCAAGATTGAAGTACTGATGTCTACTGTGTATCGTGAGCCTCAAGATCGAAGTACTGATGTCTACTGTGTATCGTGAGCCTCAAGATTGAAGTACTGATGTCTACTGTGTATCGTGAGCCTCAAGATTGAAGTACTGATGTCTAATGTGTAGTATCGTGAGCCTCAAGATTGAAGTACTGATGTCTACTGTGTAGTATCGTCAGGCCTGGCATTCTTAAAAATGCAGGAGGGCTAAAAATCGCTCTCCTCCAATAGCCTAGGGAGCGATTAGCTCTCCTCAAGCCTACAAAAGGTAAAAGTGGCAAAATGAAGTTGTACTATTAATGAATTCTGCCTAATTTTATTTGGTGCCGCTAACTAGGTAGTCTCTGTGAGACGGCTACACTGCCCCTCCCACACCTCCGGGCCTTGAAGGCCCGGAGGTGTGGGAGGAGCAGTGTGGCCATCTTACAGAGACCACTAACATGGCAGAGATATGAAAACCTGCGGGTTTTAGGAACAGGCTGTTGTGGTAATCATTATTTTCTAAGGCTAGGGGGGCTATTTTTCGCTCTCCTCAATTTTTTTAAGGCGAGCTGTAGGCGAGCGAAGAAATCGCTCTCCTGAAAATGCCAGGCCTGTATCGTGAGCCTCAAGATTGAAGTACTGATGTCTACTGTGTAGTATCGTGAGCCTCAAGATTGAAGTACTGATGTCTACTGTGTTCCATTTCACTCATCTCACATTATCACAGTGTTCAACACAAAAATGCCGAGATCACGATCCATAATGTATCACTATGATAAAGGTGCTAGCAGCACGATTCTGTGGTTAAGCATCTCAACAAAATTCTTTCCCTTGTTTGTAACTGCATAATTCTCACCTTCCAAACAGAGATTTAAATAGGTCATTTCTGAAAAAAAATTTAACAAAGATGAGATATGTAGATGCTGTTTCAGCCAAAACAATTTCAATAAAAGTTTACTTAAGAAATAACTGTTGTTTTCTTTCAGTTTATGCGATATAAACCAAAGATTTTGAGCACAAACTTCATAACTCGCGTAGCAAGTTATGATTAAGCTTGTGCTGAAAACGTTTGGTTTATATCGCATAAACCAAAGAAAACAACAGTTATTTCTTATAATTTAATCTGGCGTTAACAGAAAAACATAACAATGTGTGTTAGAACGAAAAACATGTAAGGTTTGCAAAAATACAACAGGTAAGGTAAACACAGGAAAGTGAGTAACAAAAGGTTACGTCAATCATATATCAATTCGACATTTCATTGGTTCGTTTCAATCAATGCTTAGCACAACGTCATCAAGTTATTTTTTGTTGATTTGGTTTGTCAGCATTCATCATTGGCATTCAACTGTTCAGCAGAACTATGCAAAAATATTTGGTTTTGCTTGTTAAACAAAGACTGAAAGTTATTATTTGTCACTCCTCTTAAATTGATAAACTCTTCAGGATCACCGATATTGAAATTTCCATAACATTCCACATCCACGATGAATTTAGATATTGAATTTGTGAAATAAATAATAATAGTATTGTTTGTTTACGTTTTGGTTTCGCTCACAGACGATGGTTATTTAGCAAGTCACACAACAATATCATTAAAAACAACTTTTTAGTTTCCCTCAAAATTATGTTCGAATATAAGACCCTTTATTTATCTCCCTCTTCGGTGTTTCTATTAAATTATTTGTTCCCAAGAAATTATTATTTTCTCGCTCACTGAAGGCAATAGGAATATCGATTGATCAGTCAGCTGACATGTTGACAATAAGGTTGAGCGGGCGGGGCTTACCGGTCACCGGGTCTTCAAAATTTGATCAGGCACGCAAGCATGTCGCCATTCTAAATCGTTACGTGATTTGGTTTACACGATTTTGATGAATGTCACGCGATATGCTTTTAACCAATGACACGTGGAAAAGGGGCAAAAATTTAAATTATTGGTTGAGGTACAGCCTACCTCAGACATAGATATACAAGGTACCTGAAAAATACAGAAACATTTGAATATATACCGGAAGTATATACATGTGTAAAAATCCTTCCAGGACTGTAAAATGCACAAAGATTAGTCTTTGTTTCGATCTCTTGAACACAGGAGAGAATTTCTCTTAGAAGACACTGACAATACATTCATTTTGCTATATCTCTTCACAACATGACTAGGACCTTGTTCATATAAAGCAACAAGCTGAAAATTATCAAAATCTCATGTTCTGATAGAAGGGCAATTAGTGATGAACCAATTATCAAAACTTGCTATGAACCGATTACCAATTATTTCTCTGCCGATTATGCCAGTTTTGATGCCGATGGTTGAAATAGGACCCAGAAGAAAATCTGTTAGTGCCTGTTAAACTGCAGAATTTTGTTGATAAATCACCAATTACGAAAGCTTAATACCACATAAGTTCTCAGAGTATGCATGTTTAGTGCTGGACAATATTAGCCAAAATAATATTTACATTTTTGGGAGTTGGGGTGGGGGAAGATCATTATAAACGATACAATCACACAATATTGTTCTCTTGTGATGATTGTGTGTTATTCTGGTAAATAGTGTTAATACGATTTTGTGTAATAATACAATACACTTGGCTGTATTAACCAGGAAGATACTAAACACACATTCTCTGTGCTTTAATTGAATAATAACGTTGATGTTAATGTGTATTATGAAGTTATATGGCACATTGTTTACAGACACCCACGCGATGTCAGAATATATTATTTTATGTTCAGTTGGACAGAAACATTAAGGGAGGTAACTGACTTAAAAAATGAGCTTGACAAACTGAAAACGTGTTTGTGACAGTCATGCGACTTACATGTTACGTAACAATAATCTATCATCGAAAAAAGAGTGGTTTTTAGTTTTTCTCCAATTTTAAATTCTTATTGTATTGTGATGCTTGCATCATGAAGTACTAGACTAGCGGCTGAGCGCATTTTATTTATACATATATCCAATGCTACGTTGTAAAGCACCATGATTGAAGACTGGTGACTTCATTCAGCTGGGATTAGAGGTGATCTTGTACCGACTGTAGATGGTAAATTCCATAATATCTCGGCTCTGCAAATCCCTAAATATTCTGATATGCACTACACACATTTTTAATGGGGAAACTTTATTGAAATGGCCAGATATCAAATAGATTTTAATAGTCAGTGTTAAATATAGAATAACTGGAAACTGATGTTTTTTAACTGCCGATTCCAATTATCGGTTCATCACAAAGTGCAATAACTTCTCTATTTTCAATGAATCAACGTTGTTTTTAACCCTTAACTGGTAGAGTGCTAGAAGCCCCTATCAGGGCTTTGATATGAAGAGCAGGTACCCCAGCCTTAAGGTGTCATATATTTTTCATTTTTTAAAATTTGCGTTAGTTATAAAAAGAGAGCATGCGGCAGCCAAAAGGACCATGTGGGAGGGCCTGAGAAACATATTTTTAACTTTTTTATGCCTAACAGGGTTGAATTCCTAACAGAATTAGACTGGTGGTTTGAGAGCTTGTGAATGGATAAAGTATGAGCATTGTGTAATCAATTAGTAGTAATGTTTTGTCAGGAAAAGAGTGGAGATGGATGGATGGACTGACAGACAAATGGATGAATGGATGGACAGATTGACGAAACTCTAATGTTCAAATGAATCGAAGGATAGAGAAACCCTACAAAGTTTCACATTAGTATCCTTAACTGGTAAAGTGCTAAATTATGTTTGTTCATCGAAATTTGTTCATATGGCTTTCCTTGTTACAATAGGCACTCTCCCATAAATTAAAACAAGGCAAATTCATACAAACTAATTAATTTCACTTGAAGCCACTGAATATGAAGCCATTGAGTTGTTGTACCTACACTTTAGAGTAAAGCCCAAATATGGCCTTTCAGCATTGTACCAGTTAACTGTTAAAAAGTTACAGTCTACTGAAAATCTTGACCAGGAAACCTAACCCTGAAGTGAAAATCTATATGTTGTAACAGCAATCATAAGCTTGAAATTAGTGGCATGGTTTTGATTGTGACAGACCTAAGCCTGGAAATAAGCAGGCTGTCATCTGCAGAATGGGGTCCCCAGAGGGTGAATTTTGGTGATGCTACCCTGATCACTAAATTTACCCCTCTGTGAATCTCAATGTGAATCAAGGTCTTAAACCTTGTACCCAGAGGATAAATTGGTCCACTGTATGGGATTGCATCAGCAAATTCACCCTCTGGGGTCCCCATTCTACAAATGACAGATTGCTTATTTCCAGGCTTGTGACACCATAACAGATCACTTCATGGTGGCGTATAACCCCATAAAGTTTCAAGAATTATCTTCAATGGTGAAAATGCTATAGCTGACTGAAATCTTGACCAGAAAACCTGACCTTGAAGTAAAATACTATTTTACATAGCAGCAACCACGACCTTAAACCTAATGGTATTGCTTTGATAGTGATATTATCACCTCATTGTAGAGTACAGCGCCATAAAGTTTCACAGAATAATCTTTAATCCCTTCTTGCTGGGAGTGCAACAGAATTTTCTCCAGTGGTTCTGTTTTTCTCTTAACTATGAATTTAACTAAGCGCACCGAGCTCTGTCAAACAAGGCTTATTCGGTTAAATATCAAATTGCATTATGGGAAATATTAGCTGCTGAAATCTTTGCCAATTTGTTTGAAGAGTGCAGAGGGTTAATGGTTAAAAAGTTTTAGCCAATTTAAAAAACTTTACCAAAATTAAACCTTGAAGTGAAGTTATATTTTTAAGAACAGCACACTTGCCCATAACCTGTTCATTTGTTTGATTGCTTGTTTGTTTATTGGGGTTTACCGGCACTTTCATCAACCAGTGTCACCTCTTGTCAGACAGTTATAAAGGACAAGACACTTAACACTTTACCTAAAATGAAAAGCAGATGACACTGATAAACAAAATTTTTGAATAACTAATCTTTTTCATTTTTTTATCTCCAAAACATAGGTTATGACCCCTCATTGGAACGAGCTCGTTCCAAAGAGGGGTCATAACCTATGTTTTTGAGACAAAAATGAAAAAATAATGAAAATTTTGTGGCGATTTTTGTGAATAGCTCTGGCCGGATTTGGCCTTCATGATGAGTAAAGGGTGAAAGACACAATTTTATGATTTTATTGCAGCCAAAGGTATATTTGGTCTTATTTTGGACATATTCCTTCTAAATAAAACTGGAAGAAGTAAAAATAATTCATATTTGTATGAGATTCCAGTAGATTTTATATTGTAGAATTGCCGTTACGTTGGGTAGAGGGTTAATCCCCACAATTGGTCACAGAGATGCTGTGTACTATTTATTTATTTATTGGCATTTAATGACACTTTTGCCAACCAGGGTCACCTCGTATTATTATTATTATTTCACAGTTATACTGGTGGAGGACGCCAGAGTACCTGGAGAGAACCACTCTGCAATTGTAAGCAACGATCAAACTCCCCAAAGTACTAACTCCATACAAGCAGGATTAGCACTGGTTGAAGGCAAGGTGTAGTATGCCTTAGTATACAGTACCATCGTGCCCTCACAGGCAATCAGGATTACTTGTCTTGCCCAAAGACAGTGCAGTTGGCTCATGAGGAATAAAATGCTGATCTTTTGGTTCAAAGTCCGATGCTCTTAACAATGAGCCACCATGCTCCCCAACCTTGAACCCACTGGCAAACTTTTGATTGTAACATTTTCAATTGCCACCATGCTCCCCGACCCTGAACCCAGTGACATGGTTTATATTGTGACAATATAACCTCATGGTGGGGTATAACCCCCATAAAGTTTCACATAATTACTTTCAACAGTGCAAAGGTTATAGCCCACTGTTGATGGCCATGAACCTTTGGAATTAGTAACGTGTATGTCCAAGGCTGGAAATAAGCAATCTGCCATTTGCAGAATGAGGTCTTCAGAGGGTAAATTTGCTGATGCTACCCCCCTACAGTGGGTTAGAGTCTGTCCCCTCCCCCCCCCCCCCCCTCCCAATTTATCCTCTGGATACCTCTTTCTGTTTAGGTCGAGACCTTGATGCAGATTGAGGTTCACAGAGGAGGAATTTAGTAATGCTACCTTGCTGTGCAGGTAGCAAAGCAAAATTCACCCTCTGGGGACCTTATTCTGCAGATGACAAGTCTGCTTATTTCCAAGCTTGGACATACACATTACTAATTGCAAAGTTAATGGCCATCAACCTCTTCTGAAGGAGGCGAGACAGAAAAATCTTGTTTCTCAGGGACCTCCCACATCATTAAAATTCTGCTCAAGAAAATTCAGTAAAATATTTTGTTTAATTGTTCTATTTTTAACCAGTCAAAATCTACACTGATCTTAGTCAATTCTTTTCCACCTGGAAAAACAAGAATGCTTTTTAATCCTTAAGGGCCTAATTTCAACTTTGATGACATTTTATTGCAACAGAACAGGTACCCCTACATGCAGTCTTTGGGTAAACTAACAAGTTACATTCTAAGCACCTTGGTGGTTGTTTTTTGGCAAGTCTTGGCTGCCTATTTAGGCAGGCAAGACTTGCCAAAAAACAGCAGCGAAGTCACAGGATGTGGACTATCATAGTGTAGCAAAAATATGTAAAAATCTCTCGGCCTTTAAGGGTTAAACGGCCAAATAATTATTGAAATAAAAGAAAGGTTCTGCAATAAATTCACTCACCTAGATTCATCTGTCCAACTTGCTCTATCTTCTTGTGCCATAAAGTTGACCATCTTCTTGTGTACATCATATCTAAAATCAACAGCTAACATTTTTTCAGTTCTGTTTACCCTTTGAATTGTGTATATTCATTTATTGGGGTTTAATGACACTTTCAACAGCAAGGGTCACCTCATGTTTGACAGTTTTACAGGTTGAGGAAGCCACAGTACCCAGAGAGAACCTCAGAGCAATGGCAAACAACTGTCAGACTCCCCAACGTACCAACTCCACCCAAGCTGAGTTAGCAAAGACAAGTGCACAATCCATATGCAGTACGCCTTAGAACACACCTGCCCCAGGCCCCCACATTGGCAATCGGGATGAAGTGCCTTACCTAAGGGCACAACAAGGTTACACCTGATGGGGATCAAACTGTGGAGCTCCGACCTTCCGGTTTGATGTCCAATGCCATAACCATTAAGCTACCATGCTGCTGTTCCTTGCGTATATGCAATAGCATATATGGACTATTATAACTTTCATAACACCATGAACAACAAAAAGAATTTCAGCTTTAAAGGCCTAATTTCGGGAAACCAGTGATTCTGCCAGGGAAAAATAAATGAGGCCGGAATGAGGTGACCAAGGGTTGTGACTACTATGGGCTGACCATGGTTGGGTGCTTGGCAGGAAAATTTTGAATTCCAGGGTCCCAAACCCTCCATATCATTGCACCTGAGCCTATATTTTAAGGATTTTTTACGAAGATATATTTGTAAGATTTCACACTCTGAGAGCTGGAAATTGCGGGTGAATTAGAATTAAAGAGAGAAAATGATCATTCAGGTGAAAATAATTCATACAGATTACAGTACTTATCATTCTAAGAGATGCATTTGTTCATGGATGAGCAAGTTCAATGAACGTTTATACATTGGTGGCCGAAAAATATGCCCTGAAGAATGTAACATCATGGTGAGATTTCACTGCACTGATCTATCCTAGCAACCGACACTGATTCCTATCCCTGTTGCCACAGTTGATCAGGATTTTGATCATTAAACTAAGAAATAATTAAATTTTCAGATTTCAAACCAGAATAACTTGACTAAAAGATGCCACACACTTTTTGACTCTTTGCCCTGTTGCTTTTTGGCCTCATGTGTCGATACTTTTGAGGTTTCAAATGTATCAACACACTATGCTGTAAAACAACAGGTCAAAAAACAAAGGCCCTTAAAGCCTTATTGGATTTGAGGTGTTTAGAGCATGTTCATTCAAATTGTTTCGGGACATTTAATGGCACGACAATCAGAAAAAGAGATGTCATATATTTTGGCTCATTTGAAATTACACCCCTTTCTTTGATCCTTGCAGTTAGATTGATATGTTGAGGGGCACTGATTGTTGCTGACAAAGGAATGTACATATCGTGAGCTTGTTTCTTTCTGCCATTTCTATAGAATGGTTAATGACATTGTCTCTGCGACTTTGGATCAATGGCTTTAGGAAACAGGGGAGCAACCAGAACATTACTGGCTTTTGACACCATGATTCAAGTTTTTTGGGGGAGGCTTCCTCCCCCGTGATGTTTTTGGGGGGGTTTAGGTCTGGGAAAAACCCTGGGGAAACTCAACAAGCTGTATATATATATACCCTCCCAAGAGTGCAACAAGCTAATGCATTGCAGATGGCACCTTGTTGCACTTAAGGGATAATATAGACAAAAAACAAGCTATGGTTCCTGGACAATTTTGTCACACTGCATGTATGTGGGACGGGTGGTCATGAAACCTGTATCAAGGAATACAGGTAAACTAAATTTAAGTACTTCTCAAGAGGGTAATGGAAAATGAAGAATTTTCAAGTATAGAAACCATTTCAAGCATTTTTCAAGAAAGTGGCCACAATTCAAGGTGCTTTTATTTGAGTGGGAACCCTGTTTTAAAAAACAAAAGTTTTTTTTTTTGTTATTCAAGAGAAGAATTTGCAAGTGTCTCTACAATTGTTGCTAGGTTTGAACAAAAATTACCAACAGATGATTGTAAAGACCAAGTCAAAAAAAAGCATTTTTTTCCATCCTAGATGGCAATTTGACAAATATTAAAACTTCATACCAGTTCTGTAAAAGAGTCATGGATCGGGCGGGACAGGCATAAGTTTCCATAGGTGACATCAAACTCTACTCTAAACTGTCTCTTTCTGAATGACAGATTTAGAAAGTTTTAGATGTATTACAGTTGAAACTAGAAGTCCTGTCATGAAATGTGCAAAAATAGCACGTTGATCTGTGCGTTAATCTACGTGTTATGACCATAGAAAGGCTATCAAATTCTGTACATATGGCCTGTGCACAAGAAATGTTTCAGCCAATGGGCCTCCGGGTAACCTGGAGGCCCATTGGCAGAAACATTGCCTGTGTTTGCTATGAGTAACCAGGAGAACCTGCCGTGCTTTGGATGTCATTTGATATGGCAATTGCGTGCAAATTAAGCCTAGATAAGCGCACAGTTCGTGACAGGACCTCTAGTTTTAATTGTAGGTGAAGTGCTGCATTTAAGTGAAAATGAATGAAGAATGGAAACAAGAAGAGGTGTGTGCATCAGAGATGCAGGCATTGAATTGTGGGTACTTTCTTCATGCACTCTCTATTGAAAATCAGAAATGTCACCGTGCTGAGCTCCAAATTCCTAAAAAATTCAGACCGGGCCAGTGTTCGAACTCGCTAGAGATATTATTGCAAAAGACTTGTATGGCAAATATTAGTCAAACTGGAGAACATTCGTTCATGTTAGTGCAATAATGAGCACAAAATTCATAAAAATTGACAAATCAAGGCCCATAACTCTTCAACGAAAAACTGAGCCAGGACAGTTTTCAAACTTGCTGGAGATATTATTGCAAAAGATCTGTATGATAAATATTAGTCAAATTGGAGCACGTTTGTTCAAGTTATTGCACTAACAAGCTCAAAATTTGTAAAAATTGATGAATTAAAAGCCTGTAACTCTGTAAAGAAAATTGGGCCAGGCCAGATTTTGAACTCGGTTGAGATATTATTACAAAAGACCAGTATGGCAAATATTAGTCAAATCAAAGAACGTTTGTTCAAGTTACTGCTTTAACAAGCTCAAAATTCGTAACAACTGACAAATTAAGGCACATAACTCTGTAACAAAAAATCGGGCCGGGCCAGATTTCAAACTCGCTTGATGGAGATATTATTGAAAAAGACCTAAACGGCAAATATTAATAAAATCAGAGAACGTTTATTCAAGTTATTGTGCTAACAGGCTCAAAAGAACTCGATCAAAAACTTTTATCATAACACCACTACTGAAAGAGGTACAATAAATGAGTAATCGTTTATTTCTGGGTGATTTCATCACAATTTAGAGTCTATTACATGCTAACATTTCAACAAGACTGATCCAAGTGTCAACGAAACAATTTCTACATTGCTGAATAATTTTTTATTTATTGGTGTTTAAGGTCCCATAGTTACGCACAATGGCTAATTGTAACAATGACAGTTTTATGGGTGGAGGAAGCCTGAGTACCCGGAGAGAACCACCAAGCATCGACGAGCAACTGTCAGCTCCTCAACATTCTAAGTCTGTTCAAGCTCTGCTCAAGCAGGGTTACAGCGGTTGAAGACATGTGCACCATCGACGTCATCGTCATCGTGCCCCCATGTAGGCAGCCAGGATAAAGTGCCTTGCCCAAGGACACAACGTGGGTTGTCCTAGACGGGTATCGAACTCGGGACTGCTGAATGATATATGTCAACCAAATATCAGGTAAAGGTTTCAAAATCAGTCTTTATGTCTCTATATAACTACAGTACGTGGAGAGTGGACTGTAACTAAATCACCCGTGGAGTGGAGTTATCACCCAAAGTATCACTTTCAAATTCTGTACGTATGGACAAAAAACACAAGCAATATTTCAGCAAATGGACCTCCGGAGGTCCATTGGCTGGAACTTTGCTTTTGATGGTTATGCTTTGGAACAAATTTGCAATTATTGCTCATGTGGAATCGTGGGTGATTTAATGATAATACAGTCTCCACGTACTGTTATATCCTGTAGAAATTATGCTTTTGGGGGTATTTTTATTCTTTGCACTTACATGAATATAACCTAAAAGATCATTTTCATGTAAATTAAAGAAATAAAACAACTGTGGTTGGGTAAAAAAACCCCAGAAAACCCCTCCACCCCCCAAAAAACCCTAAAAATTTACATCCCTGAATATTGGGATAGTGGTGTATGTATTTTCCAAAACAGCATAGATTTCACCAAGGGATAAGAATTTTATGTACTTAGTTGCTGTTTAATAATTCTCCTTCAAGACAAGATTTAGTGCCAATTTATTTTACTCATATCCAGTGAAAATTTGGTTGAAAAAGGAGTGAAATAAAATAACCTCAGTTTTCTCCCTTTGCTTGCTCTTCTATCCACTTTTTTCTTTACTTTGTTTCTAATTTTCTGTATTTCTAACCACTGTCTGAAAGTACAATAAAGCAATAAATCGTACAACAAGCATATATTTTCTCATATACATGTACCAGTAAAAATGGCTAAACTAAATGAAACTCTGTATTGAGGGTAGCAACACTCCGCCGACATCGAATTATCAGTGGTACTAAATGCTTCGACCATATCACTTTCATCTAGAAGATTCTACATTAGCTTAAAGTCCAAAGTCGAGTGCATTTTATCTCGCCACATACCAACACACGGTCTTCATTCTTCTGACCCATTTGTCACTGACCGTACATTTTGCAGGATCTGTGTTGGCAAGTGAGTGGGCTTTCTCATTTGCTGGTCCATAACTCTGGAATGCATTGTTATCGCATCTTCGGTCACAACCAAGTTTACTTGCTTTCAAGAAAAGCTTAAAACTCATTTATTCAAATCATTTATTTCATAGCTTGTGTTCTACAATCTGTAAAGCATTTTGGAGAACCCTTAGTGATTCACGCTATATAAAAGAGGTGCACATCAGAGATGCAGGCATTGAGTTGTGAGGTAATCAGAGAATGTTGCATGTCCGTAACCCAGTTATCGATCATATGCGAGTTGTCAAATTGTTCCAGTTATAATGCTAATAAGTTCAGAATTCTTAAAAAATAAGTAAAGTCAATAACTCTGTAATGAAAAAATGCTCAGCTGTACACACACAGACCGTCATCAAACCATCGGTCTCGGCTGTTAAAACAACTCAAAAAAAAATTAATTATTATTATTATTATTAGATTTTTTAAGCTGCACTCAATCACAAAAGTTGTCAAATACTTTATTTTGTAGGCATGATGAGGTTACTGATTTTGGTACTAAAAATTAAGTCAACAAAGTTAACTGATATAAATATTCATAACCATGGCAAGCACTCTCAGAAAACAATTGATTTATGCTCAACTGAAATAACATTGACAATGACATTGTTTTTAATTCAGCAAATCCCTCATGCTAACTGCAATGTACTTTTTGTGCACTGGTCACTTTGTGGGGGGATATTGTAAGATAGATTGGCTATTACCACTCGGATTAGTTTCCCCCGAAGAATCACACTGAAACAGTAACCTTGGTAATATATTACATTAACACAGCCACTGTTGGTAGTATTTACTCAAATAATACAGATTACCAGTATCTGATGACACGCCAAGTTTGTTTTCGATCAAGACCGATAAAATTTAAGTTCAAGGTCACTTAAATCAATCCACCAAAGGAGAGTAAAGTAACCACATGCAAACAAAATGAGAAACAAAGTTCTGGCACAATTAAGAGCCATAACCATTGAATTACAAGTGCTAGAAATCTGAAAATCATACTTGGCGTTCCCTCTGTAATTATACAACTTGACTCCATACATATATTATAATAGTGTACACACCTGCTATAATTATACAACCTGACTCCATACCTATATTAATCGCGTACACACCTGATGTAATTATACAACTCGACTCCATACTTATATTAATTACGTACACACCTGCTGTAATTATACAACCCGACTCCATACTTATATTTATCACGTACACACCTGCTGTAATTATACAATCCGACTCATACTTATATTAATCACGTACACACCTGCTGTAATTATACAACCCGACTCATACTTATATTAATTACGTACACACCTGCTGTAATTATACAACCCGACTCATACTTATATTAATTACGTACACACCTGCTGTAATTATACAACCCGACTCATACTTATATTAATCACGTACACACCTGCTGTAATTATACAACCCGACTCATACTTATATTAATCAATTAATCACGTACACACCTGCTGTAATTATACAACCCGACTCATACTTATATTAATCACGTACACACCTGCTGTAATTATACAACCCGACTCCATACTTATATTAATCATGTACTGCTGTAATTATAATTATTATTATTTATTTATTGGTGTTTAAGGTCACATATTTTTACACAATGGCTAATCATGACCACAACATGAGTATCAACTCAAGACCAGGGATGAGTGTTAATAAGCCATGTTGCCCATTTTAGAGAGGGTTTGCACCTCCCAAGCATTGGTGACTGGGTCCTATTTTACCAGTACAAAATGATAAATTTAAAGTAATTTGTATATTTTTTATACTTACCAATGGCCCAGACTAGCTGATGCAAATGCAAAGTTATCAAGGGCCAAACACAAATTTTGAACCCCCAATCCCCAAAATCTGCTTACAAAACCGAAAATTGGAAGTCCTATCTGGTCCTCCATACTTTTACTCTCTGCACATGCGCAGCTGTCAGGAAGTGACTGGGATTGGCGCCAACATCATTCTTTGTAGAAGAGAGTACTGCATAATAACTCAGCGGGGAGGTATGAGTGCCCACTCATTGGGAGGGTCATACCCGTCTGGGCATTGGTAAGTATAAAAAATATACAAATTACTTTAAATTCATCATATTTTTATGCTATAAACCAATGGCCCAGACTAGCTGAATCGTAAAAAGTCGGAGGGCCTAGGACTTCAGAATTAGCAGGCCAACCTAGTTCCCAAGCCTGCAATCCAAGGTGAAAGGAAATTAAATTTAAAAGGAATGACATGTATGTCTCTCTATACAGTAATAGAGAAGACATATCATAAATAAGGAGCCATATCCAAGTAATTCCATATTCTTAGTATGAATGATTATGCTAATTGGGTGTAACGAGCCCCCAATTTTTAAGGCTAGTCCGGACTAAGCCTCATAAATTAGGATGGTGTATTTGAGAGTGAGAGACTAACCCCCACAAACATATGCCATATACAATAATAAACAAGCTGTATCTTGGATATAATCTACAGACAAAACAGCTTCACTCATAGTTACACACTTATCAAGCCGGAGGAGATTTAAATCCCCCCCCCCCCCCCCTTATGAAGGAATCTTCTTCAAAAACAAAGAGGGAAGCGCTCTAGAATCAGTAAAAGTGGTACCAAATAACAATATATATATGCCGAACAGGCACCCAGATATTAATTATTATTAATAAATTGGTGCTTAATGCCACTTCAGAAGCTATGGTTATCGCGGCGATCATGGTAATTAATAGCGCCCGCTTGTAATGTATACCAGAGTCGGCATAATTATATTGACCCCCCCTCACCCACATCACTTGAATCGGTCTTGTGTTAGTCATCAAATAGTATAGGAACCGCAAGGCTCCCTCCTGTCTGACCGACTCCATAATGCCACTAAGGGTGGAGAAGGATGTGGTGAACAAATACATAATAACTCACACCAAACCATACCAGTTTGAAGAGAATAACCTCCTCTAACAAATGGTATCATGTCCGATAGAACAACGAACTCAGCCCAGCTGAATCAGCTAAAGGTCTTCCTGTATGTTAAGACCATTAAAAGCTGATAATTGAGGCCCTAGAAGCTCACTAAGGAAACTTACAATGCTAGCCATAGCTTATAAGTCTCCATCTTTGTAAAGACAGATATATCAGTGCAAGTTGCGACCCTGAAGGCTCACTTAACGGAGACTTTCAATTATTGTCGTGCAAGGTAGGGAATGAAGAGCCGCTATATAAACAGCCTGAATTCCCAAAGAGACCGCAGTCCCAAGAGATAATAAATTCAGTTATGCCACTGAATAATACTGAAAAAATCTTGCTCATGATTTTAACTAGGCCACTATGGTGTAACAATAAGACTCAAGTCTATAACACCTAGGAAAAACAAACCGAAACGCACAGTATCTTTTTCAGTTTTATTCCCAAAAGACTGTGGACAGAGCCTAACCCAAGAGACCGCTGTAACCGTACAGAAGGCTACTATGGCATCCACAACGACACAAATTGTCTTGACGCCAAGGAATATCTCAGCCTATCTATGCACTATCCATCCGGATTCAGGACAAGAAAGCAACTGAAATCTATTCTCGACGACCTCAAGATTATCGTTCCGTCAACTGGCAAGCAATAGAGGTCATGTCCATCACCTGTATGACTTACGATGCTTACTGGAGGAGAAACTAAGTCCTCCCCACGAAGAAGCTCGTCTCGTCGATCTCAATTGTTCCTTTCAGTAAGAGAGCCTTTACCTCCACTAGGAGCGACTCTCTTTGAAAGAAACTTCCGTGATTAACATCCACTTTCTTGTGAAGATGATAACCTTCCGTTAATCGTCAAGTTAGGGGCGTCAGATCCATAGCCTTGATCAGACCTATGTCCCTTTCCGAGTCGCTATAATGATGACTTCTGAAGTAAATATAAGAGGGGTTATTGTACCCTCGTGAGACATTCTCGTGATGCTTTCTTAGAAGCAGAACGGCCTCGCTTATGGTCTGCTGAAGTGTGTTGATGAGACACCGACTTCAATAGCAGAGCACTAGACGCTTTCTTGTAGCCTGCTCATATAGCAACGTAAGCTTGTCGTCAAATGGTATATTTCCAGTAACTCAAGCGACTCCGATAGAGCTTTTCACCTTGTCATCTATAAGTGATGATGATACAAGGGCAGCATCACGTCTTACCAACTCCAAATTCCACTATCCGTGCAGAGTTGTACGTGGCATACATGACTGCCCTGTAAAGAACTCTTAGCGAAGAACCACGTCCTCATATTCCTTTCCATTGAGACGTTGCACCATAGCTCTGGTAAGGTGATCTGCTTAAGACATTGCGCCCAGATTAGCTCTTTTGAATGAAATAGCACATTTCTTTATTTCCGAGCATATATTAAATGATGTAGGTAGGGACATATTTTCATCCCCGGCCTACTCATCTAAATGCAGACTTATATTCAGATGGAACAATATTCTAAGAGCTTAAGACTTGAAATTTTATAGTCTTTAAAGTGCCCTTCTGTGAGGCCTAGGGATGGAGACTCACACTCTGTAGCCCTCTCACCATCCAAATGTTCCATCAGCAAATATGGTCAACTCCATCCGACTGAACGGATGACTGGACCAACGCAGCACCATCTGACAGCTCACCCTCGGAGTCTGTTAAACGGTAGTAACAGTAACTACTGGAATGCTGCGATATGCAGAGCAATCTGCGGCAGCCGGTCTGTGACCGAGGCTAGCATAGCAATGATAATCCACTTGTTACCATAAGCTGCTCACGGGACAGATCTGGCCCCAGATCCTCGACACGTGTCCTGTATAAAAAAGCCTCAGACGACTAGCTATCGACCCGAAACTGCGCAGTCAGATAGCTAGTCTGTGGTCAACGTGCTTCATTAATGAAGCAAGGGAAGCTGCCATAGCTGCCACCAAATCCGGCTGCTGTGTGGGAGGAGCGTCCCGAACCGCAAGTGTGAACGGGCATCCCAACTCATTAAAGTTTCTCGAATCAAAAACAGTTGACCCCGACTGCTGACGGAAAGGAGAAGAATCTCCAGCTCGCAGTCTGCTCCAGACATCGTCGAGTGTTCTGTCAGAAACTTGTAGGCATCTATCCCTTATCGTGCATATCCATGGAAGAAGAAGAAGCCGTAACCACAGCCGACCCCGGCTGAAGTGTGGCTGACTCCATACCTATATTAAGTGTACACACCAGCTGTAATTTTACAACCTGCCTCCATACCTATATTAATAGTGCACACACCAGCTGTAATTATACAACCTGACTCCATACCTATATTAATAGTGCACACACCTGCTGTAATTATACAACCTCACTCCATACCTATATATTAATAGTGTATACACCAGCTGTAATTATACAACCTGACTCCATACCTATATTAATAGTGTACACACTTGCTGTAATTGTACCACCTTCCCCTATACATATATTAGTAGTGTACACACCTGCTGTAATTATACAACCTGACTCTATACATATATCAGTAGTGTACACACCTGCTGTAATTATACAACCTGACCCCATACCTATATTAATAGTGTACACACCTGCTGTAATTATACAACCTGACTCCATACCTATATTAATAGTGTACACACCTGCTGTAATTATACAACCTGACTCCATACCTATATTAATAGTGTACACACCTGCTGTAATTATACAACCTGACCCCATACCTATATATTAATAGTGTATACACCAGCTGTAATTATACAACCTGACTCCATACCTATATTAATAGTGTACACACCTGCTGTAATTATACAACCTGACCCCATACCTATATATTAATAGTGTATACACCAGCTGTAATTATACAACCTGACTCCATACCTATATTAATAGTGTACACACCTGCTGTAATTATACAACCTGACCCCATACCTATATATTAATAGTGTATACACCAGCTGTAATTGTACAACCTGACTCCATACCTATATTAATCGCATACACACCTGCTGTAATTATACAACCTGACTCTATACATATATTAATAGTGTACACACCTGCTGTAATTATACAACCTGACTCCATACCTATATTAATAGTGCACACACCTGCTGTAATTATACAACATGACTCCATACCTATATTAATAGTGCACACACCAGCTGTAATTATACAACCTGACTCCATACCTATATTAATAGTGTACACACCTGCTGTAATTATACAACCTGACCCCATACCTATATTAATAGTGCACACACCTGCTGTAATTATACAACCTGACTCCATACCTATATTATTAATGCACACACCTGCTGTAATTATACAACCTGACTCTATACCTATATTAATAGTGTACACACCTGCTGTAATTATACAACCTAACTCCATACCTATATTAATAGTGCACACACCTGCTGTAATTATACAACCTGACTCCATACCTATATTAATAGTGTACACACCTGCTGTAATTATACAACCTGACTCTATACATATATTAATAGTGTACACACCTGCTCAGAGCGACTGGATCATCTATATCACTTGTTTTCCTTTCTATGAGTTGCCTCAACAGCTGATGATAAAAGTCATCATCATCAAATATTTCAGGATTATAATTTTTCACATCAGTTGGATTCTCTGGTAAGATCTGGAAACAATGTATGAAATGAAACAACAAATACTCATATAACACGTGGAACATACACAGGTGACTATTTTATCATCAACATAGTCTGATAGAATAAAAAAGAGCACCATCTAGTGGGCATCATATGTCTGTTAAATGTCACTTGATGGGAGGCCCTGGATGTGTTGATGTACTTGCCGATTCCATGTATTGACCTCTATCTGTGACCTTGACCTTGGTACATCCATCGTAAAATTTTAGTGATTAACCAATAAGGATTTGCCAATTAGCTGAATGCACAATCGGCAGATGCAAATTGTGAGTGCCGATGTCAGATACCGTATTTACTCTATGTATTTGGGACACTCTATGATTTGGGACACACATTTTTTTCAGAAAAATATATTTTTTTTATGCTCCAAGGTTTGAGACACTCAGGAGACTTGTTTCCGGTTGACCCAGTCACCTGAAAACTTTAAACTATAAAATATTGATAATACATACTGATTTGTGTTGTTTTTATTTAAATCTATTCCTAAGTTTTAATATTTACAGTCCTGACTGACTATTTAATATTACATTGTGACAGTCTTCGATACTTTACCTAACGCTAGTAGCAGATGACTCTTGAAAGAAAATTCTTGTGTAACTAAAAGATTTCTTTTTTTTTTCTTCCAAAACATAGCTTATGACCCCTCATTGGAACGAGTGCAATGCACTCGTTCCAATGAGGGGTCATCAGCTATGTTTTGGAAGCAAAAAATGAAAATATAAAAACAATTGGAAGGGGATTTTCATAATAGTGATGGAAAACGAATCACACACAACTTTATTCAGCATCAAAACAAGACCAGGGTGTGTTTTTTTCCATTTTATAAGAATTGGGACATCTTTGAAAATAATTATTTTTAGCTGTCCCAATACATAGAGTAAATACGGTAGTCACAACCAAAAGGAGTAGTATGTTCAAGAATGTATAGAATAGGGTTAATTTTACAGTACACTCAGGCTGATTGGTTCGTTGACCTCAAGAGCACATCACTGTGTTTATCAAAATAAAAATATGAAATAAGCGGAAACAAGTTAACAGTGCGACGTCTTTGATCAATGATCAAAGATGAAGTGCTGTTAACTTGTTTCTGCTGATGTCGTATTTTACAGAGTCATCACACGACACGTGGCACATGTGTCTTGAGCAGCTATCAAGGGGAAGACCAGACCATTCAATGAGATTAGACCAATCATGATTCCTACCAATCAATTGTGGCAGCTTATTAAGTTTGTTACTGCTTGTATGAGATCGAGAATCAAATGTAAATACAAACAATTTTGATCCAGTGGTGTTCCATGTAACCATCGGCATGGACCGATGTTCAAACACTTCTACTGATGGTCAACAGATGGCTTAAAATCGACCGATCTCAGATGCGATTAACAAACATCGGTTAATCACTATAAAATTTGTATCATCTAAAGGTGGATCACATCTTGTGTAACTTTCATTGTGTTAATTTCTTCCACAGAAAAGGTGGAGCTCGGACACGAAAAAGTTCAACTTTCCTTTTTCAAAATCAAAGGTCTGACTGGGTGCACACTTTGTTGTGAGGTCATAACAATATGAATACAGAACCACACATACGTTTAAATAGGTTACAATTTACCACACAAGATTGTTTTGGCCCAGGATATCATGAGAGCTGAAGAGCTGAAAGTGATATCCTGGGCCAAAACAATCTCGTTCAATAAATCTCAACCCATTCAAATGTATGTGTGAGTATGTATTTATTACACATCTCTCATGTGACAACCAGTCTACACGAAAATTCAACTAAAAGCACTTTTTAACTGGATAATCGCTGTATCCTTCGTTGCAAACAAGACATTACTGTTATTTGGCGGGGGTACCAACCCTAATTGGCTTTTCAGTTTTTACAGCATTCAATTGGCCAAAACCAATTGACACCAATCATTGTCACAGTCATGATAATCGAACTTCAAATGTTGACTAAACTGCAGAAAATAGCCTCAACAAATAGTGTTTAAATAGCTAATTAATGAGTTTAGTACACTCATCATTATATGGCCAGTTGTGGAAAGTATTCATCGAGGAGCAAGCAGTTGGAATGTTATTTTTATTTTGTACATTTCTGACTCAAATCTGATTGTTTAAATATCCCAGGTAAACAAATCTAATTTAGGAACTTAGAATTTTCAAGCCATCTTGACTCTGGTGCATTCAACAAATGATTGACCTGATTTATTTAGAGGGGTTCCTTCTCTGTGTCAGTTGGAAATGAAATCGAACGTGTTTTGTATCAGCACATGTGCGATACACATGTGCATCATTCCAATAATGGGGTCACGTGATATGGTTTTGTTGAATTTCTTTGAAATCTTTTTTTTTCAACTACTAATTTTGTAAATTACACAGAAGGATGTGGCTGATTCATTAGGAAAAGGATTACTCAATATTGCCATTGTTCAATGGAAAGTGGAGGTGAGGACAGGGGAGTGGGGGGGGGGGGGGAATATTTGAATGTCAATTTAATATTTGAATATTTTCTTCCAGGAAACAAGAAGTCAAATACAGTGGAACCCTGTTAATAGAATAGCCACTTTATCATTGAAAATGCTTTAATTAACAGGAGTATTCAAATAACAGATCAGTTTTCTGTATTCTAGAGATAAATAGAGCTCTGTCAAACAAGCTATAATAATAGAATAGATGTCTGGATGTACTCACGCCACATTGGTGTATAAATAAGAAGTTTGCAGCTCTGGGGAATCTGGATAGTTTGGCGTTTGCTTTGTGTAAAAATAAGTGGTGGTGGCGTATGAGGGGATGACAGTGCGAACAAACTGTGTGGGAAAATCCGTGGTGATCCAATGAAAAATTATAAATTTAAAGTAATTTGTATATTTTTATACTTATTAATGGCCCAGACTAGCTGGTGCCAACTCAAAGTTATCAAGGGCCAAACACAAATTTTGAACCCCCCCAATCCCCAAAATTGTAAGAGGGCTTCTTGTACCCTTGTGAGTTCCCTTTCGACGTTTAGATCTGGAATGTCCTCCTTTACTCTTGTCTGCTGAAGTGGGTTGATGACTTCAATAGCAGATCACTAGACGCTTTCTAAATAGCCTGATCACGGGCTGTCGAAAGCTTGTCGTCCAAAATAGTATGTCCGGAGATCGGAGTGACCGGAGAGAGCTTTTCACCTTGTCATCTATAAGTGATGACGACGCAAGGGCAGCATCACGTCTGAATTAACTCCAGATTAGCCACTGTAAGGGCGGAGTTATACGTGGTATACAAAATGCCCTGGAAAGAACTCTAAGAGAGGTACAAACATCCTCAAATTCCTTCCCGTTGAGACGTTGCGCCATAGCTCTGGTAAGGTGATCAGCGTAAGACATTGCTTCCATATTCGCTCTTCTTGATGAAAATGCCGTTGTAATTGTGTCTGAGCGAATAGTGAATGCTGCAGGCAAGGATACATCTAGATCCCCGGGCTGCTCATTCAAACACAGAGGAGCTCTCCGAACATCTTCTCCGGTATGATTATGGAAGATGTAGCTAAGAAACCGCCTTTCCTTCTCGCACTCAAGAAGTTAAATACGGCATCGTCTATACAGCTGAAGGCCTGCGACACCGGCCTAGACTGGACCGGAAATGAAAGGACTTCCTCCTTTGTTCGGATAAAGTCTGCGTCTAATGATGCCAGCGATTTCTTCCTTGTCGTCACAGCATTCCGATTTGTTGTTACAAATTCAGTGTAGTATTGATGGATGAAATCCATCGCAACCCTGTGCTGTTCCGAAAGGGAAGGGTAATCCTCTTCCTTATCCCTTTCACCATCCGAGAGAATCAGTTGCGAATCTCGGTCCTTTGCATCTGCATGAAGAGACGACTGGACCGACCCAGCACTGTCCGACAGCTCAGGTTCTGAGATTGAGGGAGGCTGCATCTGCACTTGCTGGGATGCTACGATCAGCTACTCAATCTGCGATGATAAGACCGTTATCAAGGCCTGAGGAGCAGCGGTCTTCTGTTTCCTAGCCACTTGCTGCTCCTGAGGCAGTGTGTCAGAAATGGATCTCTTCTCCGAATGTCCCAATGATCAAGACCTAGCTACCGGATGATCCGACTTCACGGGCAAAGAGTAGTTCCTTCTTCGTGTGGCAGGCTGGATATCCAAAGTTGGGTAGCTAGGATGCGGTCATGTGTGCTTTAATAACGTAGCAGAGGAAGGCGAGACTGAAGCCGACCCTGGCTGCAGAATAGATGGAGCATCCTGAGCGGTGGGCAGACGTATGCTCCGTCTCGTTCAAGTTTCCAAACAGAAAACGTCATTTCAGCGTGTGAAACGTAGTGGAGGAAGCTGTTACAGAAGCCGACCGTGGCTGCAGGCTAAACAGAGCATCCTGAGTGGAGGGTGGACATATGCTCCGACTCATGCAAGTTTCTCATAACAGCATTTGGCCCCAAATGTCTGTTAGGTTAGAGAGGAGCCTCTCCCGCTTGCGGTCCATAGACCTCGCTGAGTACAAGAAACTTGTTGACTTCCTCCCTATTTCCTCTCTATTTCCTCCCGTCGTCGCTGGGTGAGCTATTTATATTAAAGTGCTTGCTCTACCCAATCCACTTCTTAGACCGCAACAGACTTATCCGGCATTATGGCACCCACGGACGGAGTACCGCTTCACCGGTCGAGCTAGCTGCTTGCAAGAGATTAAAACCCTTAACAAAACATCCTAACTCTTGCAATCATGAGCACTGCAGCTAGCTCTATATGCTCCACGGAGCGCGACGACGGTAGCACACTTGGATGGGTGTCAGAATATCATCACTGACAAAATGAATTATAATGCGGTGAGAGGCCTGCCCTCAGAGCCTCACCGCCAACAACGTACTGCGTCACCCATCTCCAACATTAGTCATTCCAGTGAGCACAAGAATGACAAGAGTCTGCAGGAGTGCATCGACAAAAGTCAATATCAGACCTCCAGTCTCCACAACTATATAATTAAGATACATGAATAATAGCAACAAAAATCAATTAAACATACTTTTTGGAAATTTTTTTTTTGAAAAACGCCCAAGTTCCCAAAGGGAACATTAAGAGCCCAAAGACATCCCGATAGAGCCTAAGTGTGGACAAAATTCAAATTTTTTGAACTTTTGAGCTACACTACCGGAATAATAATCCACGTATCCTACAGTAATTCTACAGTAATAGAATATAAAAAAAACTACCTGTATACGAGGATGTTGTCAATGTAAACAACATCAATGTAAACAAGACATCCGGCTCACAAAAAGGCCCAAAGTCATAAAACAATTTAATGCTACCAGATGCATAGCTAGATCTTCATACGAAGAAGAAACGATACATCGGATAGAAGATGCAAGACTAAACGACCTAACACCCCTAGCGTGGTTAGGTTAGGTAAAGGGTTAATAGGAGTTTACTGTATAGCCTATAAGCAAGTAACAGTTCAAATTGAAGGTAAGGTAAATAGTTTTGTGGTTGGAAGTTACACTGAATTAACAGGGTTATTCAATTAAGAGATATCCAATTAAGTGCGCTCCATTGTGTTCAAATATTTGTTTCATCACTAGATGTAGCCAATCAGTTAAGCAAGGCGTTAACCTTTACCTAACCTGAAAAGCAGATGACACTTGCAAAAATAATTCTTGAATAACTAATTTTTTTCATTTTTTGTCTCAAAGACATAGATTATGACCCCTCGTTGTAACGAGCTCGAAGAGCTTATTCCAATGAGGGGTCATAACCTATGTTTTTGAGACAAAAAATGAAAAAAATAATGAAAATTAATTGGCGATTTTTGAGGATAGCGCTGGCCGGTTTTGGCTGTTACATTAGGTAAAGGGTTATGTGTAGAAGGTTAACTTACTTCTGTTGCAGAATCAGGATTTTCCTCTTGATCTTGAGAGGAACCCAACACTCTATAGATAGATCTTTGCAGCTGTGTTCTTTTTATCAATCTACTTTTATCATTCAAAATCTGTCAATTAAAATAAAACATAAATAGGTATAGCCCTGAGTTATGAAGCAACATAATTTACAACATTTTAGACCTGTCATGATTATTCAAGAAGTTGACTAATTGTCAGAAACACCCATAATCGACTAAAATTTCAAAACTGATGATTATGGGTTTTCATCACTCCGTTACTGATGAATTATTAGTTATTATTCTGACATACAGGCCCACTGTACCTATACTATAGAAAGCACATGCCACGTGAATAAAGATATCACTACTACTACTACTCTCCTCCCCATCATGCTCGTAAGAAGTGTCAGCGGCTGTAGAATATCAAAATATGTTGCAATTGATATGAGAAAGTAGTACAGTGGAGCCCACTTAATTGGATATCTCTTAATTGTATACCCCTGTTAATTGAATATAATTTTCAAACACAAAACCATTTACCATACCTTCAGTACAAATTTAATCTGTTAATTGCATATGGGTTGTAGAGTAAACTCCTGTTAATTGTATATAAATGTTTGTAATATATCGAAAAAATTACTGTGACACGCACCAAATTCCCCTTATTTATCAAACTTTTTGGCCTCACTACATCCAATACAGGCATTTATTCTATTATATCTTGTTTGACAGAGCTCTTTGAGCTCTGTCAAAGAAGATATAATAGAATAAATGCTCAGTTTACCTCCAGAACACAGGAAACTGACCAAATCCCTGTTAATTGTATACTCCTGTTAATTGAATAATTTTCACTGGCAAAATGGATATTCAATTAAGAGGATTCTTCTGTATAAAGATATAACACATGATACCAGGTCTAGCATTCTAGAAAGAATGGGAGTACAAATAATTGCCCTTCTCAGTTTGCCAAGGAGTGTAATTGCCTTCTTAAATCTCAATGCACCTATTATTAGACTCTTGACCACCTCAGGTTCAAACATGAGCATAGGCCCAGTTTTGGGGCTGAGATGGTCAGGAGTCCAAAGTTTAATGAAAGAGCAGTAGGAGTGCAGCATGCCTAAAGAATGTCCCGACGGGGGAAGTAATGACCAAAAATATTGTTTTCTATACAATGGTTGTTTCTAAAGGTCACAGAGTACGATTAAAGTCAACTTCAATCGATTATCCTTCTTCAAAAAACGATCTTGAAATTTCATAATCATTCCAGCCCTACTGAATTTCACAATCATGCCAGCCCTACTAAATTTCACAATCCTGCTAGCCCTACTAACTACAAACTAGTAAACAGAATATGTTCAGGGTTCGTACATCCTTCAGAAATAAAAATTCAAGGACTTTTTCCAAACATATTCCAGGACCTTCTAAAATAATGCCGACCCTATTTCATACTTGCGTACCTATTGATAACATAATACCTTATGCATGATTAACCCTTTACCCAATGTAACGTCCAAAACAGGTCAGCGCTATTCACAAAAATCGTCAATAATTTTCATTTTTTGTCTCAAAAACATAGGTTATGATCCCTCTTTGGAACGAGCTCGACAAGCTCGTTCCAAAGAGGGGTCATAACCTATGTTTTTGAGACAAAAAATAAAAAAAAATAGTTATTAAAGATTTTGTTTGCAAGTGTCGTCTGCTTTTCGTGGTAGTCAAAGGGTTAAGGAGGCAAGCTCTGTTTTTTTTATAAAAAAAACACAGACTTTATGCGCTGTCAATCTATGCAATTATGCACGTTATTGCAGCAATTTTTTTTTATAACATGCTAGATTATTGACATTACATATTTTTCAAGCACTTTCCAGGACTTTACTACTGGAGATATGATTTTCAAGCACTTTCCAGGCCCTGGAATTTAGATTTTCTAATTCAAGGACTTTCAAGGACCTGTACGAACCCTTACGTTTATAGTGGTCCAAAGTCCCAGCTTATACTGGTCTATGGTTGCAGCTTTTAAACACAGGAATTTCAATTACGGTAGTGAGAGATCTGCGAAGTTGCAATGCCTGAGTTTAATTTTATATTGTCTATGTCAAGTAGGAATCCAACCAGGCATAGTGCCGTGACCAATACAGAACTGAAAACTCTCAGGTTTTCTGAAGTGAGCCCAACGATTCCCACCGGAGCCAACTTCAGAGTTTTCAGTTTAGTCTTAAGCACATCACAATGCCTGGTGGGAGGGGGAGGGGGGGGGAGGGTGCGGTGGCATTGCGGTAACCGGTTCTCGTCAGATCACCGAAGTTAAGCAACGTTGAGCCCGGTTAATCCTCGGATGGGTGACCGTCTGTGCGATCGATTTGAACTCCCGCGTTGTGTCCTTGGGCAAGGCACTTCACCCTGATTGTCCACATGGGGGCACGATGACGCTGTGTATTCAGGCATACTGCACGTCGATAGTGCGCATGTCTTCAACCAATCTAACCCTGCCTGTGCTGCAGTGCGGAGTTACGATGTTGGGGAGCTGACAGCTGCTCGTCGTTGCTCGGTGGTTCTCTCCGGCTTCCTCCACCTGTAAAACTGTCACAGTCATGATTAGCCATTGTGCCCTTAAACACCAATAAATAAATAAATAAATAAATAAATAAATAAATAAATAAATAATGCCTGGTGGGATTCCTATAAGTTTATATTGCATATTCTTCTCACCCTATCAGTATATTTTTTTCAGTCAAAGCCAATCATTTACCCCAACGTTGGCCATTTTAGATGATTTCCAACCCAGGCATTGGTGACCAGGTCCTATTTTACCCTATCAGAACATGGTGACTAATACCACAACCGCCGAAAGCTCATCAAGTAGTGTCTCACATGACATCAGAAAGCAATTCAACAAGTAGTCATATGCCAAACCTACAAATGCTCTATATCAGAGGGCAGAATATGACCTTGTATAAGGAAATCCAGAGTTTGGTCACAAAACAGACTAAGACAGAACTCCAGAGTTTGTTCTTGGAGAAGTCCATTACAAATAAAATATCATGTGGAACACCATGTGAATTCTATGACAATCAATTACATTTACAGGATATCTCTTGCCACTGAAATAAGTATAAGTTGAGCACATTTAACCCTTTACCCAATGCAGACGATTTCAAAATTTATTATTTTAAATAACGTTTTTTAAATTTTTTCAAAAAATTTCAACAAAACCATATCATGTGACCCCTCTTTGGAACGAGCTCGACGAGCTTGTTCCAAAGAGGGGTCACATGATATGGTTTTGTTGAAATTTTTCGAAAAATATTTTTTTTAGCTGCTGAATTTGCATATTACGCGGGCGGATGCGGGCGATTCATTGGGTAAAGGGTTAATCAAATTTCCCCATGTAAACTGAACTGCTTTTTTCTCCAATCATTCCTCGAATTAAATTCAGATGTATTTTTCATCAAATCTTGCCATGGCTGCTTCACAGCAGCCATGACTAGATTTGATGAAAAATATCTTGAAAATACTCAGCGAGTTAAGAGATAAAAACATACAACTGCACAGTGTGTGTCCTAACATCAACCTTCAGGGTACTTTTTGTTTGGGTTCGCATCGCAGTTTGCAATATTCCAATTAAACAAGACCAATATCGGCTCTGGACCTGCGTCGCGGCATGCAATTGATTATTGCATACACGATACAACTCAACATTATCAAGCTCCAGGTGAAATATTGAATGAATCCGTTGCATAGAAGCCGAGAAAAGTGTGACGAAAAATTTCAATGTTCAGTGAGTACAGTCAAATTTCAAAGTATTGGCAAACAGGAAGTGGCTGCATGGCAGATCTGAAAATTAGATACACGATACAGCTCATCATTATGAAGCAGCAGACCAAATATAAAATCATTCCCTTTCATAGAAGCCAAGAAGACTTTGACGGAAGAAGTGTTTTGGATGGACTGACGGATGGACTGACGAATGGACGGACGGTGTCGAGCAGTTACTAGATCTGCTCTGCCGCTGGCGACGCAGGTAAAATGGTAAAACTGCAGATAAGGCCATAAAAAAAGAACCTCTGTTTCTCAGGCCCGCACACATGGTCATTTTTGGTGCACATGCAACCTTTTTATGACACCAAAAAAATCTTCAAAAAAAATTTGAGATATTGTGCTCATTTCGGTAAATCGATATCGATGCGTTCGCAAATTTTAAATTAACACACTTCAAGCTTTTTCTACATCACAGCTTAATAAAGTGGGTGGGTTTTAGCAATATTCACAACAGAAAGTGTTTATTTCTGTAAAAGGTAAGTCATAATGACAGCAAGAAGGAAGGTGTCTTTCAGTCTGACAACAAACAGTCAAAAAGGGGAATGGTCGATTCGCACTACGTTTGATTCTCACCAACCCTCAGAAAGTCTGCAAAGTCAGGTGCTATGTTGAATGGAACACAGTCTCCTGGCATTTATTTTTAGTAACATTTGTATTGTAAATGGCCGTCATTGGGAATTTGTGTACTGTTATTTGAAACCGTTACGAGCTTCCCAGTTAATTTAAGTAAATGCATTTGAGATGCAGGATAATTGGATAACTAATAGTAACCATTGCTTGATATAAAAGTAACAGTCATAGTTGAAAATAAATTGCATATAGGCAGGTATGTGGAGTTGAATTGGTTAATAAACATTCGTTAATGCAAACATTCGTTTTGTATTTCATTTTCAGATTTCAAAAATATATGATTTATGGATGAACTGCCTGTTCAAATGAGTTGTGATAATTTTGAATATAATGGGGAAAAACTGCGATTCACGATTTTATTTGGCAGGTTGTGAAAGGATTTTTTTTTTGGTAAAATAAATCTCTGAAAGTTGGCACTTCGACATTTGATTTGTCCCAGAAACGTTTCAACCCGAGACGTTTCACCCACGAGGCGTTTCGTGACTTTCGTCCTGTGTTATAATTTTCACGTTTCACTGAAAAAACAAACATTCAAACCCCACTTCATTTATGACCCAACACCCCTGTGGTGAATAACCAATATATCTGCAAAATTTTGCATGGTCCACCAGGCGTTTGGGTGGGGGTCAAATTACCACAAACAACCTCTCGGGGAGAAAATTAAAAGAAAAAAAAAAACGCCCGCCCGCATGCTTTTTTTTGGAAAAAATGGCCTGAGAAACAGACAATCAACTTTGTATGGCCGAAACAGTGTAAGAATACACCAATTTATTATGAAAGTCTGTTGGTCATGCAAAATGATAAATTTAACCACCATTTCATGAGTGTTTTCAAATCAGTTGACAAAACTCCATTAGTGTTTTCTACGATGTTGGTGCCTATAAATTAGCTCCCCTGATGTGCACCAGTCATTCGTCGTAATTATCTTCCACGACTTTTTTCGTTCGGGTGAATCGCTTTGAAAATTGCAAAGTGGAAGTCGAATCATGAACTGCAAGAGCACGATTCAATCACTGATGTATTTATTTTTCATTGCCAACCCACGGGACCAGGGTACTCTAGCTTTTTATGTATTTGGTAAGATTAGTTGTTGTGATCATCAGATGACAACTTGCCTATTTTCGTTGTAATTACCATTTCCTGCGACTAAAATCATCTTTATTCGAAAAATGAAAAGTACATGAAGAAGGGTGCACTTAGACTCAGAGGGACCACTTGGAAACTCACACATTTGTAAAGTTAGGGATGGACTTATGCTAGAGTATGAGTTCAGACACAAATAACCAGGCAGTGTAATATGTGATAGAAATTGTGAATGGGTGGGGGTGGGGGGCTGAAGTTGGAATTGCTAATCAATTTTCCAGGACATCGATAAAAACTGATCAAAATTTTTAAAAACAAAAAATACCCTGACCTTTCAGGTCCTGATATTTTAACACATGACATCACACAACAATGACGGAACTCAAAGATGGTGTGTATAGTACTGTCCTTTACTTTTCTGAAAACTTCATGTATTTACAATGTAATCCTGACCTGTTCTATCTGTTTCAAAGCAGACTGTTCAAGGGAACTGTAAGATTTACTGCTAAGTTTTCCAGAAGCAAATCTTGTTTTATCATACCATTTCTGTATTGCTGAATTTCTGAAAGGAAAGAAAAAGAAAACCAGATATGTCAGTTTGAAATGGGCACCCATATGACCAAATAAAGTTTGGAAAACTCATTCTCTGTGTTTTCACATCATAAATTAATGTCAAGATCAATAACTTCACTAAAAATTCTGACCGGAACCAAAGTCAAACTCAATTTCTAGGTACCCATGACAAAACCATATACCAGAAATCACCCAATTAATGTTTGGTGAACTAGGTGTGTCAGTATTACCCAATTAATGTATGGTGAACTACGTGTGTCAGTATTACCCAATTAATGTATGGTGAACTAGGTGTGTCAGTATTACATGTTAAAAGGTTTCAACTGTCACATAGCTTTGACTTGTTCATTCCATATAAAACATCAAAAGACTTTTGATGGAAAAATATAGGCCTTCAAATCTGAAAAATGAATGAATTTTAAGTAATTTGTATATTTTTTATACTTAGGCCTAAAAAAATAAAAAATCTGTCTCTCAGGCTCTCCTGCATGGTCCTTTTGGCTGCCACATACTCTCTTTTTATAACCAATTTAAACTTGAAAAAAATAAAAATTAAATTGTTTATGTCTGATATTTTACCCAAGTTGAAAAAATTTATGAATTTGTCCCTTGAGTGCAAGAAGGCTTTGCAATGCTTTAGCATTGCAAAGCTTTCTTGCACTCAAGGGATGAAATGCACCACCACCCATGCTATTCTGTAGATTTTGAGGCCTAAAACTTGAACCAAGAACATGAACTTTTGATGGCAAAGAAGTAATTACTGAAATAAAAAATAAAATAAAAAAACGCTCGCCCACATGCAATTTTACAAATAATGGCCTGAGAAACAGAAGATCTACTTTGTGTGGCCTTACCAATGGCCCAGACTAGCTGGTGCTAACTCAAATTAATCCAGGGCCAAACACAAATTTTGTCCCCCAGTCCTTAAAATTTGCATGCAAAACTGACAAAATCAAGTCCTATATTGTCCTCCATACTTTTTAGATCTGCGCATGTGCAGTATCCAGGAAGGTACCGAAATTGGCGCCAACCATCATTCTTTCTACAGATTGCCTGTTAAATGTTATAAATAGCGGGGAGGTATGAGTGCCCACTCATGGGAGGGCCATACCTGTCTGGGCCATTGGTAAGTATAAAAAACATATAAATTACTTAAAATTTATCATATTTTTTTACAACAACCAATGGCCCAGATTGGCTGCATCGTAAAAAGGATGGAGGGCCAAGGACTTAAAGGAAAATCCAATCTCTCAATTACTTCGATGAAGAATAGCTCCCACAGGAGAATCGGAGAAGATAGGAATTATATATGTCTTTCTCTTTTATGAGAAATGAGAAAGACATAACACCAACAATGTAATTGAGTATTACATAATATATAATTCTCCGGTGAAGGAAAACCAATATATAAAGATAGTCCTGAGAAAGAGACTCTTTATACTCATTTAAAAGTGTCCGAGGATTGTATATTTGACACCCGTTTGACACGTAACATATACAAATGCTTCACAGTGAGCTACACTTTAAAAACAGTACATAAATGAGACATAGTTATTTCTTCACACCGAGCTACAGATTAAAATCATCCCAGCACCGACGCAGGACTACTGACACCAGAGGAGGTATTCCCTTGCTTTTCACTATAAAGCCAGGTGATTATAAGGGAAAAAAAATGCTCCCCCCCACCCTTGTTCTGAGGTAAAGGTAAGAGGGCAGCAGAACAGCGTCAGTGCTAGAATGGACAGCCTAAAGATCTTATAGATGTAACATTAATGGACAACATTCTGAGCAACAGAAAGAGGACCCAAAGATCTAAGGTCACCGGAGGTGGACAGTGCTCTAATCTCGTGCGCTGAGATCTTATTGACAGAACGTTGATCCGAAGATAGATTCTCATAGGCAATGCATATTGCCAACTGAATCCATCTAGCGACAGCATGAGCAGAAATATCTTTTCTGTTAGGAATCAACGAAAGAAACGTTTTCTTCCCTTTCTAACAAAATCTGATCGACGTTTATAAATGCGCATAGCCCTGACTGGACACGGCAAAGGTCTATGGTTACCCGGGGACGGTAAGGCCTTAATGACAATAGGTTCCGGCCGCTTATCCGGAATTTGATTCTTAGCCCAAAATCCCACTTCCATAGTGAAGGTAATGGTATTACCCATGCTATGGTAATGAGATTCAACAACAGATAATGCATGAAGTTCACTGACTCTTCTAGCAGATGCAAAGGCTAAGAGAAACGCTGTTTTATAGGTCAAGAATTTGAACTCTACGATGTCCAACGGCTCAAAAGGAGCTTCTTCGAGCTTCAACAGAACCCAGGCCAAATTTCACTTAGGAATTAATCTGAGGGTTCCATGTCTATTGACAGAGAAATTTCTAACTAGCTTGGATAATGAAGTATTTGATCCAACAGCCAAGTTATCAAGATGAGCGAAGGTATCTGATAACACAGACCCATAGCCCTTAACAGTGACGGGCTGCAGTTTGAGATCGTCAAACAAGTAGACCAGGAAATTAGCAACATTTGGTATGAACGGATCGTATACATCTATCGACTGATCCCTACACCAACGGGAGAAAACCCTCCACTTCGCTGCATAGTTCACCGAAGAGGAGGACCTCCTACAGTTAGAAATTGCGTCCACTGCGCATCCTGTAAAATGTTTTCCGTGCAAGAAGGAACGCATAATGGATGAGACCTTCTGGGTTGTGATGCAGTGCGCGAAACTTCCCCTGATAAAGAAGATCCTCTCGTGGAGGAAGCTTCCGGAGAACATCCCATAACAGACACCTGAGAAAACTGATCCAAGGTTTCTGTGACGACAGAGGTGCTACTAGCAGGATTTTGCAATGAGACTGTTTGATCTTTAACAGAATCTGAGGTAAGCCACTACTGTCGAATTGTCTGACAGAATTTGAACGTGGACGTTCGCTATTAGGCGAATCCAATGTTGTAGTGCTAGCCATATTGACATCATCTCTTTGATGTTTATGTGCTTCTCTAGGAACCGAGAGTCCCAAAGACTCTGACACTTCAAGTCTGCGGGACTTAGGGTCGCGCCCCAGCCCATCTGCCTCGCGTCTGTCATAATCGTGAAAGCCGGATCCGGCAGTTACAGCGAAACTCCTTGAGTTAACCACTGAAGATCTGCCTAAATCTGAACCTTTTGTTTTACTAGGTCCGTTAGAACAATACTGGTTTCAGGCGAATGCGTCTTCACACTCCAGTTCTGAGTAAAGAATATCTGGAGGGGACGCATGTGCAGGTGGCCCATCCGAATAAGATCCGCACCCACTCGGCATAGCCCCAGCATTCGCATGAACTCCCTCACTGTTACTGCATCTGAGTATAGACAAAAGTAAGCATAACAACTGACTAATTTCAGATGGCAGATGAACCAGATTGTTGTGAGTCTCGAAGCTCATTCCCAAGTGAGTGAACGACTTGGACGAAGCTAGATGTGACTTCTTTTTCTCGTTTACTATGAAACCAAGACATCGGAGCAATAGTAGCAGACTCTGAACACCGTTCTGAAGAATAATTCTGTTGTTGTATCTCTGCAGAATGTCGTCCAAGTAAGCCGACATTACCGCAGACGAATGAGCTCATAAGTAAGACATTACCGAGTTCATTATTCGAGTGAAAGCCCAGGGAGCCAGGTTCAGACCAAAGCACATTGCTCTGAACTGATAAACCTTCCCTTGCACGGTGAACTGCAGGTACTTTCTGAATGTACCGGATGTACCAGGACATGAAAGTAAGTGTCCTTTAGATCTATGCTTGCCCCATAGTCGTTCACTTGAATGCTTGCTCTTGCTGACCGAATGGTTTCCATATAGAACTTTGGAGCCATGATTAGCTTGTTTATCCAGATCAAGTCTATTACCGGTCAGAACGAGCTGTCTGGCTTCGGTACGAGGAACAGGTGATTGTAAAAACCTTGAGAATTTTTATTCTTGACGACCTCTATTGTTTCCTTTAACAAGAGAGCCTGTACCTCGCTAGGAGAGACTCTCTTTGACAGGATCCGCCGGAAGATTTGTCCAACGCGGACATCTTGTTAGTGGTTGTTTCGCTCGGAATGATAGACGTAGGCTGTCCGAGACTACACTCCTCACCCACTGATCTTCTGTGACTGCTATCCAGGTTCTCGCGAAGTTTGATAACTTTCTTCCAACTGGCAAGCAACAGAGGTCTCAACCATCACCTATAGATCCTCGCCCCGTCGGCTTAGGGGTGTCTGACTGATAATGCCGATCAGACATACGCCCCTTTCCTGAGTCGCTGTATGCACTTTTTGTACCCTCGCGAGGAATTCCCTTTTGAAAATTTCGATTTGGAACACCCTCGCTTACCCCGCGGTCTGCTGAAGCGGGTTTCAAAAGCAGAGCACTGGAAGCTTTCTTAGTAGCCTGTTCATAGACTAACGAAAGCTTGTCATCAAAAGATAATATGTCTGGAGACTGGAGCAACCCCGAGAGAGCTTTTCACCTTGTCATCTATAAGTGATGATGACGCAAGGGCAGCATCACGTCTAATTAACTCCAGATTTGCCACTGTCAGGGCGGAGTTATTCGTGGCATACATGACTGCCCTGGGAAGGACTCTGAGCGAGGTACACATGTCCTCAAATTCCTTCCTGTTGAGACATTGCACCATAGCTCTGGTAAGGTGATCTGCGTAGGACATTGCATCCAAATTCGCTCTATTCGATGAAACTGCAGTTTCCATTACATCTGAGCAAATGTTGAATGAGGCAGGTAAGGATATGTCTAAATCTCCGGCCTGCTCATCTAAATGCAGTGGAGCTCTCTGAACATCTTCTCCAACCATTTTAAATGAACATGGTCCAAGAAACAATATGTCCAAGTCTGGATATAAGAGATCTGACATTTTCAGAATGAGGTCCCCAGAGGGTGAATTTGCTAATGCTATCCCATACAGTGGGCTAGAATCCCCAATTTATCCTCTGGGTGCCTCTTTCAGTTTAGACCTGAGACCTTGAATCAAACTGAGGTTCACAGGGCGTGAGTTTAGTAAAACTACTTTGATTTGCAGGGTAGAATCACTAAATTCACCCTCTGGGCAGCTCTAGGGGCCTCATTCTGTAGATGACAGTCTGCTTGTTTCCAGATTTTGAAAACATGCACATTACAATGTAACAATGATAAATACCAGAAAATAATCTCAATGGAGTTTCATACATTAGGTTCATGCAGTGTAATTTTTGCTGATGTCAGTGACCCCTTGTTCCAGAAAACATGCATTAACCCTTTGAACCCTGGTTACATGTACTTTAAATGGCAGCAGTTGGAAGAGTCCATATTCATTATTTGGGGGTAGATCAACTAATAGTTTAAACCTGAAGCCCTGAGGGTGCATGTTGAAAAATTGATCGGTTTAAACCCACACATTCACTTAGCAGACGTCCTACTTATTTATTTATTGGTGTTTAAGGTCACATACTTATGCACAATGGCTAATCGTGACCGTGACAGTTTTACGGGTGGAGGAAGCCAGAGTACCCAGAGAGAACCACCAAGCATCGACAAGCAACTGTCAGCTCAACATTCTAACTCTGTTCAAGCTCCACTCAAGCAGGGTTACAGCGGTTGAAGACATGTGGGCCATCGACGTGCAGTACACCTTAGTACACGGTGTCATCGTGCCCCCATGTAGGCAACAGGATAAAGTGCCTTGCCCAAGGACACAAGGCGGGTCGTCCCAGACGGGGATCGAACTCGGGCCCTCTAGCATAGAAGTCAAACAGTCTATCACTGAGCCACTGTGCTACCAACCGTCCTACTTAATGAAATTATGATGGCAGGAAAAAAGCCCCTTCGGGTACAGGAGGTTCAAGAATTTCAGAAATGGATTCTCTAAGGAATGCAATTAATAGCACATCTAAGGGTACACAAAGTAGATCTTGTTTATAAAAATGCATGTAGGAGACAAAAAATGAAAAAAACTTAGTTATGCAAGAATTCTTTTTGCAAACGTCGTCTGCTTTTCATGTTAGGTAAAGGGTTAAGGCTGCACGGTATATAGATAAACTGATACACACCGGTATTCAAATCAGTATCGACTGAGTACCGGTGTAATTGCAAAAATATCGTTTTATCGTTCTTTTTTATTTAACCACAGTTCAATTTTCAAGATGTCCTGAGTTTTTTAACTGTAGTCCCGAATGAATAATATTATCCCTGTAAATAACTAATTAGCCGCACCCTCACTAGTAATACACAAATTGTGCAGTTGGACAAATATTATTCTTCCAAAAATTTAAACAAAACCATATCATGTGACCCCTCATTGGAACGTCCTCGATGAGTTCGTTCCAATAAGGGGTCACTTGATATGGTTTTGTTGACTATTTTTGGAAAAATTTGATTAACTAATATTTAAAAAAATAAACTCTGATATCGTCTGCATCGGGTAAAGAGTCAGTCGAACTGTATCATCAAGGCATGCTGATTTGTTCCGACTCTGAAGGGTCGATTAAGGTACGTACATTCAGATATCTGAACAGTCTTTCGATATATCGTTATACCATGATATTCTTTTGAATACCGATACCAGTATTCAGTTTCGAATACCGTGCAGCCTTGATTTCTTTACCCTCATAGGTTCATATACTTCGTTTGTTTTATGTTTTAGACCTTATACTATACAAAATAAAATGGACAGTTGTGTATTGTATCCATTTTATTAACTTGTGTAATCTATTGGACACAAACTAACTAATTTTTATTATTTTTTTTTTAAGTTTGCACTGGAGAGCACGGTGGCTCAGTAGGTAGAGGTGCAGGCTGCAAGCCAAGAGGTTCTCGGTTCGAATCCAACCTGCGGCAACTGCGTTGTGTCCTTGGGCAAGACTCTTCATCTCCATTGCCCGTGTGGGGGCACGATGACGCCATGTACTAAGGCGTACTGCACGTCAATGGTACGCATGTCTTCAACCAATCTAACCCTGCCTGTGCTGCAGTGCGGAGTTACGATGTTGAGGAGCTGGCAGCTGCTCGTCGTTGCTCAGTGGTTCTCTCCAGGTACTCCGGCTTCCTCCACCCGTAAAACTGTCATGGTCATGATTAGCCATTGTGCATAAATATGTGACCTTAAACATCAATAAATAAATGAATAAGTTTGCTCTGCAAATAAAACGAGAGCTGGCAACAGCCAACATGACAATGCAAGAGGGCATAAAACAGATTTTTATAATTTTTTGGCCTAACCCACTTTTCAGATGCATGTTAAGAGCAAGCTATCACATGAATCAAATTCAAAGGCCTACTGATGACAATAACCCTAAAAATGCCTTTGACAGACTATATGGCCTGAGAGCAGTGCGGCAACACTTTGTCACCAAGACATCTTTCTGTCAATCATCATCTTTTGAGTACTTTAGACTTGGCTGCCTATACAGTCAGTTAAGACATGACCAAAAATCACTGCCAAACTGCTAGACTTTTAGTTAATGTCATTGTGGTAGGCCCTACAAAGTAGATCTTCTGTTTCTCAGGCCATTATTTGTAAAATTGCATGTGGGCGAGCATTTTTTTATTTTATTTTTTATTTCTGGAATTATTTCTTTGCCATAAAAAGTTCATGTTCTTGGTTTATGTTTTAGGCCTCATAATCTACAGAATAGCATGGGTGGTGGTGTATTTCATCCCTTGAGAGCAAGAAGGCTTTGCAATGCAAAGCCATCTTGCACTCAAGGGACACATTTATCAATTTTTTTAACTTAGGTAAAATATCAGACATAAACCATTTAATTATTATTTTTTAAGTTTACATTGGTTATAAAAAGAAAGCACGTGGCAGCCAAAATGACAATGTAGGAGGGCCTGAGAAACAGATTTTTAATTTTTTAGGCCTTATTTGTCCAAAATTGTTAAAGCCCTTAGGAGTTAAATGCTATACCTGAAATTCTTGAAACTTTGAAATCTGTTCTCCAGAAACGCTGGATAATCATCTGGTATTTTAAAGCTTAATTTTGCCATCTTAGTTTTTGGATATTCACTTTCTGAATCTGAATCACTAGGAATTTCTTCATCACTCTCTGTACTGCTTTTTCTACAATAAACATAAGATTAACCCCCTGCACACTGATGTCATCAAAATACCAAAATTTCAAGTAGCCATTATTCCCATAATGCAACTAGAAATTTAATCAATTCAGTCTTGTTTGACAGAGCTCAATGCGCTCTGTAAAACAAGACTGAATTGATTACATTTCTAGTTGCATTGTGGGAAAAATTAGCAGCCTGAAATTTTGAGATTTTTACATCAGTGTACAGGGGGTTAAAGATAACACACTCTACTTGACATGAAATTTACAGACTACAGCAAAACCAGGGCTGCCAAAATTGCAAACCCACATTGCTCAGGTCATACAGAATGTTCATAAACATCACTATGTCAGACCCATCCTAGTTCTTGCAGCTTTTAACTGATTACGGGCTGGATTATTTTTGGTGGTCTGAATTTGGTGTTCAAAATTTATTTGGCACTCTCCAATCAATTGAAATAAAACAAATTTATATAAACAAAGTATAATTTTCCCTTGACTGTGTATGAAACATAAGCAAGGAAAATGTTGGCTTTGGCTCTGGTATCTTCTTGTTTTTGAAAGCCCTAATAGTGGTTTCTAGCACTCAACCAGTTAAAACTGAACTGAATTCTATGATTTTCCATGACACTTGATGAACTGCTCATCACAAATTACAGGCTCTTCCACAAGGCCAGGCCTGGCATTATGAAAAATATTTATTTATTTATTTATTTATTTATTAGTGTTTAAGGTCACATACTTATGCACAATGTAGAGTTGAAACGGTTAACCAATTAATCGATTAATCAATGATCAGCATCTTCATGGATCAAAAAAATAATTGATCGATTAACAGTTACTTTTGAACTACTGTATTATATGGGTTAACAAAGGAACAAACTTGCTCCAAAACAGGCAGACATTGTCACGCTGACTCACATCAATTATATGAGACAGATTAAAGCATGCAAGTTACTTGCTGACATACTTGTTTACTTGCATGATCATCATACTGTATCAGTAGCTGGAAATGGTCATTCTTAACCCTTTACCCATTGCGGGTAGCAGACGATACTTGCAAAATAAATTCATGAATTACTCAAAATTTTAAATTTTTGTCTCAAAAACATAGCTTATGACCCCTCATTGGAACAAGCTCAACCAGCTCGTTCTAATGAGAAGTTATAAGCTATGTTTTTGAGACAAAAATTTAAAACATAATAAATTTGAATGGAGATTTTTGTATATAGGCCTAGTCGGTTTTGTTTGTTACATTGGGTAAAGGGTTCATGCTGTAAATCATCAACGGTATGGCAATTATTCAGATATCTATTTGGACAAGCAATTAATCGGTTAACCAAGGTTAAACCACATGATTAATCGGTCAAGAAAACCCCTTAACCGTTTCAGCTCTAGCACAATGGCTAATCGTGACCATGACAGTTTTACGGGTGAAGGAAGCCGGAGTACAAGAGCAACTGTCAGCTCCTCAACATTCTAACTCTGTTCAAGCTCCGCTCAAGCAGGATTACAGCGGTTGAAGACATGTGCACCATTGACGTACAGTATGCTTTAGTACACGGTGTCATCATGCTCGCATGTAGGTAACCGGGATAAAGTGCCTTGCCCAGGACACAACACGGGTCATCTCGGATGGGGATCGAACTCGGGACCTTTAGCATAGAAGTCCAACAGACTACCACTGAGCCACCATGCTCCCTATTTTGAAAAATACAGGAGGGCTAAAAATTGCCCTCCTAAATCCTCTCAGAAGGGCAAATTCTCTCGCCATGATACACATCCTCACTTGAGTTCCATTCTGTTTTATCTCCCAGTAGGGGGTCCTCGGTTCGAATCCCACCTGCAGCAACCATGTTGTATCATTGGGCAAGACACTTTAAATCCATTGCCCACGTTGGGGCACGGTGACATTGTGTACTAAGGCGTACTGCACGTTGATGGTGCATCTGTCTTCAACCAATGCTAACCCTGCTTGTGTGGAGTCAGTATGTTGGGGAGCTGACAGTGGCTCGCCATTACTCGGTGGTTCTCTCCAGGTACTCCATCTTCCTCCACCCATAAAACTGTCGTGGCCATGATTAGCCATTGTGCAGAAATATGTGACTTTAAAAACACCCAATGAACAATAATCTCCCAGTAGGGAGCGAGAACAGAATGGAACTCGGGTGACAACAGTGGGGCAGATGAGTTTTATTTTTTAGCAAATTATATATTCCTTTTTGTCATATGGATAAGGTGAGCCGTAGAAATTGTGCACATAAATTAGAAGTAGTACTGTAAAACAATCTGTGATGTGTTTAATTGGCTAGATGCAGGAGGGCGAAAAATAGCCCTCCTAAAAAAAATCTGCAAGGGCTCTAGGAGGGCAGCCCTCCAGCTCTCTTTGATAATGCCTGTCCTGCAAGGCCCCACAAAGTATATCTTTTGTTTCTCAGGCCATTTTTTGTAAAAGTGCATTTGGGCAGGCAGTTTTTTTATTTTATTTCTTATTTTTGAAAATATTTCTTGGCCATCAAAAGTACATGTTCTTGCTTTGTTTTAAGTTTTTAGGCATCACAATCGACAGAATAGCATGGCTGGGGTGGTGTATTTCGTCCCTTGAGTGCAAGAAGGCTTTGCAATGATAAAGCATTGCAAAGCCTTGTTGCACTCAAGGGACAAATTTATCAATTTTATTAACTTGGGTAAAATATCAGATATAAACAAAAACAATATCATTTTTATTTTTTTAAGTTTGCTTTAGTTATAAAAATAGAGCACACGGCAGCCAAAAGGACCATGCGGGAGGGCCTGAGAAACAGATTTTTAAGTTTTCTAGGCCTAATGTTATACAATGATTATTGTGTGTAATCAATGATATCCGATACAATATAAGCATATAAAAATGTGTGATGTAAACCAGACGTGGAATCCAGCCTACATGTCAGATTGGTATGTAAGTTGGCATCTGATTGGTCACGATGCACCTGAATGATTTTATGACATGAATGAAGTGCTTTGACACAAAACAACAGTATTACTCAAGAAGGAAAATAGACTGTCGATGTTGATACTTTTCTGAACCCTTTGAACCCGAAAGCCCACTCTTCAGATCTAGAAATACAATGCGATCTTATCTCGGAAAGTAACTGTCTGCTCAGTAAATTTGTAGGAGAAGACCAATCAATACTTTCAATGTGCAGCTCTAAGCCTACCTGTTAACTGGTATAGCACTAAATTATTTTTGGTTGCTAAAATTTGTTCACGTATATTTGTCGTGTTACAATTTATAGGAGAGTGCCTATATAGGCACTCTCCCATAAACTGCAACTAGGCAAATGCATAATGACTAAATAATTTCACTTCAAAGATAATATAAAGCATATCCACTGAATATGAAGCCTTTATGACACAGTGCCCACACTTCAGAATAGAGCCCAAATATGGGCTTCCAGCACTCAACCAGTTAAAAACATTAACTGATCTACCCCTGAAATATGAATATGGGCTTTTCCAATTGATCTACCCCCTGAAATATGAATATGGGCTCTTTCAATTGATCTACCCCCTGAAATATGAATATGGGCTCTTTCAATTGATCTAACCCCTGAAATATGAATATGGACTCTTCCAATTGATCTACCCCCTGAAATATGAGTATGGACTCTTCCAATTGATCTACCCCCTGAAATATGAATATGGACTCTTTCAATTGATCTACCCCCTGAAATATGAATATGGACTCTTTCAATTGATCTTTCCCCTGAAATATGAATATGGACTCTTCCAACTGATGCAACTGAACTGACTTGGAATATACCATCAGGGTTCAAAGGGTTAAACAACCAAAGATTTATTCACTTAATTCAAGTTTAATCACAGTATAAATGGATTCCCATATTTCTTGACAAGAGTCCAGTAATAGAATAATACAGAATATAGGAATAATCTTATATCATTTTGAGTGTAACCAATACATTTTCCATTCGTAAAATCAAACATTATATTCATATATTTATTATTTATTGGTGTTTAAGGCCACATACTTATGCACAATGGCTAATCATGACCATGCCAGTTTTACGGGTGGAGGAAGCCGGAGTACCCGGAGAGAACCACGGAGCAACGATGAGCAGCTGCCAGCTCCCCAACATCATAACTCTGCACTGCAGCACAGGAAGGGTTAAATTGGTTGAAGACATGAGCACCATCGACGTGCAGTACGCCTTAATACACGGTGTCATCGTGCCCCATGTGGACAATGGGGTTAAGTGCCTTGCCCAAGAATCGATCACTCAGATGGTCACCCATCCGAGGACTAACCGGGATTCACTAGACATCACTGTCTATACAGGCCTATACAGTTAGCCAAGACTTCATTAGACATCACTGCCTATGCAGGCCTATACAGGCAGCCAATACTTCACTAGACATCACTGCCTATACAGGCCTATACAGTTAGCCAAGACTTCACTAGACATCACTGTCTATACAGGTCTATACACATTGCCAAGACATCACTGTCTATACATGCCTATACAGGTAGCCAAGACATCACTAGACATCACTGCCTATACAGGCCTATACAGACAGCCAAGACATCACTAGACATCACTTTCTATACAGGTCTATACACGTTGCCAAGACATCACTGTCTATACAGGCCTATACAGGTAGCCAATACTTCGCTAGACATCACTGTCTATACAGGTTTATACAGGCAGCCAATACTTCACTAGTCATCACTGTCTATGCAGGCCTATACAGGTAGCCAAGACTTCACTAGACATCACTGCCTATACAGGCCTATACAGGCAGCCAAAACTTCACTAGACATCACTGTCTATACAGGCCTATACAGGTAGCCAAGACATCACTGTCTATACAGGCCTATACAGGCAGCCAAGACTTCACCAGACATCACTGTCTATACAGGCCTATACAGTTAGCCAAGACTTCACTAGACATCACTGTCTATACAGGTCTATACACATTGCCAAGACATCACTGTCTATACAGGTCTATACACATTGCCAAGACATCACTGTCTATACAGTTAGCCAAGACTTCACTAGACATCACTGTCTATATAGGTCTATACACATTGCCAAGACATCACTGTCTATACAGTTAGCCAAGACTTCACTAGACATCACTGTCTATACAGGTCTATACACATTGCCAAGACATCACTGTCTATACAGTTAGCCAAGACTTCACTAGACATCACTGTCTATACAGGTCTATACACATTGCCAAGACATCACTGTCTATACAGTTAGCCAAGACTTCACTAGACATCACTGTCTATATAGGTCTATACAGGCAGCCAAGACATCACTAGACATCACTGTCTATACAGGTCTATACAGGCAGCCAATACTTCAGTAGACATACTGTCTATACAGGCCTATACAGTTAGCCAAGACTTCACTAGACATCACTGCCTATACAGGCCTATACAGGCAGCCAATACTTCATTAGACATCACTGCCTATACAGGCCTATACAAGTAGCCAATACTTCACTAGACATCACTGCCAAAACAGGCCTATACAGGTAGCCAAGACATCACTAGACATCACTGCCTATACAGGTCTATACAGGCAGCCAAGACATCACTAGACATCACTGCCTATACAGGCCTATACAGGCAGCCAAGACTTCACTAGACATCGCTGCTAAAGCACAGTGTTACCTTATTATGAGGGCGCAAAAAATAAGGAGAATTCTCCAGGCCTTTAAAAGTCAATTTCAGAATCTATGACGAGAATCAAATGAATGTTTTGTGAGAATCAAAGTTAATTCTCATTGTTTTCTTAGCGAGAATCATTTTCAAGTATTGATTCTCATTCACGAAATTTTAAGCCCTGTTCTTTGTGCAGGCAGTTTTTTTCAAATTACATACCTTGAACAAGTATAGTCAAAAGATTTTAAAACCATGCAGAAAACCTTACCTTTTGTCTGTCACTGCTTCTCCGCTTGCGAGCTGATGAGTGTCAGGATATTTCATCAGTAATAGAGTCTGCAATTCTGTTAATTTATCAAGAAGTATTTTCAGGCTTGATTGTGCTGAAACAGAAAATGCCTGTCGATTTATTATTATTTATTTATTGGTGTTTAAGGTCATATACTTATGCACAATGGCTAATCATGACCGTGACGGTGTTACGGGAGGAGGAAGCCGGCGTACCCGGAGAGAACCACCGAGCAGTTGCCAGCTCCCCAACATCGTAACTCCGCACTGCAGCACAAGCAGGGTTAGATTGGTCGAAGACATGCATACCATCGAAATGCAGTATGCCTTAGTACACGGCGTCATCGTGCCCCCCCTTCGCTCAGACGGTCACCCATCCGAGGATTAACTGGGCTCGACGTTGCTTAACTTCGGTGATCTAACGAGAACCGGTTACCACAAAGCCACCACGCCCCCTAAACGTCTGTATAGAGGGTAAATTGATTAATAGTTATTACTAGCAGGGTAGCATAACAAAATTTGCCCTCTGAAGACCTTATTCGGCAGATGACAGTCTGCTTATTTCCAGGCTTGGTTGGCAGATGCAGCCGATTTGTTGTGTAAAGGGTAATGTAGTGGTCGAGGTATAAAGGCCATTTACCAACCAGCCTGGTTGGTCCGGATCTCTTAGTCTCATGGTAAATCAGTCGCTTTATGTGCTGGAGGTCGATGGTTCGCACCGCAGCTCCCACACTTGTGTATTACATTTGGGGGTTCGTCCGATCCTCAGTAGTTGGTGGCATTGTGGACATTGTGGTGAAGCATGATGGATGTTTCAACAGCTGTTCGGAGGATCTGGGGTGAGATTCAAATGTGGTGAATCTCAAAAGAAGGAGAGAGTAGTGTAGCGGTCAAGGTATAAAGACATTTACTAACCAGCCTAGTTGGTCCAGATCTCTTCGTCTCATGGTAAATCAGTTGCTTTGTGTGCTAGAGGTCAACGGTTCGAACCCCGGCCCCCACACTTATCTCTCCTCCTGTTACATTTGAAGGCCCGCCTGATCCTCAGTAGTTGGTGGCATTGTGGGCGCTTTGGTGAAGCATGATGGATGTTTTGGCTGCTCAGAGAAGGAATCTGGGGTGAGATTAATATGTGGTGAATCTCAAAAGAAGGGGAGAGTAGTGTAGCAATCAAGGTATAAAGGCCATTTAGCAACCAGCCTGGTTGGTGCGGATCTCTTAGTCTTGTGGTAAACCAGTCCCTTTGTATGCTGCAGGTAGACGGTTCGAACCACGGTTCCTGCACTTATCTCTTCGCCTGTTACAATCATAACAACATCAAACACACTTGAAAATCAGTTGTTTTAAACTCCATTTAAATAGAAAGTGAAATGACATTATTCATGTAATCCACGAGAATATTATAACTTATCTCCGCCAACATGTAAGGTGTATGGAGATTTAATACCTGGATATTGGTTTTTAAACACCTTGCCTGTGGCACAGTGCTTAAAATGAGACATCCAGGTATTAAATCTCCATATACCATACACGTTGGCAGAGATAACGTTTTTGTCCCATTTGAAACACAATAGAAACATAGTGGAAACTAATCTGTGGATGAGTTTCTCACGCTCCACAATCCATTGGACCAAACTCATGAATAACTGTTTTGTTTTTACAAACGCAGAAGACAACAGATAGAGTTACATCCCTTGGGTTGTTACTGTAAACGTAAAGATATCAGAAGCTAAATATTTGTTGACACATTTGCCTTTATTTTATATTTCTCAAGTTGTTTGATTTAATTATTCGACTATTTAATTAATAACAGAAAAATATGATCAAATTGTCAGAAATCTGATGATATTTGCGACTGTGCTCATGTGTTTTGGTTCGATTTTTATACTGAGGTGAGCGAATGTGAAAAACTGTCATTTAAACCATATACCCCCGATGTTTCACGGTCCCTTATACCCTGGATGTTGCACATTCTCATATACCTTGAATGATAAGCATGCCCTTTGCCATGGCTATTTTTACAATTGATTAGTCCAGTCAATCATGACAACAGTTCTATGTTTCGAGTTGCATATAGTAAAATAGTAAGGCCACACAAAATAGATTCTTTCCCACATAAATCTCCCAAGTTTGAGGGTTAAGTAGCTCTTCACTGATTGAGTAGTGCACGCTGGTCTCGTTTTGAAGAGTTTCAGAAAGATCGACTGAGTTGATACGCACGGGCTGCATCTGGTACTACATAAAAGTCTCACAGACAATAATTGAATCATATTTGCTGTTGAGACGCACACTGCTAAGATGGGCAAAACACAATCTGATAACTCACGCCACAAAACCGATCAAGTGCCCAGCACTTCTAAAGTTGCACCTTCCACTTTTGGGTAAAAATCAGACAAAATTATTCATGATCACGGAGTGGATATCGATTTTACAAATCCATCTAATATTCTTCTTCCTTTAAAACAATCAGCTGACGATGATGCCCTCAGTATATTTTTGTCAGAAACGGAAGAGAATTCCCTCAGTGGCTATGATTTTGATCTCGATTCAGGAAACTATATTGGGCCTAAATACTCGACTCAGTCGAAAACAACATCCAAAGATGTTCAAGTTAAAAACAATGATGATGCAACATCTACCAGTCAATTTCGCCAATCATCCAAGGGAGGCAACAAAAAGAGCTCTTCAGCGTCTAAAACCAGGAAACCTTCCTCAACTTCCGTAAACAAAAAATGTAACGCCAATGAAGTTCTCGACTCAGTCGTCACAAAATCTCTAGAACAAGAGAAACTTACCACAGGTAAAAGAGTGAAATCGCACGACACTGTCGTACCACCTAAACACGACCCTTCTGCTTTTTCCCATAATATATCGCCAAAACGGCGAAAGCTAAATATACCAGGCCATACTGTTAAAGCAGGACCTATTCAGAATACAGTGGAATCGGAAGATATTCTTTCACAAATCCTATCCAAGGTATCTGATTTAAATGCCAGAATTGACAATGTTGAAAAAACACGAACTAAGCCTTCTCATTCTATAACTAGGCAAATGTTAGCGAATGATGATTATATTGATCAGGATCAAAACAGATCTGATGTTGATCAAATTTCTATACATGATAATGTCATGGCAGAAGTTGATAATCTTTTTGATTACTCCGAGGAAACTAATTTTGATCTTCCTGATATTACCATGGATTCCACTGCACTCAAAATGGGGCCTGATATTAATGATACAATGGCTCAGTATATTACCAAAAACTGTACAACACAGAATGACAAAAGTAAAATAGACAAGGTTCTGGACCTTTTTGTTATACCACAGAATTGTACTTTCATTCAACCCCCACGGGTCAATCCGGAAATCTGGTCCCAAATTCGTAATTCGCAAATCAGGGCAAGGGACTGTAATGTCCAAAAAATCCAGAAAATGTTGGCTGGATCTCTGGCAGCCAATTTACATCTTACTGAAGAGCTCAGGCAAAGTAATCCTGACTTGTCAGCCATTAAAAAATTTTCTGTTGAAAATTTGTTGCTTACTGCCTCCTCTCAATTTGAATTGTCAATCATGCGACGAAATTTCCTGAGACCCATTCTGAAAAACTCCTATAAAGGGGTTTTTCTGCGGACAACAAAATTACATCTTTGTTGTTTGGCGACAACATTTTTAAAAAAATAAAGGAAATCAATGAAATTCAGAAAACAGCCAATGCCAGGTCCTTCAAGGATTCTTTTTTAGGGGCAGGAAGGGGAAGACCCCAATTCGGCCGGCCGTACAATCGAGGGTTCAGTCGTCAAAACCAACGACCGCAATGGCAACACACCAGACCCTATCAACGGGGAAAATTTTGGCAAGACAGGAAGCCATACGCTCCATGCGTCATGAGGGCTCCAACTGGGAATTTGTTTTGGAGTGGAAAAAATATACAAAGACCAAAATTTCACATTCAAATTGAGCAGAGAATATGAAGACTGATACCTAAGCAACTGTATACTACAAGTAAGTTTTATAACAAACAGTCACCCATGGGATCATGTCCACACAGTCTCTGTAGTCTCCATTAAACTGTTGTTATACTATTAAAGAAGAACTTGTCATTTGTCTTTCAATTAAGAGACTTCGTTAGGAAAGCAATTTAAATTTAATGTACAATTGGTGTCCTGAACAAGCCTGAATATAAGCAACCTGTCATTTGCAAAATGAGGTCCCCAGAGGGTGAATTTGCTGATGCTATCCCATACAGTGGGCAAATTTATCCTCTAGGTACATCTTTCTGTTTTGGCTTGAGACCTTGAACCAGACTGAGGTTCACAGAGGGTAAATTTTGAGATGCTACCCTGCAGAGCAGGGTAGCATCACCAAATTCACCCTCTGGGGACCTCATTTTGAAGATAACAGTCTGCTTATTTTCAGGCTTGGTCCTGAACTGGGTAGTCATAAGGCCTCAGAAAACCAATATGACTCCCAAGTTCAGGGCACCAGTTCGGCATTAATTTTTCATTTTTTTGTGTGGGAACTAAGATTGGGAAATCTGCAGTTAAGAATTGCGAAAAAGCATGCCCAAACATCATTGCGAAATGGTCCCATAAACATGCCCTATAGATACCCAAAGAATCTCTGTATCTGTGACCCATTAAGAACTTGGACAGACAAAGTGCTCTTCCACATAATAAACTTGTTACAAGAAAAACTGAGATACCACAACAAAAATATGATGAGGTAAGAAGGATAATTTTTACCAGCACTTGCTTCATGTGAGAAGCTATCTCCACCTTCAGTGACAAAAGTATTCCAATGTTCAGGATTTGGCATCTGATTCACACATGATGATAATTTTTGTAATTTGATCCTGCTCTCCAACAAACTATCCCATAATCCTGAAATAAAACAAGAACAAAATAAATCATCTCAACTATACGAGCAACTGTGGGATGTACTTTCAGATTTAACCTTTTTGAACATTCACAAAATTTCCTATTTTAATTATATTTGTTTTGAATTTTTCAAATAAATTGAACCCTCATTTCCTGGACTGGTATCACCTTTGTGTACACTTACAGTGAGATGGGACAGCCAATATCAATATGCAGGGAGGAAAAAATAATAACTACAGTCTGCAGCTGTTGGGCTGCAGACTGGAGTTATTATTTTATCATCAATGCCGTATATAGACCTTTTATAACAAGGGCGATGCAAAGCGTGGGCCTCTGCCTCCAACCCGTAGGCATGTTCGAAGTAGCCTTAGAGGTATTATGGGACAGAAAAATTTTCCAAGTCGCATGAGTGAAAAGGAGCATAACTCTGAGAAAAATTATTTGACGGAACCCACTCCCTGTGCATATCCGTTCCCCCATGTGGGTCTATCAGCATACCAAAGGAGATCCAACCCGACCAATGGCTTTGAAATTACAATCCAAAACATTTGTATGGACATACAGTTGGACAGAGGTCTCCACTAGATACCCCCGAATACACCTTCGGAGGTTGGGGGCATAACAAAATAGACCATGAGTACAATGGCTGAGATGAGCAAATTTGTATAATGTAGCTTATTTAATGAAATTCTTTCAAAGAACCGAAAGTATGCCCCTGCAAGCAAAAAAAGTCAGGAACTCTGATTCTTTGAGTTTTCAACTCATAAACTAAGTTCAAGGTCAATCACTTCACGAAAAAATATTAGACCAGGAACACATTCAAATTCGTTTTCAACTCATAAACTAAGTTCAAGGTCAATCACTTCACGAAAAAATATTTGACCAGTACCAAATTCAAATTTGATATATATGGAAACCAATAACAAAACCACAAACCAGAAATCAGCCAATTATCTCAATGTACGGTGAAAAAAAGGCCAGAAAACTGTTATTTCGGAATGAGGGAATAACGGGCAGACAAGGGTAACACTATATGCCCTAGGCTATTTATTGGCGGAGCAAAAAATCAAGTTTCAATGAATTTCTAATTCATTTTGAGAACTGTTTTGTGTAGTCACAAAAAGAAAATTCCTGAGAAATGAGAAAGTTTTTCTATTAGCCTGATACTGACATGTTTACCAGAGTCAGTACAAACGTAGATTATTTAATGAAATTCTTTCAAAGAAACTGATTAGGTGCTGTGATGTTATACATTATTAGAAAGGGCTCTGAGAACTCTTTACAATGGTGTTTAACATTACAGCACTTCTAAAGAACACATAAGTTTATCTCATTTATAAATTAGATCATGCTTCTGAAAGACTTAACAAATGAGTTCCATGTAATATGCAAATTGAGCAGTTGCAAAAATTAAATTTTTCAAAATATTTCAACAAAACCATATCATGTGACCCCCCTCATTGGAACGAGCTCATTGAGCTCGTTCCAATGAGGGGTCACATGATATGGTTTTGTTGAAATTTTTGGAAAAATTTTAAAAAGTTAAAAAATTTATAGTAATTTATATATTTTTTATACTTACCAATGCCCCAGACATAGCTGGTGCTAACTCTTAAAAATCTAGGGCCAAACACAAATTTTGCCCCCCAATCCCCAAAATTTGCATCTAAAACCAAAAGAAATCATGTCCTAAAGGACCTCCATACTTTGCCCCTACTGCGCATGCGCAGTGTCAAGGACGTTCCGAAATTGGCGCCAATCATCATTCTTACTGGCAGTGCCTGGTCAGCGCTATGTACTCAGCGGGGAGGTATGAGTTCCCAACTCCTGGGATGGCCATCCCCGTCTGGGTCATTGGTAAGTATAAAAAATATATAAATTACTATAAATTTTTTAACATTTTTATACTGTACCAATGACCCAGACATAGCTGAATAGTAAAAAGGCTGGAGGGCCTAGGACATAGAGGAAAATCCAATAAGCTCAACTATATAATATAGAGTGAACCCCTCAAGGAGAAAAGGAGTATTAGGCTTTACATGTATCTTTCTTATTTTATGATAAATTAGAAAGATACAATACCCTTCATAATTGAGCACAATAACATTCATGTTCTCTATTAACATCCAGTATAACCCATCATACTAATTATTTTTAAACTAAGCCAATAAATAAAGTTAGTCCAGAGAATTGAGACTCTTTATATTCTTTAAAAGTGTCCGAGGATTGTATATTAACGCCCGTTTGACACTTGACATATACAAATGCTTCACACCGAGCTACACTTTAAAAATATGACATGAATGAATTTTTAACATTAATATTACAATTTAAAACCATCCCGGAAACGACTCAGAATTACTGACTCCGGAGGTGGAATTCCCTTGCTTTTCACTATAAAGCAGGTGACCTAAGGGAACACCCTCCACCCCCCCTTCCCCTTGCCCTGGGTCAAATAGCCCAGAGCGAAGAGGGCAGCAGAACGGAGTCACTGCCGGAACAGAAAGCCTGCATAACTATAGTTGCAACTGTTTAGTGGATGACATTCTGAGCAACAGATAACGGACCTAAACAATGCAGGTCTCCAGAAATGGACTCAATATTTCTGAGATAAAAATTTGTGAATGTGGATGGCTGAGACCAATAAGCAGCCTTCATTAAATCTGTAATAGCCACACTATTTGCGTAAGCCCAAGATGTAGAAAGAGCTCTTACTTCATGAGCCGAAATCTTAAGCACAGACTGCTGGGAAGAAGATAAATTTTCATAAGCAGTACGGATAGTTAATTGAATCCATCTAGCAATAGAATGGACCGAAATGTCCTTTCTATTAGGCATCAGAGACAGAAAGAAACGTTTTCGTCCCTTTCTGATAAACTGAGATCTCTGTTTATAAATGCGTAAAGCTCTAACAGGACAGAGTAAAGGCCTACGCCCGTCTGAAGACGGAAGAGCCTTAATAACAATAGGTTCCGGATATTTATTAGGAGCCTGATTCTTAGCTAAAAATCCAACATTAGTAGTGAAGGTGATAGTGTTCCCGACACTACGATAGTGAGAATCGTCCACCGATAGTGCATGAAGCTCACTGACTCTTCTAGCAGAAGAGAAAGCTAAGAGAAAAGCTGTCTTATAAGACAAGAATTTGAAATCTACTGTCCCAAGAGGCTCAAATGGCTTTTCCTTTAGTTTAAGAAGAACCCAAGCTAAATTCCACTTAGGAATTAATCTAAGAGTTCTGGGTCTATTTATCGAGAAGTTTCTATCTAGCTTAGATAAAGAGACATTAGATCCAATTTGTAAACTATCGTGGTGTGCATAGGTATCAGATAACATAGACCTATAACCCTTAATAGTAACAGGCTGCAGTTTGATTTCGTCAAACAAGTATACTAGAAAGTTTGCAGTGTCTGGTATGGAGGGATCAAAAATATCAACAGAATGATCCCTACACCAACGACGAAAAACCTTCCACTTAGCTGCATAATTTAGCGAAGAGGAGGTCCTCCTACAGTTAGAAATCGCGTCCATTGCTCATCCTGTAAAGTGCTTGCCATGCAAGAAGGACCGCACAACGGAAAAACGTGAAGGTTGAGACCTTGCGGGTTGTGATGAAGTCGACGCGGTTTCCCTTGCGAAAGAAGATCCTCCTGTGGAGGAAGCTTTCGCGGTAGGTCCCACAACAGACACCTGAGTAGATTTATCCACGGTCTTTGTGTAGACAGAGATGCTACCAACAGAATCTTGCATTGAGATTGTTTTATCTTTAGCAATACTTGCTGAATCAACGGCACTGGAGGATATGCATATCCTATCATTCTGTCCCATGAGATCGATAGAGCGTCTACTGCAAATGCATACGTCTGCAACTGATTGTTGAGATGTGTCGCAAATAAGTCTATCATTGGCCGTTCCCACTGGTAGCAAATCTGATTGAATACTTGTTTGTTGAGAGTCCACTCCGACGGCAACAAGCGACCACACTCCAATTCTGAGTTAAGAAAATTTGGAGAGGACGAGTGCATAACCGCCCCATCGGGATGAGATCCACGGCGGCTCCGCACAGACCTATCAGTCTCATAAACTCCCTCGCTGTGACTTTGTCTGCATGAAGACAATAGCGAGCGTAACAACTGACTAATTTCGCTCTGGTTAACGGCAGACGAACGAGATTGTTGTGTGTCTCGAAGCTCATTCCCAGATGAGTGAATGACTTGGACGGCACCAGATCCGACTTCTCCTCGTTTATAACAAAACCGAGACGTCGGAGCAATAGAAGCAGATTCTGCACATCGTTCTGAAGCGTTAACTCGTTGCCGTACCTCTGAAGAATGTCGTCCAGGTACGCCGACGTTACCGCAGACGAATGAGCTCGGAAATACATCATTACCGAGTTCATTACCCGAGTGAAAGCCCAGGGTGCTAGGTTCAATCCGAAGCACATCGCCCGGAATTGATACACAACTCCTAGGACTGCGAAGCGTAGATACTTTCTGAATGTCGGATGTACCATGACATGAAAGTACGCATCCTTGAGATCTATGCTTGTAGCATAATCGTTCACCCGAATACTCGCTCTGACTGACTGAATCGTCTCCATATAAAATTTTGGAGCGACAATCAGCTTGTTTATCCAGCTCAAATCTATGACTGGATGGAACGAGCCGTCTGGTTTCGGAACCAGAAACAGATGGCTGTAGAATCCCAGTGTTTCCTGGTCTTCTACGACCTCTACCGCATTCTTCATTAAAAGAGACTGCACCTCCGATAACAGAGCGTCTCTTTTCTGCGGATTTGACGGGAGTTGAGTCCATTTTGGACTTCGAGTTAAAGGAGGCTTTCATTTGAAGGATATTCTTAGACCTTCCGAAATCACCCCTCTCACCCAAGGGTCGTCCGTAATCGACGCCCACTCTTCTGAAAAACTCGACAACCTTCCGTCAACCGGAACACGATAGAGGTTGAAGCCATCACCTCCTGGACCTGCGAGGCCTGCGGGAGGAGAAACCACGTCCTCCACGACCTGCACATCGTCCCGTCGACCTCGGGGCGTCCGACCGATTGTCCCGGCCCGAAGGACGTCCCGCACGTGAGTCGCTGCCTTGACGGTCTCTTGAATAAGACCAAGAGGACGCACCGGAACCTCTATAGGAACCTTTCTTGGGCGCATTAGACCCAGAAGTGCCTGTCTTATTCTTCTCTGCCGTATCCGACTTTTTGGAATCGGATTTAAACAGCAGAGAATCCGAAGCTTTCTTAGTAATTTTATCGTAGATTGCAGAAAGCTTGCCGTCGAATAGAAGTTCTCCGGAGACCGAAGCGACTCTGAGAGAGTTCTTCACCTCACTATCCACACGTGTGGATGTAGCTAGGGCTGCGTCACGTCTAACCAACTCCAGGTTTGCCACTGAGAGGGCGGAGTTATACGTGGAATAAGCCACTGCCCTTGAAGGAAGTCTTAAAGAGGATTGTATATCCTGGAATTCTTTCCCCTGAAGACGCAGTGATAATGCCTTTGTAAGGTGGTCTGAGTAAGATAAAGCGTCTAAACTGGCCCTGTTAGACGTGACTGTCATATCCAACACCGCGGTTGGAATGGACATAGACAACGGTAATGACAATTCTAAGTCTTCCGCCTCGTTGTCAAGACGCAGAGGAACTCTCGGAATACCCTGTCCTGCCGTATCGAATTTATTCCTTGCATTAATGAAAGGCAGGTTAAGAGCATTGGAGGACAAGAAACCAGCTTTGCCTGTTTTGGAAGCCAGCTTGAATATAGCGTCGTTCAATAATTCAAATGTTCTTGTGACATTATTGGACTGAGACGGAAACTCAGGGACGATGTCTCTGAACCGCTCGAAGAATTCAGTGTCCAATGACGCTATCAGTCTCTTGTCCGGTACCGCAGCAGTCTGGCCCGACGGAACGTGAGGAAGGAAGTGCCGGATGAAATCCACAGCTTTATGTTGTTCCGAAAGGGATAGCTCCAAGTCATCCGTATCCCTTTCACCATCCGGTCGGACCTCATGATGCTCCCGGTCGTCCGCATCCGATGCTTTGGCGGAGTGTACCGACCCAGCGCCGTAGGATAATTCCCGATCCGACACCGATTCTGTCGGTTGCTGGGATGCTGCGATAATTTGTGCTATCTGAGCAAGCACGTCCGTCATCGAGGCCTGCGGAGTAGCGGTCTTTCGCTGCTTAGCCGCGGGAAGCTCCGCATCAACTGACTCCCGCATACTCTTCCTATGCGAACGTCCGGAGTCTACCGGCCTCGTGTCCCTGGCTACCGGATGGCATGACCTGGTCGCCGAAGAATCCCTTATCGGCAAAGCTGGTAGAATATCCGCGGTCGCGTAGCCAAGGTGTGGTCGTGTGCGCTGGTGAGAGGATGAGGAAGTCTGAGCAGTCTCTGAGGACTGCCTAAACAACGGAGCGTTCCGAGCGACGGACGTGTGCTCCGCTTGCAACACATTTTGTACCACAACATCAGGTCCCTGATGTTGTTGTACGAGAGAGGGGCCTCTCTCGCTCGCGGCCCGGCTGGACCTGGACGAGCTAGGAACCGGACTAGAAGGCTTCCTCCGATCTCTCCTAACATCCGCCGTCACTGGGTGTGCACCTTGTACGTTTATAGTACTCGCATCACCCAACATTTCCTCCTGGACCGCAACGGACGAACCCAGCTGCCGAACCATTCGGTGAATGGACGCTACACCAGGCGAGCTAGCGGACGACAGCACCGTCGATCCTACTCGGGACCTCTTAGGCAACTGTCGTATCTCCATGAGCACTTTTGCCACTAGCTCTTCATTCAATTGTGACGACAGAAGCGCACTCTCTTGGAAGATAACATGGAAACATCACCCTGTTCTTGTTCCTCTGAAATAGAAACTGATAGACTAGAGTGACCCTGCGGAGAAAGGACCGGCATAGCCCTTTCTCCACTAACAACATACCGTGACACACGTTTCCAATGTTTGTCATCCCAATATTGACATATTGAACAGGAGTTAGTGCGAGTACACTGACTACAATTAATACAATGATCATGAAAGTCAGAGGAAGATTTCTTCCTATTACAATTTGAACAATGTCCTTTCATTGTGAAAAGACAACAACAAGTCCTAGTACTCGCACAAACCCCTAAACACAAAGATACATAATAACATGATCCATTAACATTGAAAAAAGCAAATGAAATTCAAAATAATTTTTGAAAAATATTTTTTCAGCAAAGCCCAAGTTTCTGAAAAGTAACGTTGAGCCCCAATGGATCCCAAGGGTAAGTGTGGTCAAAAATTTTAAAATTATTTTAAATAATTATTGCAACACTTACGGATAATAATAATGTATCTAGTAATGAGTAAACTACTCCAAAGGCAAAAAGCCCCCCTCAAAAGAGACTGTTGCCAATGTTAACAAGAAGTGGATCAACACCAGAAAACATGACTCCAGGCACTGACAATACTGGCCCGAAATCAGTTATCAATATTACACACTATCTGATGCAAAACAGAGACTTCCAAAGAAGAATCTGCAGAACATCAGATGGTAGATGCAGAACACAACGTCTAAACACCCATGGGTGAAAACGTAAACATGGGGAAAATAACAGAATTCATTCTGTAACCAAGCTAATTCTCCCAAGAAATTTTAGTAGTAATCTTACTCAAAAATGTGCCAAAAGCATGGGAGAATAGCAAGGGGGGACTTACAGGATAAGGAGAGAGGAAACACTGAATAAGCAGTGCAACTTCAAAGCAAGAATGACAACAACAGGCCCATGCCTCGAAAATAGGCAACTTAACATAATTTCATTACAAAATTTTAAGTTACAGCCCTGAATATTTTCTGTCACTCCTTTTTCCTCTCCTCCTTCTCTATCCTCCTTAGAATCACCATTTCTCCAATATTTATGTGTCTGGCATCATTTAAACTGAGATTTACAAGCACAAAGATCAGTGAGATGTTAACTGATGAAGGGCCAAACAAAGAATGATGATTGGCGCCAATTTCGGAACGTCCTTGACACTGCGCATGCGCAGTAGGGGCAAAGTATGGAGGTCCTTTAGGACATGATTTCTTTTGGTTTTAGATGCAAATTTTGGGGATTGGGGGGCAAAATTTGTGTTTGGCCCTAGATTTTTAAGAGTTAGCACCAGCTATGTCTGGGTCATTGGTACAGTATAAAAATATGATATTCAAAATAATAAATTTTGATATAGTATGCATTGGGTAAAGGGTTAACAAATGAGTTCCAAGGGAAATTCTAGTATTCATTCTTGTTCCAGTGGATCACAACACACATTACCAAGGATACTCACTGTTTGTACCATGATTCCTGCATTTATTTAATGTTACCCAATACAATATAGACATTGAGGAATGTTCAAGGTTCACAATGCTTGGAATCTGGATTACTTGCAAGAATGTCTTGTAAAAATGCATGAAATTGGTTGTAACGTATCTGAGTGATGTCATGACATGAATGAAATTCATTGACAAAAAACAGTGTCAAGCAAGGAAGTTATCAGACTGCTGAAGGTGATATTTTTCATTAAAATATCAGCTCCAAAATTTTCCATTAAAATATTAGCTCCAGTTACTTAATTAAAGTTTAATTGTGATATAAATACAGAACACAACTCAGGTAGAGTTTGTAGGGGAGGAATCAACAACACTTGGTGGTGTTTATCTTGCATTTCATGTGCACCTTCAGCACTCGTGAAATACAGGAAAAACTCCACCAAGGGTAATTGATTCCAGTCCCCTGTACTCCAATCTTGTTGTGTTCTAATATATTATCAAAAAGCTTGTTGCAAATTCTCAGTATACTCTGCATATTGGAAGAGGAGTAAGTGGTTTCTGAGAGAAAAGCACATGAACTCCAATCCTTGTTTGTACCATTATTATTAATGGCAGTTAAAATAGGCTTCATCCTTAACCCTTTACCTAACATGAAAAGCAGACGACACTTGCAAAAAAAATACTTGAATAACTAATTTTTTCCATTTTTTGTCTCAAAAACATAGGTTATGACCCCTCGCTGGAACGAGCTCGACGAGCTCGTTCCAACGAGGGGTCATAACCTATGTTTTTGAGACAAAAAATGAAAATATTTGGAAAATTAATTGGCGATTTTTTAGAATAGCGCTGGCCGGTTTTGGCCATTACGTTGGGTAAAGGGTTAAAGGCTTATTTCTGACTTTTACAACCTCAAAAGAAGGTGCCCTTAACATGCCATCATGTGGAGGTTCTGCTGATAATAGGCAGAATATCTAAGCAGTGGTTTCTAGTTACAGTCTTGGCTGCCTTAACATGCAGCCAAGACTAAACTAGATATCACTGCTAAGCCACTGGAAGTTTTTAAGGCTATGGGCTGGCGAGAATTCAGAATACTTGTCCAAGCTCTTAAGGGTTAAACTAAACATGAGTCGAGATTTCATAAATACAAATCTTGTAAAATCAAGAAACACAACTTAAAACAGCGTCTCCGATTCAATGTTCTTACACTTTTTTCCCTCCGACAACTCATACTTGTAACCAGGATTTCTGAATTGCTAGGCTTATGGGGGGGAAATACATGATCAATTGATGCATTTATGATTTCCATCAAATGGAAACAATATTGAAATTTGTCACCCTGAAACTCTGAAAGGTAAATGTTGTGAAAAATGGACTGAAGTATGGGGCTGTCACAGGAATCCTTTGTAGGAACCCTGTTGTTAACACAGTGCAGTTAGCAAGGACGTAACTTATAGGAAACATAGTGCCGTTATGTTTTTCCATTTTCTCTGTTTTACTATGCTAGGCAGGATTTTTACGTCTTAAGAGAATTTCAGCAAAAATAAATTAGCACATCAACTAATGCACAATTTCCCTTTGGTGTAACTCACAGTTCAGTCACATATTTTACAAATGAAGTAACATCAACTCCATCATAACCAAAATGATCATTCATATTTCCAGGCCTAGTTAGCAGAGGGAATCTGTACTCAAAATCAAGACCGAATCAAGAAAGAACTGAAAATAGAATCTCATAATCAATGTTCTTGCAACATTTTTAAATTTTTTTCACCCGACAGATGACATTCTATAATACTGCAGGCAGGCCTGAAAATAAGCAATCTGACATTTGCATAATGAGGTCCCCAGAGGGTGAATTAGATGATGGTATCCCATACAGTGGGCCAAATTATCCTCTGGGTACCTGTTTCTGTTTAGTGTTGAGACCCTGATTCAGATTGAGGTTCACAGAGGGTAAATTTAGTAATGCTACCCTGCTGTGCAGGGCAGCATCACTAAATTCACCCTCTGGGGACCTCATTTTGCAGATGACAGTCTGCTTATTTTCTGGCCTGACTGCAGGACGAAAAGCAGAAAGATGATTCTGAACGGATCGTGACCCAGTTGTGATCTCATCAAAATTCTCATTCCACCTTTGAGATCATTTAAGATCCAGTGATGTAGGCTAACAAAAAAATGCTCACCTTCTTCCTTTTGAGACACACAACATTTGTACAAACGATCATTAGCCCACAGGCATGTCATTAGAAAATCCATTCCAAAAGCATTTAGCACAGGCATGTCAAAGTACTGCCGGTACCAACATAACCGGTACTGGGACGGGCCAGAGCCTGTCCCATCGAAACTGGTACCGGTTGCCGGGATAAGTTAACAATTGGGTGACATCATAATCAGATGGGAGAAATTCGTATTTAAACTGACCCAGTCCCCAACATCGCAAAGACAAACATGGCATTGTACCAATTATTCTACTGCGACATCAAAGTAATCATAAAGCACGAAAATCGTGCTTTATGATTACTTTGATGTCGCCACAGAATAATTTCTTTGAAGTAGCCGATGACCGTGCTTTCATTGTCTTTGATGCCACGTTTGGAAAGTTAAAATGATCAGCCTTATCGAGGTGGTGGTGCAGACAGAACATGCACCTTTAGAGTGTTTTGATATGTTCATTCACAAATAAGCTGAAAGTATGTCATGTAAGTGTGATATACACAATTCGTCCCCTGAGTTCCAATGTGTTCTATGTGCCAGTAGGCTGCCAGTAGGCACATAGAACACATTGGAACTAGGAGGCAAATTATTAGCCCATTTACCCTCGTTCAGTTAGGAATTTCTCCATAAAATAATTTTGTCCCAGTAGGCACATAGAACACATTGGATCTAGGGGACGAATTATTAGCCCGTTTACCCTCGTTCAGTTAGAAATTTCCCCATAAAATAATTTTGTCCCAGTGCCGGTTGGAGCATGAGGGAACCAGCAGTACTGGTACCGGTGTCACACGTCATCTCCCCCCCCCTGGATATCTTCCCCTGTGGGTGGGGGGGGGGGGGGATAACCTAGTATACCTCCCCCCACCCTGAATATCTCCCCCCCCCCCCTCCGCCCCACCACGAACAATTTTTTTGGATTAATTTCACATTATTTGATGATGAAATGGCGAGAAAAATGTTTGTTTTTTTGGCAGAATGTTGTTTTTTTTCAGGTTCAACCTGGATATCTTGCTCTCATCCAGTTGAAAACCTTTGACAAAAATTCATTTCAATATTTTCTCAACTATTCTGGTTCATGTTGTCATGTGACATGAAGTGTAACTGTTTTAGGCAGAGAAATTGGTTTCAGATATAAACACTGAGTTAGGGTTGGTTGGAATGGGAGATGGGGTGGGGGGGGGAGATATCCAAACCTGGATATCTTCCCTCCACCATGACAAAAAATGATTTGTCAAACATTTGACATTAATTGATAATGAAAGATATCCAGGCCTGGATATAAACAATGAGAAAATTAACTACCCACAAAAGACTTGATATTTTTATTCACTCCAGACTATATCAACAACAACAACCTAACAAAGCAATGTAATTTGTTACAGCACTTGAACAATGAAAGTTGTTATAGCACATGAAACATTGTATCAGGAATGATGCAGCTTGAAGCTACTTCCCATAATTTTCCATCTTTGACACTGCCATGGTCAATTTTTAAGGTACATGGGTAACCCTTTGGTTGGAATGGGAGGTGGGGTGGGGGGGGGGGGGGGGAAAGATATCCAGGCCTGGATATCCTCTCCCCTCCCACCATGACAAAAAATGTTTGTCAAACATTTGACACTAATTGATATTGAAATGGTGAGAGAAATAGATTTGGGACTTTAAAAATGGTTTCGGATAAACACAGAGTTAGGGTTGGTTGGAATGGGAGGTATGGGGGGGGGGAAGATATCCAGGCATGGATATCTCCCCACCCCCACCCCCCACACTCTCCACCGTGACAAAAAAATTTTTGTCAAACATTTGACATGAATTGATAATGAAATGGTAGGAGAAATAGATTTGGGACTTTAAAAAAGGTTTCAAATAAACACTGAGTTGGGGTTGGTTGGAATGGGAGGTGAGGGGGAAGATATCCAGGCCATCTAACTCAGTGTTTATCCGAAACCATTTTTAAAGTCCCAAATCTATTTCTTTCACCATTTCATTATCAATTAGTGTCAAATGTTTGACAAAAAATTTTTTGTCATGGTGTGGGGGAACATATCCAGCCCTGGATATCTTCCCCCTCACCTCCTATTCCAACCAACCCTAACTCTGTGTTTATCCGAAACCATTTTTAAAGTCCCAAATCTATTTCTCTCACCATTTCAATATCAATTAGTGTCAAATGTTTGACAAACATTTGTTTGTCATGGTGGGGGAGGGGGGGGGGGGATATCCAGGCCAGGATCTGTTCTCACCATTTCATCATCAAATAATGTCAAATTAATCCAAAAAAAATTTTTTATGGGTGGGGGTGGGGAAGATATCCAGGGTGGGGGAAAATATACTAGTATATCTTCCCCCCTGGGGGGGGGGGGGTAGATATCCGGGGGGGGGGGGGAGATATCCTGTTACACTGGTACTGGTTGACATGCCTGGTTTAGTGGTAAAACTCTCTCCAAAAATGTTAAGTTATTAGCAATAATTTCATCAATTATTCTTACCCAACTGGGACCTCAGGGCTGTGCCTTTCTGTGCTTCATCATCGACATTGGATTTGGAAAATTTTCTCGGTGCATCATCTGAAATAAACGAGCAACATGGATTGACAGTTGTAAGAGGAATGTGATGTGATCCACTTAAAACGATTACTGTTTACCAACCAATCTCAAAGCAGGTGAAAAAAATGAAACAAGGTTGTGTTCATGACTATCATCATCTGGAAATGACAGGAAATTAATTCGTTGCCTACTCTAGAGAAAATTTTCCTGCCTAGAACATAAATACTGTGCTAATCAGGGGAAGGCCACCAAAAATTTGCAAGACGTGACATGGGGGTGGGTGGGTCTCTTGAGTGCGCCAAAAATATGCATTTCCAACTTGTGAAATTTTTTTAATTTTTTAAAAATATATCAATATATCAGCATATATACCGTCATTTGTGTTTCAAACCTTAAAGATGATGTTGTACATCACACTCTTAAAATAAATACAACATCAGGAGGCTTTATATGTGAGAATATTGGGCTTAAACTGGGAAAATGTCACACGTTAGCAGGGGGTGGGTGTCTTGTTCGAAATGTAGAAAATGTGCAGACAATATTTTGGGAACAATTCAAATGAAAATTTGTTCCCGTATATGTACACCTGCTCTGGCCAAGCCTGATAATGAACAGCTTGTCATTTCTAGATTGGGGCCCACAGCAGCCCACAGAGGTTTAAATTGGTGGTACCAGTTTAACCCTTTACCTAACATGAAAAGCAGACGACACTTGCCAAAAAATGATTGAATAACTAATTTTTTTCATTTTGTGTCTCAAAAACATAGGTTATGATCCGTCATTGGAACGAGCTCGACAAGATCGTTCCAATGAGGGTTCATAACCTATATTTTTGAGACAAAAAATGAAAAAATAATAAAAATTGGCGATTTTTGAGAATGGCGCTGGCCGGTTTTGGCCGTTACGTTGGGTAAAGGGTAAAGAACATTATGAAAACCCCCTAAGGACACCTGTGCCTACTAAGTTTATAAGCTTATTTTGGATTTTAATGGGAGAGTGGAGGTGGGTTTCTGAGAACGGTAGTAGAACATTTGCACGTAGTGCGTGGGTGGGTGTAAAAAGGAGCCGAATAAAAAATAGGACGTCATGTCTTGCAAATTTTTAGTGGTCCCCCCCCCCGCCCACCCCCTTGTGCTAATAAGAATTTTAGAGTCTGCCATCGACACTTGGTGCTCTATGGCTGTACAAAAAAGCTATTAATGGCCAAGAATGGCAGATTAGTTGCATTATTTAAGAAATGTCCTCCTGAAGAGGTAAATTCCTTTACCCGACTTAAAAGATGCATCAGTATACATGTCCTTTAAGTAGTTTCAGAGAAAGTCCTAGAGTTTTGGACCGGCAATAGAAAATGCTCCAACAACACGAAGGTTGTTCTGGATGATTTATACTGGGAAAGCAAATCAGAAAGATAAGATGGTGCAGTTTTGTTGATGCACTTATATATGAATATGATAAATTTTAAGTAATTTGTATATTTTCTGTACTTACCAATGGATCAGACTAGCTGGTGCTAACTCAAATTAATCCAGGGCCAAACACAAATTTTGCCCCCCAATCCCCAAAATTTGCATGCAAAACCAAAACAATTAAGTCCTAGATGGTCCTCCATACTTTTGAGATTTACGCATGCGCAGTATCCAGGAAGGTACCAAAATTGGCGCCAACCATCATTCTTTCTACAGATGCCTGTTAAATGTTATAAACAGTGGGGAGGTATGAGTGTCCAATCATGAGAGGGCCATACCTGTCTGGGCATTGGTAAGTAAAAAAAATATACAAATTACTTAAAATGATCATATTTTTATACGACAACCAATGGCCCAGACTAGCTGAATCATAAAAAGGCTGGAGGGCCTAGGACTTAAGTGAAAACCCAATCTCTCAATTACTTCAGTAATGGATAGCTCCTACAGGAGAATATAGGAATTATATATGTCTTTCTCTTTTACGAGAAAAGAGAAAGGCATAAAACCAACAATGTAATTGAATATTACATAATACATAATTCTCCATTTAATGCCAGCATAACCTGTTATGCTAATTCGATGAAGGAAAACCAATATATAAAGATAGTCCAGAGAATGAGACTCTTTATACTCATTTAAAAATGTTCGAGAATTGTATATTAACGCTCATTTGACACATAACATATAGAAATGCTTCACAATGAGCTACACTTTAAAAACAGTACATAAATGAGGTATTTCCTTGCTTTTCACTACAAAGCCAGACAATCATAAGGGAAAAACCATCCCATCCCCCCTTCCCCTTGTTCTAGAAGTAAAATTCCACAGAACGAAGAGGGAAGCAGAACAGTGTCAGTGCTGGAGCAGACTTCCTAAAGACCTTATAGATGTAACATTAGTGGACGACATTCTGAGCAACAGAAAGAGGACCCAAAGATTTAAGGTCACCGGAGATGGACAGTGCTCTAACCTCGTGTGCTGAGATCTTATTGACAGAATGTTGATCCGAAGATAGATTCTCATAGGCAATGCGTATTGCCAACTGAATCCATCTAGCGACAGTATGAGCAGAAATATCCTTTCTGTTAGGTATCAAAGAAAGAAAGAAACGCTTTCTTTCCTTTCTAATAAAATCTGATCGATGTTTATAAATGCGCATTGCTCCTACTGGACACAGCAAAGGTCTACGGTTATCCGAGGACGGTAAGGCCTTGATGACAATAGGCTCCGGCCACTTATCCGGAATCTGATTCTTAGCCAAAAATCCCACTTCCGTAGTGAGGGTAATGGTATTACCCACGCTACGGTAATGAGATTCATCAACAGATAATTCATGAAGTTCAGCAGATGCAAAGGCTGTTTAATAGGTCAAGAATTTGAACTCTACGACGTCTAACGGCTCAAAAGGAGCTTCTTTGAGCTTCAACAAAACCCAAGCCAAATTCCACTTCAGAATTAACCTGACGGTTCTAGGTCTATTAATAGAGAAATTTCTAACTAGCTTGGATAAAGAAGTATCTGATCCAATAGCCAAGTTATCATGATGAGCTTAAGTATCTGATAACATAGGCCTATAGCCCTTAATAGTGACATGCTGCAGTTTGAAATCATCAAACAAGTAGACCAGGAGATTGGCAGTCTGAGGAAAGGACAGATTGTAAATGTCTTCAGACCGGTCTGTACACCAACGGAAGAAAACCCTCCACTTCGCTGCATAATTCAATGAAGAGGAGGTCCTCCTACAGTTAGAAATCGCGTCCACTGCTCGTCCTGTAAAATGTTTTCTGTGCAACGGAAATACGTGAAGGTTGAGACCTTCCGGGTTGTGATGCAGTGTGCGGGACTTCCCCTGATAAAGAAGATCCTCTCGTGGAGGAAGCTTCTGGGGAACGTCCCATAACAGACACCTGAGAAGACTGATCCAAGGTTTCTGTGATGACAGAGGTGCTACTAGCAGGATTTTGCAATCAGACTGTTTGATCTTTTAACAGAATCTGCTGAATCAACGGAGCTGGAGGATATGCATATCCTATCATCCCGTCCCATGAAATCGACAGAGCGTCAACTGCATACGCTCGATGATCTGGGCGTGGCGACACGAATGTCGGTAACTGATTGTTTAGGTGTGTCGCAAAAAGATCTATCATGGGATGATCCCACTGGTAGCAAATCTGCCTGAATATTCGCTTGTTGAGAGTCCACTCCGATGGCAACAGCCGACCTTTCCGAGAGAGCGAGTCTGCTAATACATTCAGACGACCCGGTATATGATGGACTGAGAGATGAACGTGATGATTCAGAATGAATAGGAGAATTGTCTCCGTTAATTCGCATATTGGAATCGAGTCAGTGCCGCCTTGGTTCCTGAGGTAAGCAACTACTGTCGAATTGTCCGACAGAATTTGAACATGGACGTTCGCTATTTGGCGAATCCAATGTTGTAGTACTAGCAATATTGACATCATCTCTTTGATGTTTATGTGCTTCTCTAGGAACCGAGAGTCCCAAAGACTCTGGCACTTCAAGTCTGCACCCCAGCCCGTCTGACTCACATCCGTCGTAATCGTGAAAGCCGGATCAGGCAGTTGAAGCAGAACTCCTTGAGTTAACCACTGAAGATCTGCCCAAATCTGAACCTTTTATTTTACTAGGTCCGTTAAAACAATACTGGTTTCGAGCGAATGCGTCTTCACACTCCTGCTCTGAGTCAAGAATATCTGGAGGTGATGCGTGTGCAGGCGGCCCATCGGAATAAGAATCACAGCCGCTCCGCACAGCCCCATCAGTGGCATGAACTCCCTCCTGGTATTGCATCTGAGTTTAGACAAAAGCGAGCATAACAACTAATTTCACTCTGGGTAACGGCAGACAAAACAGATTGTTGTGAATCTCGAAGCTCATTCCCAAGTGAGTGAACGACTTGGACGGAGCTAGATCCAACTTTTTATTCTTTACTATGAAACCAAGACATCGGGAGCAATTGCAGCAGACTCTGAACATTATTCTGAAGAATAATTCTGTTGCTGTATCTCTGAAGAATGTCGCCCAAGTAAGCCAACGTTACCGCAGACGAATGAGCTCGGAAGTATGACATTACCGAGTTCATTATTCGAGTGAAAGCCCAAGGAGCCAGATTCAGACCAAAGAACATTGCTCTGAACTGATAAACCTTTCCTTGCATGGCGAACCACAGGTACTTTCTGAATGACGGATGTACCAGGACATGAAAGTAAGCGTCCTTTAGATCTATGCTTGACGCATAGTCGTTCACTCGAATGCTTGCTCTTACCGATCGAATGGTTTCCATATAGAACTTTGGAGCCAAAATTAACTTGTTTATCCAGCTCAAGTCTATTATCGGTTGGAATGAGCTGTCTGGCTTCAGTACGAGGAACAGGTGACTGTAAAAGTCTTGAGAATTTTGATTCTCGACAACCTCTATTGCTTCCTTTAATAAGAGAGCCTGTGCCTCCGCTAGGAGAGACTCTGTTTGAAAGGATCCGCCGGAAGATTTGTCCAATGCGGACATCTTGTTAGTGGGGGGTTTTCGGTCAGAATGATAGCCGTAGGCCTTCCAAGACTACACTTCTCACCCACTGATCTTCCGTGACTGCTATCTAGTTTCTCATGACATTTGATAACCTTCCGCCAACTGGCAAGCAATAGAGGTCTTGACCATCACATGTAGGACTTGTGAGGCTTACGGGAGGAGAAAATACGTCCTCCCCATGAAGATCCTCACCCCATTGGCATAGGGGTGTCTGACCGATAATCCCGATCAGACTTATGCCCCTTTCCTGAGTTGCTGTAGTGACGACCTACGGAGTAATTATATGAGGGTTTCTTGAACCCTCGTGAGGAGTTCCCTTTTAATGATTTTGATTTAGAACGTTCTCGCTTAACCCGGTCTGCTGAAGTGTGTTGTTGAGATTCCGACTTCAAAAGCAGAGAACTGGAAGCTTTCTTAGTAGCCAGTTCATAGATAGCCTGTTCATAGACTAACGAAAACTTGTCGTCAAACAGAGTATGTCCAGAGACCGGAGCGACCCGGAGAGAGCTTTTCACCTTGTCATCTGTAAGTGATGACGACGCAAGGGCTGCATCATGTCTGATTAACTCCAGATTTGACACTGTCAGAGCGGAGTTATACGTGGCATACATGACTGCCCTGGAAAGAACTCTAAGCGAGGTACAAACGTCCTCAAATTCCTTCCCGTTGAGATGCTGCATCACAGCTCTGGTAAGGTGATCTGTGTAGGACATTGCGTCCAAATTTGCTCTATTCGATGAAATAGCAGATTCCATCACATCTGAGCGAATGTTGAATGAAGCAGGTAAGGATATATCTAAATCCTCAACCTGCTCATCTAAACGCAGTGGAGCTCTCTGAACAACTTCTCCAACCGTTTTAAATGAACGTGGTCCAAGAAACGGTATGTTTATGGAAGATGTTGGTAAGAAACTGCCTTTCTTCCTCACACTAGAGAGGTTAAATATGGTGTCGTCGACATGGCCGAAGGCCTGCGACAACTGTCTAGTCTGTACCGGAAAAGAAAGAACTTCTTCTTTCGTCCGTATAAAGTCTGCGTCTAAAGACGCCAGCGGTTTCTCCCTTGTTGTCACAGCTTGCTGATTCGGTGGAACAAATTCAGAATAGTATTGATGTATAAATTCATTCGCTACCATATGTTGTTCCGAAAGGGAAGGGTAATCCTCTTCCTTATCCCTTTCACCATCCGACTGAATCAGCTGTGAATCTCGGTTCAACGCATCTGCATGCGCAGATGACTGGACCGACCCAGCACCATCTGACAGCTCACTACTGAAGTCTGTGGGAGGCTGCTCATGCACTTGCTGGGATGCTGTGATCAGCTGTGCAATCTGCCACAGCAAGTCGATCACCGACGCTTGAGCAGTGGTTTTCTGTTTTTTAGCCGCTTGCTGCTCCTGGGATGGCATTCCAGAGATGGATCTCTTCTTCGAACGTCCCGATGATCGAAGCGTCGATTCCCTAGCTACCGGATGGTCGGACTTCACGGGCGTCTTCGTGCAGCTGGCTGGATATCCGAAGTCGGGTAGCTAGGATGTGGTTGTGTGTGCTTATGAATCATAGCAGAGGAGGCCGTGACTGTAGCCAAGACCAGCTGCAGACTAGATGGAGCTGCAGGTGTGGATGTATGCTCTGGCCCATGCATGTTTCTCAAAATAACCTCTTGCCCCAGATGTTGATGGGTTAGAGAGGGACCTCTCCCACTCATGGCCTTGTCAGACCTCGCCAAGCCTCCCGAAAAGAAACTTGCTATTTCCATCGTCGCTGGGTGAGGTTTTGTTTTTAAGGTGCTCGCTCTACCCACTACACTTCCTTCGACCGTAATGGACATACCCGGTGTCACAGCTCCCATGGACGGAGTAACCACTTCACGGGTCAAGCTAGCTGCCTGCAAGGGATTAAGAACACTAGAGGCCTTATTCCTTGCTTTAAATTCATGTGCATCTTTGTAGCTAGCTCTGTTTGCTCATCAGAGCGCGACAACGGTAGCACACTTTTGGTGGGTGTCATAATACCATCACCATGTTCTTGTTCCTCTGAAAAAGAAACTGAAAAACTCGAATTATCTTGCGGTGAGAGCACTGGCATAGCCATCTCACCACCAACAATGTACCGTGACACCCGTCTCCAACGTTTGTCATCCCAATTCACACATGTAGGACAAGAATCTGCAGAAGTACATCGACTACAGGCAAGGCAACAAGCATGTAAATCTGAGGAAGATTTTCCCACCTTGCATTTAGAGCAGTAAGCTTTCATGATTTAATCAAAATAAGTTGATAGTACTCCTACAAACTCCACAATAAATATATGATAAAGATACATAAATAATTGCAATCAAAATCAAAATCAAAAAATTAAATCCCAAAAATTTTTCTAAATTTTTTTGAAAAAGCCTAGGTTCCCAAAGGGAACATGAAGAGCCCAAGGGCATCACGATAGAGCCTTAGTGTGGACAAAATACACATTTTTTTGAGCTACACTACTGGAATCATAATCAATGTATCTTCAATAATCTTACAGTAATATAATATCTAAATACTACATATATATAAACACGTTGCCAATGTAAACAATGTCCAAGGAAAAACCAGAAAGAAGACATCAGGCACAGAAAAAAGGCCCAAAGTCAGTAACAGATTTTAATGCTACCAGATGTAAAGCTAGATCTTCATACTAAGAAAAAACGATACATCAGATAGAAGATGCAAGACCAAAACGACCTAACAAATCTAGGGTGAGGACGTAACCATGGAGATAAACAGACAAACATTCTGTAATACATGTTAAACTCCCAAGAAATTTACTAAAAAATTTCAATAAAAAACAGCAAAAAAGCTTAGGAGTTTAACAGGAGGGCTTCAAGGAGGGATAGGGAAGGAACAATTAACAAACAGTGGATAAATCATTAGCAAGAATGATGATGTCAGGCGTATGTCCCGAAACTGGGAAACATGAAATAATTTTTATAATTATTATAAAGTTACAGCCCTGAACGTTTCCGACCACCATTGTTCGCTTCCATCATCCATGTGTAGCCTTGGATCCATCAATTTTACCATTGATTTGAGTCTGCCATCCTCAGAAAAGGAGATTTAAAAGCACAGATGTCAGTTTATTGTTGCTGACTTTAGGGCCAAACAAAGAATGATGGTTTGCTCCAATTTCGGTACCTTCCTGGATACTGCGCATGCACAGATCTCAAAAGTATGGAGGTCCATCTAGGACTTAATTTTTTAGGTTTTGCATGCAAATTTTGGGGATTGGGGGCAAAATTTGTGTTTGGCCCTGGATTCATTTGAGTTAGCACCAGCTAGTCTGGGCCATTGGTTGTCGTATAAAAATATGTAAATTTTGAAATAAAAAGCCAGTGAATTTCAGAGAGGACAGTACTTACGAGATGATGTGATAATGCACATCTTTTTTTGTTACCTAGGGGCGGTGGAACCCTGTTAATTGAATAGCCACTTTGCCAATGAAAACTATTCAATTAACAGGACTATGCGATTAACAGGGCTTGTGTCCCTTTCCTGTATTCTAGAGATAAACATAGCATTTACTCTATCATATCTTGCTTGACAGAGCTCCATGAGCTCTGTCAAACAAGATATAACCGACTAAATGCCTGAATTGGATGAACTGAGGGCAAATAGGTCTATAAACAAAGGAAAACTGGGGAGAGTCGGGGTAATTACTCGACAGGTTACAAGATTTTTTATTCAATTAACAGGAGTTTACTCTATAACCTATATTCAATTAACAGGTAAAATTTGTACTGGCGGTATGGTAAATGGTTTTGTGTTGGGAAATTATATTCAATTAACAGGATTATTCAATTAAGAGATATCCAATTAAGTGGGCTCCACTGTATAATTCTGACACTCGTTAACCCTTTACCCAACGAATCGCCCGCATCCGCCCACGTAATATGCAAATTCAGCAGTTGAAAAAATATTATTTTTCAAAAAATTTTAACAACACCATATCATGTGACCCCTCGTTGGAACGAGCTCATCAAGCTCGTTCCAACGAGGGGTCACATGATATGGTGTTGTTGAAATTTTTTGAAAAAAATTAAAAAATTATATTTAAAATAATAAATTTTGATATCGTCTGCGTTGGGTAAGGGGTTAACAAAATAAAAACCAGTACAAATAGGAATAATTCTCTTATGAAAGATTTCTTGATGCAAACTTATATTGAATTTCTCATCAAATCAAGTCAGGACTGCTGTAAAGCAGCCGTGACTTTATTTTATAAAAAATTGCAGAAACTAATCTGTTGTCTCTGCAGGTTAAGAGTAAGTTAAATAAATATGCAACGTTTCAAATGTGGAATGGCTGTTCAGTATAACTGAAAATATCATTCATAAATATAAAATCTTGGAAATTCTAACACAATAAGGAGGAATAACTCCATAATGTAATGTTCGGAAAATGTCAAAGTCGAACTTGGCTTACATTTTCTGTGGATCAGGCCATATATCAACTGTGGGTTAGTTGTGTTGAATATACCATAAAGTTAACGTCTGAAATCATGAAAGCTTGCCAAGAAAGTAAAGGGCAATAACTCCTTGATGTAATATTAGTCAACTGTCAGAATCAAACTTGATCTACATTCTCAGTGGATGAAGCTCAGTGGATGAAGCTATTTTCCAAATATACATTGGTTCTGTGGAGTACAGCTGAAGTTATCATCTGGAAACCTAAAAATCTTGGAAATTAAAAGACAACGACAAAAACAAATATCTCTATAATGGAATGTCAGACATATGTCAAAATAAGACTTGAGCTACATTTTTTGTTGATAAGAACACATACAGTTAAAACCAGAAGTCCTGTCATGAAATGCGCACAAATAGCACGGCGATCTGCGTGTTAATCTACGCGTTATGACCATAGTAAGGCTATCAAATCCTGTACATATGGCCTGTGCTGAAGCAATGTTTCAGCCAATGGACCTCTGGGTAACCTGGAGGTCCATTGGCCAAAACATTGCCTGTGTTTGCTATGAGTAACCAGGAGAACCTGCCGTGCTTTGGATGCCATTCGATATGGCAATTGTGCACAATTCCTATACGCAATTAAGCCTAGATAAGCGCACAGTTTGTGACAGGACTTCTAGTTTTAACTGTATACAAATATGGATAGGATATCTTGAGTACAGCAGAAGTTATCGACTGAAAACCAAAAAGTGAATAGATGGATGGATGGATGGATGGATGGATGGATGGATGGATGGATGTACAGATGTGCAGATGAACAGACAGATGGATGGATGGATGGATGGATGGATGGATGGATGGATGGATGGATGAATGGATGGATGTACAGATGGGCAGATGAACAGACAGAAGGATGGATGGATGGATGGATGGATGGATGGATGGATGGATGGATGGATGGATGGACAGATGAACAGACAGACAGATGGATGGATGGATGGATGGATGGATGGATGGATGGATGGATGGATGGATGGATGGATGGATGAATAGATGGATGGATGGATGGATGGATGGATGGATGGATGGATGGATGGATGGATGGATGGACAGGCAAGGCAAGTCAGATAATATCATAACATAATACATTAGTCAACAACAATTTTCCAATAAACAATAGTTTGATGTGTAATCATTAAATGCATGTATACGTACCCTCTTCTATATCATCATCTTCATCATCATAATCTCCACCATCAGCCTCTTGATCATCATTCTCATCCTCACTGGACTTCTGATCACTTGCACCACTATCAATTTCTTCTTCATCCAAATCTTCATCATCAGACCTATAAAACAGCAACTAATAACTGTAACCAGGACTTCTTAATTGTTAGGGTTGGTCGATGAGGGGGGGGGGGGGGGGGGGTGGAAACATGGAGATAAAATCAAGTCAAGTCATCGTTAATACCCATGTTGCCCATTTTAGAGGACTTCCACCCCAAGCTTTGGTGACTGGGTCCTATTTTACCAATAAAACAGAGCTTGCTTACCACAGAAAAAAGGCACTGTTTCACTTCCCAGGGTTCCCATGGGAGGAGGTGGGGGGGGGGAGAGGAGGGGGGCTAACATTCTAGATGAGATGTTCCAGACCATCAATATTTACCTCTCTAAGCAGTGAGCTGAATATAGAGGAAATAAATCTTCTCCGAATGTCTGATATCTCATTTTCCAAGATCTACAAGGAAAGTTGAAACATTCAAGAACTTTCCTGGCCCTTACAGAGATTATTTTGGGTATCGACAGGGGCCGAATATGTCTCCTCTCAAACAAAAAGTTAATGCACAATTGGTGCCATGAAGTGGGAGAGGTCATAAGGTCTCAGAAAACCATTGGTTAATTTGGTGAAATTTACAGTTTAATGTTATTGAACATTTGATACTACAATATGCGCCTCTATCGTATGATCCCGGGAAAGCATTTTAGTTTCAAAAGGATACAGTAAGATTATAAACTACTGCGCAAGCGAACATTACATGAATATCCCAGGTCCACGATATATCTTCACTCACGATCTTAAGAGAAGTCGCCGACTAATATTGGCGATTGTTTCTCAAGTCAATGTCCGACACAATATTAAAATCGCCATGATTCACGGCCGAACAGATTACAGCTGTAATTAATTTCTAGGGCACCTGAACGAAAAGGATGTACTTATTGTCATATTTTGTATGACTCTCGCAATTTTGTGGTCGAAATACATGTATAACTCAACAATCTCAACTCGACGAAATGACGTTTACCAACACTCATAAAATATTTACATTTTTAATCAGAAAGAATATTTTTTTTAAATTCCGAGAAATTGCAACATTCCGACACAAACGTACATAAATTTGATTCAGAAAATTATTGATGACTGGTTATCATTCTGACTTTCTGTGACATCAACATGCAGTAGTTTTATTTGGTCGAATCTATTTCACAATTAATGGCGAGATTACGATCTCTGGAGTTAAATCCCTTTCACTCCAAATGTCTTATCCAATTTAATTATTGCATTCATTGTCCGCATAATATTGGGTGGGTTTAATACTTTTGTCTCACCTCAGACCTAGGATATTCATGTAACAGTCGCTTGCGCAGTAGTGTAAGCCTAAATAATAATAATAATAAAAAGAACTGAATTTTGAGACTCTTATATTACCCCTTTCAACCCTGATGGTATCTTCCATGTCAGTTCAATGAGAAGCAATTGGAAGAGTACATATTTATTATTTGGGGTTAGACCAATTAATATTTTCAACGTGCAGCCTTGTGGCTGCACGTTGAAAATATTAACTGGTCTACACACACTTTAACTGAGCAGCCATTCTACTAAATGGAAGTATGACATATCTTGTTTCTGGACCATTAAAACGGCCACACAGTTTCAAAGGGTTAAGTTCACTGACAGTTCAAATGTACATAGATTTATCAGCGAAAATAATGTGAAATAAAATTTTCTTGGATAAACCTGTATCACAAGCACTAGGAATAGAAATGTACTTAGATAAACATTCCATGTCTGAACAGTGTCTCTGAGCTACATCAGGGATTCTTTTAGGTGTCTACAGGGGCTGAACACGGGATCCTTTCCCAATGGTATTTAGGCATGATTTTTCCCAATTCCAAATCCCAAATTTCCCAACCTCAATCCCATGAACTGGGTAGTCATAAGGCCTCAGAAAATCATTTGTTTTCAAAGGCATTATGCCCACCCAGTTCAATACACTATCTGTGCATCAAATTTAAATTCCTCATCTGACGATGCTTAGAAAGTGTCTGAATTTAAAGGCAAATAACAGGTTCTTATTTAATAGTACAATTATAAGTATAGTTTATTAAAGACTATAGAGATTGAGATAAACATGATTCCATGGGTGACTGTTTGTTATAAAACATCCTTGTAGTATATATGCAGTTGGTTGAGGATCGGCCTCAATATTCTCTGTTCAATACAAATATAAAATTTCTTAGTCTTTGTACGTTTCCATGACGCAATTTAACCAAATGGCATGGGCCAGAATCCCTGTCTTGGAAAGGGATTTTTATTTGAGGAGCACTGAAACACTACATGAGGTAGGTTGATGTTGCTTTCTTTGGGGCAAATAACCACTCTTTATGTTTTGTGGAAAATTAAGGTGTTAAAAAAAACAGATTATGAAAGAAAAAATAAGATGTTTTTTGTAAGCTCTGCTGAAAGTTGACACAGGACATTTGGAAATTAGCAAAAGAATTACTTTGTCAACAAATGAATTCTCTCTTGTTTAAAGACCTTTCTGGCCTCAGAACACAATAAAGCCATTTATTCTATTATATCTTGTTTGACAGACCTCCAAGAGCTCTGGCAAACAAGATAGAATAGAATAAATACTCAGTTTATCGCTATTTATTCATTTATATTTATTTATTGGGGTTTAATGACACCTTTGACAGACAGGGTCACCTCGTGTTGTACAGTTTTACAGGTGAACGAAGCCAGAGCACCCAGAGAGAACCAATGAACAGCAGCGACCAACCATCAGACTCCCAAACATACGAACTACACACAGGCAGGGTTAGCATAGGTTGAAGACAAGTGCACCATCGACATGCAGTATTCCTTAGTACAAAGTGCCAAAGTGCTAGTGCTGCTACGGTTAAGACTTTTTTCTGATCGGTTAACTAGTGTGTTTGACCGTGGTTAACCGTGGTTAACCGCATTTAAGGTACCTATATTTGTAGTGTGTTCTTGCTTCAACTGTAACTATTATATCGGGCCGGCCAATGTTATTAGTCCCCTACGGGAACTGTAAGGGGACTATAGGATTGCACTCCGTCCGTCTGTCCATCTGTCCGTCTGTCTGTCTGTCTGTTTTTTATGTTACCACCTCTCCCTCCAACATGCTTTAAGCTACACCTTTCATATTTGGTACATGGATAAATGGTTCTGAGGGGATGATGCACGCTCAAATTTTTTTTTCTCAAAATCCAAGATGGCGGAATGGCGGCCATTTTTGTTGTGTTTTTTTAGCTTTTTTTTCTCTATTTTCATGGTACCACCCCTCCCACCAACATGGTTCAAGCTACACCTTTCATATTTGGTACATGGATAAATGGTTCTGAGTGGATGATGCACGCTCAAAATTTTTTTTTCAAAATCCAAGATGGTGGAATGGCCGCCATTTTTGTTGTGTTTTTTTAGCTTTTTTCTCTATTTTCATGTTACCACCCCTCCCACCAACATGGTTCAAGCTACACCTTTCATATTTGGTACATGGATAAATGGTTCTGAGGGGATGATGCACGCTCAAAATTTTTTTTTCAAAATCCAAGATGGCGGAATGGCAGCCATTTTTGTTGTGTTTTTTAAGCTTTTTTTCTCTATTTTCATGTTACCACCCCTCCCACCAATATGGTTCAAGCTACACTTTGCATATTTGGCACATGGATAGAGGGTTGTGAGGGGATGATGCACGTTCAATATTTTTTCTTCAAAATCCAAGATGGCGGCATGGCATCCATTTTTGTTGTGTTTTTTAAGCTTTTTTCTCTATTTTATGTTACCACCCCTCACTCCAACATGGTTCAAGCTACACTTTTTATATCTGGCACATGGATAGAGGGTTGTAATGGGATGTTGCACGTTCAATATTTGTTTTCCAAAATTCAAGATGGCGCCATGGCAACCATTTCTGTTGTGTTTTTTAAGCTTTTTTCTCTATTTTTTGTTACCACTGCTCCCTCCAACATGGTTCAAACTGCACTTTTCATATATGGTACATAGATAAAGGGGTTGTGAGGGGATTATGCACGCTCAATATTTTTTTTCAAAATCAAACATCTGTCTGTCTGTCCGTCTGACTGTTTTAATGTTACCACCTCTCCCTCTAATATGCTTCAAGCTATACCTTTCATATTTTGTACATGGATAAATGGTTCCGAGGGGATGATGCACAGTCAATATTTATTTTTCAAAATCCAAGATGGTAGAATGGCGGCCATTATTGTTGTGTTTTTTAAGCTTTTTTCTCTATTTTATGTTACCACCCCTCCCTCCAACATGGTTCAAGCTACGCCTTTCATACATGGTACATGGATAAAGGGTTGTGAGGGGATTATGCACGCGCAATATTTTTTTTTCAACATCTAAGATGCTTATATACTCTAGTGTCTTCTGTGACAAAAACACCTTATGTCACAAAAGTGCCGTAGGGGACTAATACCACCTCGGTGGTCAAACACTTGTTTACATTGACCATAAATAATAATAAAGAAGTATTCTATTTAGTCGTTGTTGTTCAATTGCCCATGTGTTTACATCAGTGCGTGTACCGGAAATCAACAGGTTTGTGGGGCCAATATGGATGAAACCATAAAAAATACAAAATCATCAAAATAACAACGAAAAACTTAATAATAACACATTAAATGTTTGCCAGCAATACCTGGAGACACGTATTTATTTATTCTATGAATTCCAATTCACTGATGTGTAATGTCCAATTATAAATTACGCACACGTGCACCAGGTAAAGTTAGTTTCAATAGCACCAACAATGCTTAAGTGGGACAACAATTTGAAAATAATTTGCACTGTAACCTGCACATTTGTTGTATTTTTATTGGTTTTTCCGGAACGTTCTCGCGTTCCAGAAAAACCAACTTAATCACAACAACTGCGCAGGTTACAGCGCAAATGGTGCTCTGAATCGTCTGATTCTGAAACTATGAAGTTTCAGTCACAAACGAGCATTGGATTTTCTTGAAAGGGATGAAGACATTGGGCTGATAAACAAACAACGGAAAACAAATAAATGCGAGTATTTTTTAAATCTTTAATAATAATTTTCCTTTATTTTTTTATCTTATTCACCACGTGGTAACTCGTGAAAACTTTCCTATATCTGTTGCATCCCAAAACTTTCCTATATCTGTTGCATCCCAAACGACTTAAACACTGGGGCGACTTATACACGGACATATACGGTGAGTATAGTGAATGTAAGGTTAACCGGTTAAAACATTTTCTTGACCGGTCAAAGTTTTAACCACAGATTAACCGGTTATCCAGATAACCGCGGCAGCACTACAAAGTGCCCCCACATGGGCAAACGGGATTTAGTATCTTGCCCAAGGACACAATGCAGTTGACCCTGGCATGGACCTAATTGGTTTGAAGTCCAATACCACAATCAGTGAGCCATCATGCTCCCAGTTTATCATTAGAATATACAGTACGTGGAGAGTGTATTATCACTAAATCACCCGCAGAGTGGAGATTCCACCCAAGCAATAATTGCAAATTTGTTGCAAAGCATAACCAGCGCAAGCAAAGTTTCAGCTAATGGACGTCCGGGTTAAACCCGGAGGTCCATTGGCTGAAACATTGCTTGTGTTTTTTGTCGATATGTACACAATTTGAAAGTTATAGCTTGGGTGACAACTCCACTCCATGGGGGATTTATTTACAATCCACTCTTCACGTACTGTTGGGAAATGAACAAACTTCTGTCAGTTGGATACTCCTGTGAATTGAATATTTATCACTGGTAAAGTGGTTTTTCAAATAACAGTGTTTGATGGTATCGAAAGAACGTTAGGCCCCATGAAGTAGATCTTCTGTTTCTCGGGCCATTTTTTGTATAGTTGCAGGTGGCGG